>JAGXOD010001363.1:0-434849 GCA_020368025.1 Brachyhypopomus occidentalis | reverse complement strand
ATCACTGATACTCACGTTTAGTTGTCTTCAACCTTACTAATGATTTTAAGGGCTCAGGTGTCACCGTGTGGTTTACCACCCTCAATCAATTCAGGTCTCTTTTGTCCGAAACTGGTATTTAGGGGTACCTGACGTCCCCAGGGCCTCCAACCCAGCTTTTCCGCAGGACGCCGCCTCGGTTGCCGTCACCTCGTCAGACGAACGGGGAGTTTGCCACACCCAGGAAACAAACACAATTTTATTATTCTTATACCTTATGTACCAAACTCGGTATTTATGGCCTAAACGTGGTATTTAGGGACTCCTCAATTTTCCCAAGGCCTTCCACCTGGCTCTGCAGGTCGTCACCTCGCCTTACCGTCACCTCGTCAGATGACAGGTGGGTTGCCACACCCCGGAAACCAAACCACTTTCCTGTACTTTTGTATTTGTGGTTTTCCTTAAACAATATATTCCTTTATTTTAAATCATACATTTTATCTTCATTTGTGCTTTCATACTTTTCAACCAAAAGACTGGATTTAATTTAGTATCGCCCAAGTACTGTCAGTTCACCATAATTTAGTTATATTCAATATGCAGAATTAGTTGTAACAGGTTTCTGCTTACCTTTAATTTCAGGCGCCTGAGATGAACCAACAGCCTTTTGACGATGATTTCCAAAAAAAAAAAAAATCTCTTTTGCATCACGTCGGGGTCACCAAATTGTTGCGCTTCACTCTTCTTCCCTAGTTAGCGCAGCGCGTCCGTGTGATGCAAAAAAGAAAACAGTCACCAGTCTAATTGCCTTTTAAATATTTATTACAAATGAATATAAAAATACAGAGATCTCCGGAGAGCACACAATAAGAGTGGAAAGCCTAAGCTGTTCTCACTGCTCAGTGGGTAGCTCTAAGGGACACTACAATAAAGGCCTGAACTAAATAGGAGAAGTGAGTGTAGCCCCACACCCTTGCTGACCTTCGCTGGAAACCTCCTGTAGCTTTCTGCCTGTTCTTATCAAAAGTACGGAAAACTTGTGGATGGTTTCCCAGGCCTCCCATACAAAGGGCTACCGCCATTTCCCACATTTTGTTACCTCACAATAACTAAGCTCATTATACTTTCTCCTAACCGCTATAGCAGTTATCAGCTTTCAAGGCCACAGATGCTTTCCTCCTCAAACAGTTTCCCACTGTGGAATTACACAAGGGTTACAGATATCAAACACAAAAACACTTTGTAGAATATGCTCGTCAGACACTCGAGAATATGCTTGTCAGACACTTTGAGAATATGTTTGTTTAATAATGTAATAGTAAAATTTAATGCCTAATACTACGCAATTGATTAGTAATGTAATATAATGCTAGCAAAATAAAAAGGATTAAAATATAATTCCCAACAGTTCTTGCAGGAGTTTTCAGATTTCCTGTCTCATGTAGTGCTATTAGCCGATAAGGTGATTATAGTTGGTGATTTTAACGTCCATTTTGAGAATCTTCGTGACGCTTTAAGCAAAAATAAGAAATTCTTGATTCAATGGGTATCACTCAGAATGTGGTGGGTCCTACGCATAATTGTAGTCATACTTTAGACCTGGTTTTATCATTTGGTATTAACATATCCAGTTTAGCAATTTTACCTCAGAGCGAGGCCGTTTCTGACCACAGCCTCATAACGTACTAGTTATGCTTGACTGACGGTATTCATCCTCCGCCCCGCTACCGAATGAAACGAACTATAGCACCTAGTACCATAGCGCTCACTGATATTTTACCTGGTTTGACAGAAATTGATACACCTGTAGCTCCGGAAGGACTAGAGCATTTTACAGAGCACGTTGAGACTTCTCTTCGTACAGCATTAGACAAGGTTGCACCATTACGCTATAAGAGAGCCTCTGAGAGAAGAATAGCGCCATGGTATAACGAGCACACGCGTAGTCTCAAACGAGCCGCGAGGATCCTGGAGCGTAAATGGCGACATTCAAAGTTAGAAGTGTTTAGACTATCATGGAAAAGCAGCCTTAGTGAATATAAGCATGCCCTCCATACGGCAAAATCCTCATACTTATCAGCTTTAATAGAAAAACATAAAAACAATTCTGCACTCCTATTTAAAATTGTTTCCAGCCTAACAAGGAGCCATGATCAAATCAATCCACTAATCCCACTAGAGTGTAGCAGTAATAATTTTATGAAATTCTTTAATGATAAGATTGATAAAATTAGGAAAAAAATTGGTTGTGCTATCTCAGAGCCTGTCAACATGCCTATGCACCTTGACAGCTGTCTGGTCAGCTCTGATGCCCTGTTAGAGTCATTCTCCCCAATTGGTCGTGGAATCTGCCAAGCCCTCCACATGCATACTAGATGCAGTACCAACCCATTTACTTAAAGAATTACTGCATAGCAATATAGAACCTTTGCTCACTATAATAAACTGCTCTCTGAGCCTGGGCTATATTCCCAGTTCATTTAAACTTGCAGTTATCAAGCCGCTAATTAAAAAACCTGGTCTTAACCCCCAGGAAATGTCCAACTATAGGCCTATCTCTAATTTGTCATTCATATCCAAAATTCTAGAGAAAGTAGTTTCTTCACAACTCTCTTCCTTCCTACAGACAGAACATGTCTTAGAATTATTTCAGTCTGGATTTAGACCCCACCACAGCACTGAAACCGCGCTGACTAAAATAGAAAATGATCTCTTGATATCCTCTGATAAAGGACACATTTCTTTTCTCATACTGCTAGACTTCTACTTAATAGGCTGGAGACACTCATTGGTATAAGAGGTCAAGCACTCTCCTGGTTCAGGTCCTACCTGACAGATCGTTACCAATTTGTACTAGTAAACAATGAATGCTCAGAGCGTTCTAAGGTAAAATATGGTGTCCCACAAGGATCTGTACTGGGCCCTGTATTATTTTCATTATATATGCTTCCACTGGGCACTATCATCCATAGGCATGGTATTAGCTTCCATTGCTACGCAGATTATACTCAGTTGTATATGTCTTCCAATCCGGATGATATCATCACTACTCTCAAGATTGAGAGCTACGTCCAGGACATTAAAAACTGGATGGCGTCTAATTTTCTAAATTCTGAGTAGACTGAGGTGCTGATTCTTGGGCCTAAAGCTGCTAGAAGCAGGTGGGCTGATATTCCCCTTACCCTAGATGGGTTTTCAGTAACATCTAAGTCTACCGCAAAAAGATTAGGTGTCACTATTGATTCGGATCTTTCATTTGACACACATATATGCAATGTCACTAAGGCTGCCTTTTTTCCATTTACATAATATCGCCAAGCTGAGACACTTACTTTCATTAGCTGATGCAGAGAAGCTGGTCCATGCTTTTGTCTCGTCAAGAATCACCCCTCCCTTTAGTTATGCTGCTATAGATTAGCCTGCCGGAGCTACATGCTAATCACTGGCACATGAGCTATGTACATTTAAATCAATTGTGGTTAAATTGACTCACACACAGTCTGTATTGTCCATCTTTTTGCATGCTTCTACCCAAGACGACTGCATGCAAGCACCTACAAGCACCTGGGAGATGGTCTGGCTCGCCGGTGGATGTACTGATGCCGGGGTTGGATGTACCATTGCCGTAAGGGGACATGCTGATGCTGGCTCCTACCTGAGGCTCACCATCTTCACTGAAGGGACTGTGACTACTTGGCCGGGGAACAAGAACTTTAAGCTATAACTGTAGAACCACCTCTTGTTCACAAATACGGACTGGTGCTAACGGGCCGCCCAATGGAGGATGGGTTCCCTTTTGAGTCTTGGTCCTCTTTCTTCCTATTTCCCCGCCATCTTAGGGAGTTTTTCCTTGCCACTGTCGCCTTTGGCTTGCTCATTAAGGATCTGGACCCATACAATTTGTAAAGCTGCTTTGAGACAACATGTGTTGTAAAAAGCGCTATATAAATAAAATTGAAAATTGAATTGAAGAGGCAAATGATCAAAGGCTAGCATCCCCAAAACATGTGATAGCGGCTTACTTGGAAAATGAGAGGAGTACACGTCCGTGGGCAGTCAACTGTCACAAGTTTTAACGCGGACTTGAATCAGCGCAACTGCTTGGCCTTGCAGTTGGCGCTTACACGACCCAGGTCGCCTCCTCGATACCAGTTCTCACATGTTCAGTATCAACCTCTTCCAGGCTGCTCCCAACTTCCTTGGACACTGAAGTCTTCGCAAGGTATCACCGTAGTGGCTCGCAGGTGCTCAGTCAGACTTTCGTTTGCGTTGGTTTTCTTGCTGTGGACTAACTTAAATCTAAAATAAAAGTTAAAATAAAATAAAATTGACTTAAAAGACTAGATAACTGAGAGCAAATTTTGCCCTTTTTGTGTAATGGTCCTTCCTGGGCTCGTGATTTAGCGTTCCTCAGCAAAAGGGTGCAAGAAACCGTTTAGTGGAGATTTCCACTTCAGGCTTTAGGACCCTTCAGGGGACTAGAGACGATTAGTGAGTCAAATTTGCATTCTCCACTACAACCACTTGGGTAGTGAAGGTCCACCTTCCTATTCTAAAAGACATGTCCTTGAACATTCCCCTCGTTTAAGGCTGCTAGATTCACTAGCCGAGGACGTGGAGCCATTCGACCCTGCAAGATCAATGTTACGTTTGACGCGGGCAGGCATGACGCAAACGCAGGATCTGATGAATATTTTAATTAAGTTTAAACAAACAGACGATGAACGCGAGGAGAAAACGGGAAACAGGGAACCACGGAGGGACAGGGAAATACACACGATACTTAAACAGAGAGACAAACACATAAAGTTTAACTGAACTAAACACTGGACTCGAACAGGAATGAACACAGGTTGCAAGGCACAAACATAACATGAAACACCACTAACAGAACACACTACAGAACTAATGAAACAGGAGAAGTATATATAACGACGGGACACAATGAGCAGGGCAATACGGAAACAGAGAACAGAGTAACGAGGTAACCGGGCATGGAAAGGAATATAGAACATGGAAGGACTTACGACAAACGACCGACACTGGAAGACACGACAGGGGAAGCTAAATACACAAGGAAGGGAAAGTAGCAACGAGACACAGGTGGAACGCATGAACACGGGGCGTGACAGACAGCAGGGAAACCATGGAGACGGCAAAACAGGGCGGGGTTAGGACGAACAACACAAGGCAAGGACAGAGGGCGGAGCTGTGTGTGACAGTACCCCCCCCCTTTAGCGTGCCACTCCGGGGCACGCCAAAACCCATGAGAGGGGAGATACAGACAGGGGTAGACAGGGCAGGGCGGGCGGGACTAGAAACATGGGACAGGCCAGAGGGCAGGGGTGCAAGGGCGGGTGAAGAGACTGGCGAGGACTGGACGCAACCAGGAGACACAGGAGGTAGGACAGCGGTAGGACGGGACATAGGTGTGAATTCGGGTGGGACAGGACAGTGGGACAAGGGGCACGGGGGAAAACCGGCGGTCACAGGGCCAGGGGGCATAGAGACGGGGAACGCTGGACCAGGGGCAGGGGCCGGGGCGGGTGCAAAGACAGAGGTGAGTATACGTAGGATGTGTGACACATGGACAGGAACAAAATGGAACACAACTTGAGGAACAGACACGGGGACAGGAACAGAGAACACTACACCAGATGTAGACACCGGGACAGACACGTAGACACGAGTAGGCATACACACAGGGACTGGGATCAACAAAAAACCAGGCAAGGAACACGGAAACATAGGGAACATAGGTCCAAACAGTGACTGGATTTCGGGGAGGTCCATTTTTGGGCATCCGAGCCGTAGACGGGTGGTGCAGTCTCTGGGGGGGGACGGCAAGGTCCGTGCATTGTCCGCGGGGATGGGAGGAGCAAGCTGGCGGGCAGCGGGGACCGGGGGATCAAGCTGGCGGGCAGCGGGGACTGGGGGAGCCTGCCGGCGGGCCGCGGCGACTGGGGGAGTCTGTTGGCGGGCCGCGGGGACAGGAGGAGTTCGCTGGCGGGCCGCGGGACAGGAGGAGTTCGCTGGCGGGCCGCGGGGACAGGAGGAGTTCACTGGCGAGCGTGGCGGTCGACGGAGAGACACTGGAGAGCGTGGCGGCCGGCGGAGAGACGCTGGGGAGCGTGGGGGACCCACGTTGGGTTGCAGGAACAGGCGGCGAGGGTGACCCCCTCTGGGTCACGGGAACAGGAACAGCGGGTCCCTCCTGGGCCTCGGGTGCGTACCCAGGCCTCTCCTGGGCCTCAGGCACACGAGCCGGCCCAGTCTGAGCCTTACCCCCCCCAAAAAATCTTTTGGGCTTCTAGGGGCGCTAGGGAGCGGCGTGGAGGCTGGGCGAGGGACGCTGGAGGGTGTGGAAGCCGGGCAGTATTCAGCGTAAACCTAAGGCGTAAGAGGTTGCAAAATCCCTCTACTGTCCAGGCTTCACTTGTGCGGGTGGCCAGAATAATGTCTGCCCACTGGAGTACCTTCCCTTAAGGTGTGTTCGCATAAAGAGAACCAGAGCGTTCTCAGGCGGAGTAGGGAACGTGAGTAGACGGAAGTAGGTAGTACATTGCATAACAAAGGTGTCAGCTGACTGACCCTCTTCATCATACTCCTCTGGGCAGAGAGCTAAGGAGGGCAGTGTAACAGATTTTCCCATGCTGTCCTTTATCAAAAGGGACTGTAGATTATTCAAACGCTCCTGAAAATACTCGGTCTGGCCACACTGGGGTAATCCGCCATAAGTATCCTGCTGCGTCAACTTTTGGTCGGTCGTTCTGTTACGTTTGACGCGGGCAGGCATGACGCAAACGCAGGATCTGATGAATATTTTAATTAAGTTTAAACAAACAGACGATGAACGCGAGGAGAAAACGGGAAACAGGGAACCACGGAGGGACAGGGAAATACACACGATACTTAAACAGAGAGACAAACACAAAGTTTAACTGAACTAAACACTGGACTCGAACAGGAATGAACACAGGTTGCAAGGCACAAACATAACAAGCATGAAACACCACTAACAGAACACACTACAGAACTAATGAAACAGGAGAAGTATATATAACGACGGGACACAATGAGCAGGGCAATACGGAAACAGAGAACAGAGTAACGAGGTAACCGGGCATGGAAAGGAATATAGAACATGGAAGGACTTACGACAAACGACCGACACTGGAAGACACGACAGGGGAAGCTAAATACACAAGGAAGGGAAAGTAGCAACGAGACACAGGTGGAACGCATGAACACGGGCGTGACAGACAGCAGGGAAACCATGGAGACGGCAAAACAGGGCGGGGTTAGGACGAACAACACAAGGCAAGGACAGAGGGCGGAGCTGTGTGTGACAGTACCCCCCCTTTTTAGCGTGCCACTCCGGGGCACGCCAAAACCCATGAGAGGGGAGATACAGACAGGGGTAGACAGGGCAGGGCGGGCGGGACTAGAAACATGGGACAGGCCAGAGGGCAGGGGTGCAAGGGCGGGTGAAGAGACTGGCGAGGACTGGACGCAACCAGGAGACACAGGAGGTAGGACAGCGGTAGGACGGGACATAGGTGTGAATTCGGGTGGGACAGGACAGTGGGACAAAGGGGCACGGGGGGGAACCGGGCGGTCACAGGGCCAGGGGCATAGAGACGGGGAACGCTGGACCAGGGGCAGGGGCCGGGGCGGGTGCAAAGACAGAGGTGAGTATACGTAGGATGTGTGACACATGGACAGGAACAAAATGGAACACAACTTGAGGAACAGACACGGGGACAGGAACAGAGAACACTACACCAGATGTAGACACGGGACAGACACGTAGACACGAGTAGGCATACACACAGGGACTGGGATCAACAAAAACCAGGCAAGGAACACGGAAACATAGGGAACATAGGTCCAAACAGTGACTGGATTTCGGGAGGTCCATTTTTGGGCATCCGACCCGTAGACGGGTGGTGCAGTCTCTGGGGGACGGCAAGGTCCGTGCATTGTCCGCGGGGATGGGAGGAGCAAGCTGGCGGGCAGCGGGACCGGGGATCAAGCTGGCGGGCAGCGGGACTGGGGAGCCTGCCGGGCGGGCCGCGCGACTGGGGGGAGTCTGTTGGCGGGCCGCGGGGACAGGAGGGAGTTCGCTGGCGGGCCGCGGGGACAGGAGGAGTTCGCTGGCGGGCCGCGGGGACAGGAGGAGTTCACTGGCGAGCGTGGCGGTCGACGGAGAGACACTGGAGAGCGTGGCGGCCGGCGGAGAGACGGTGGGGAGCGTGGGGACCCACGTTGGGTTGCAGGAACAGGCGGCGAGGGTGACCCCCTCTGGGTCACGGGAACAGGAACAGCGGGTCCCTCCTGGGCCTCGGTGCGTGCCCAGGCCTCTCCTGGGCCTCAGGCACACGAGCCGGCCCAGTCTGAGCCTTACCCCCCCCCAAAAAATATTTTTGGGCTTTCTAGGGCGCTAGGGAGCGGGGTGGAGGCCGAGCGAGGGACGCTGGAGGGTGTGGAAGCCGGGGCAGTATTCAGCGTAAACCTAAGGCGTAAGAGGTTGCAAAATCCCTCTACTGTCCAGGCTTCACTTGTGCGGGTGGCCAGAATAATGTCTGCCCACTGGAGTACCTTCCCCTTAAGGTGTGTTCGCATAAAGAGAACCAGAGCGTTCTCAGGCGGAGTAGGGAACGTGAGTAGACGGAAGTAGGTAGTACATTGCATAACAAAGGTGTCAGCTGACTGACCCTCTTCATCATACTCCTCTGGGCAGAGAGCTAAGGAGGGCAGTGTAACAGATTTTCCCATGCTGTCCTTTATCAAAAGGGACTGTAGATTATTCAAACGCTCCTGAAAATACTCGGTCTGGCCACACTGGGGTAATCCGCCATAAGTATCCTGCTGCGTCAACTTTTGGTCGGTCGTTCTGTTACGTTTGACGCGGGCAGGCATGACGCAAAACGCAGGATCTGATGAATATTTTAATTAAGTTTAAACAAACAGACGATGAACGCGAGGAGAAAACGGGAAACAGGGAACCACGGAGGGACAGGGAAATACACACGATACTTAAACAGAGAGACAAACACAAAGTTTAACTGAACTAAACACTGGACTCGAACAGGAATGAACACAGGTTGCAAGGCACAAACATAACAAGCATGAAACACCACTAACAGAACACACTACAGAACTAATGAAACAGGAGAAGTATATATAACGACGGGACACAATGAGCAGGGCAATACGGAAACAGAGAACAGAGTAACGAGGTAACCGGGCATGGAAAGGAATATAGAACATGGAAGGACTTACGACAAACGACCGACACTGGAAGACACGACAGGGGAAGCTAAATACACAAGGAAGGGAAAGTAGCAACGAGACACAGGTGGAACGCATGAACACGGGGCGTGACAGACAGCAGGGAAACCATGGAGACGGCAAAACAGGGCGGGGTTAGGGACGAACAACACAAGGCAAGGACAGAGGGCGGAGCTGTGTGTGACAGTACCCCCCTTTAGCGTGCCACTCCGGGGCACGCCAAAACCCATGAGAGGGGAGATACAGACAGGGGTAGACAGGGCAGGGCGGGCGGGACTAGAAACATGGGACAGGCCAGAGGGCAGGGGTGCAAGGGCGGGTGAAGAGACTGGCGAGGACTGGACGCAACCAGGAGACACAGGAGGTAGGACAGCGGTAGGACGGGACATAGGTGTGAATTCGGGTGGGACAGGACAGTGGGACAAGGGGCACGGGGGAAAACCGGCGGTCACAGGGCCAGGGGGCATAGAGACGGGGAACGCTGGACCAGGGGCAGGGGCCGGGGCGGGTGCAAAGACAGAGGTGAGTATACGTAGGACGTGTGACACATGGACAGGAACAAAATGGAACACAACTTGAGGAACAGACACGGGGACAGGAACAGAGAACACTACACCAGATGTAGACACCGGGACAGACACGTGAGACACGAGTAGGCATACACACAGGGACTGGGATCAACAAAAAACCAGGCAAGGAACACGGAAACATAGGGAACATAGGTCCAAACAGTGACTGGATTTCGGGGAGGTCCATTTTTTGGGCATCCGACCCGTAGACGGGTGGTGCAGTCTCTGGGGGGGACGGCAAGGTCCGTGCATTGTCCGCGGGATGGGAGGAGCAAGCTGGCGGGCAGCGGGGACCGGGGGATCAAGCTGGCGGGCAGCGGGGACTGGGGGAGCCTGCCGGCGGGCCGCGGCGACTGGGGGAGTCTGTTGGCGGGCCGCGGGGACAGGAGGAGTTCGCTGGCGGGCCGCGGGGACAGGAGGAGTTCGCTGGCGGGCCGCGGGGACAGGAGGAGTTCACTGGCGAGCGTGGCGGTCGACGGAGAGACACTGGAGAGCGTGGCGGCCGGCGGAGAGACGCTGGGGAGCGTGGGGGACCCACGTTGGGTTGCAGGAACAGGCGGCGAGGGTGACCCCTCTGGGTCACGGGAACAGGAACAGCGGGTCCCTCCTGGGCCTCGGGTGCGTACCCAGGCCTCTCCTGGGCCTCAGGCACACGAGCCGGCCCAGTCTGAGCCTTACCCCCCCCAAAAATCTTTTTGGGCTTTCTAGGGGCGCTAGGGAGCGGCGTGGAGGCTGGGCGAGGGACGCTGGAGGGTGTGGAAGCCGGGGCAGTATTCAGCGTAAACCTAAGGCGTAAGAGGTTGCAAAATCCCTCTACTGTCCAGGCTTCACTTGTGCGGGTGGCCAGAATAATGTCTGCCCACTGGAGTACCTTCCCCTTAAGGTGTGTTCGCATAAAGAGAACCAGAGCGTTCTCAGGCGGAGTAGGGAACGTGAGTAGACGGAAGTAGGTAGTACATTGCATAACAAAGGTGTCAGCTGACTGACCCTCTTCATCATACTCCTCTGGGCAGAGAGCTAAGGAGGGCAGTGTAACAGATTTTCCCATGCTGTCCTTTATCAAAAGGGACTGTAGATTATTCAAACGCTCCTGAAAATACTCGGGTCTGGCCACACTGGGGTAATCCGCCATAAGTATCCTGCTGCGTCAACTTTTGGTCGGTCGTTCTGTTACGTTTGACGCGGGCAGGCATGACGCAAACGCAGGATCTGATGAATATTTTAATTAAGTTTAAACAAACAGACGATGAACGCGAGGAGAAAACGGGAAACAGGGAACCACGGAGGGACAGGGAAATACACACGATACTTAAACAGAGAGACAAACACATAAAGTTTAACTGAACTAAACACTGGACTCGAACAGGAATGAACACAGGTTGCAAGGCACAAACATAACAAGCATGAAACACCACTAACAGAACACACTACAGAACTAATGAAACAGGAGAAGTATATATAACGACGGGACACAATGAGCAGGGCAATACGGAAACAGAGAACAGAGTAACGAGGTAACCGGGCATGGAAAGGAATATAGAACATGGAAGGACTTACGACAAACGACCGACACTGGAAGACACGACAGGGGAAGCTAAATACACAAGGAAGGGAAAGTAGCAACGAGACACAGGTGGAACGCATGAACACGGGGCGTGACAGACAGCAGGGAAACCATGGAGACGGCAAAACAGGGCGGGGTTAGGACGAACAACACAAGGCAAGGACAGAGGGCGGAGCTGTGTGTGACAATCAAACTACCATGTTGAAGACTACCTCAGGGAAATTGAGTGTAGCCTCTCGGACTTGCCTTATGCAACAAAACAAGAGAAAGTCACGCTAATTTGGAAAACCAAATGTATGTATCCCACAGTGCTCATAGACACCATCATAGTCACCTCATTTACCCACAACGGTCATCAGTCCGTTCATTACAAACACCAACCACAGTGACAGGAGAACTCTGGAATTGCCAATCTGCTGTCCAGAAGGCTGACTTCATCTCAGCCCTTGCATCCCTCCACTCACTACACTTCCTGGCTCTGACAGAAACCTGGATCACTTCGGAGAACTCTGCAACTCCAACTGCTCTGCTCAGCATGCCTTCTCATTCACTCATTCCCCACGGTGCCTGGGAAGGGGTGGTGGCACAGGTCTACTGTTATCTCCAGAGTGGCTTTTCACCCAACTTTCCTTCTCAGCTCTTTCAATCTCTTCCTTTGCTATCACTGTATCCTACCCCACTAATCTTCAAGTCATTGTGACTTATCGCCCTCCAGGTTCCCTTGAGAACTTCATTGATGAGCTTGATACCCTCCTCAGTCAATTCACCATTGAAGCAAACCCACTTGTTCTCCTTGGTGACTTCAACCTTCCATCCACCAAACTTAATCACTCTATGATTCACTGAGTATGACTTCCACCTCAGCTACTGAATACCTCGAAGACTCAGCCTCTTCAACGTCTGACTCTTCCATGAAAAGAAGCCGGGACTCCTCTTCGCACTCGAACTCTTCGAGCTGGCTCTCCTCTTCCCGCTTGGACTCTTCAAGCCGGGTCTCCTTTTCGTGCTCGGACTATTCGAGCTGGGTCTCTTCTTTGCACTCAGACTCGAGCCAGGTCTCCTCTTCACATTCGGAGGCCGACTCGAACACATAATTCAGCCTCTATCTCACCCGTTTGATTGGGCAGTCTTCACCACCACTGGGACCAGAGACCGCAGCTGGGTACTCTCCAACAGGATCTTTCTAATCTCAGCTGCCTCGCTGACACTACTGAAAGGCATGTAAAACTTGGAGCTGACCTGCTCTGAGTGGCAAGCTGCACAGGATGAACTCTTCTTTTGAACTCCTGGTAAATTCTTTCAATGCTTCAGCCTGAGAAAAACACAAGCATTCATGAATAATACACCCTGTGAAAATTTAAAACATCAAATAAATATATATATATACATACAGGCACTGTGCCTCTGTGTTTTTGTGAATTGTGCTTGTCCAATCTCTCCGACAGGTCTGGAACAGCACCCTTGCATCATGCACTTAAGCACTTCCTTCACCCTGCAAAAATATGCAAAAAAACATGTAAAATACATAGGCAAAACATATACTAAACATGCAGATTACATATGCATATCACGGTAATAAATAGGTTTAAATAGGTTCATTAAATATGCATAACCGCACCCATATCAAATGGTCATTACGTATGCATAACACGTTAATAACTAGCTCATTACATGTGCAAAAAGACTTCCCTCCCACTGGCCAATTGATGGAGCAAAGATATCTCCTATTTGTTTTTTAATTTGTGGAATACTGTAAGGTGTTGCAGCAAATTCGCATAGCCAACTGCGCAGATGGGGCACTTGGAATTCCTGGGTGGTGCCATACTTTAAAGGTATGTTTAACAATATGAAAAAATAATTAATAGCGTTTTCGTAATATTAACCCTAGCAGCAATGACACCCCTGACGTTGGACACTCAAACAAAGTCAGAAGTCCTCCACAAGTGACTTTTCGAACTTTTCAATTATAAGCTAATGCTAAATATGACAAAAAGCCTAAGGGGGCGCTGCAGGCCGATGCTTCGACGTAGCGTCCCCCTGTCCCCCTGACTGAGCCCGCCGAGTTTCGGACTGTGAAATGAAATTTTATATATTAACCAATTACACCTAGTGAGTCCAACAAAATATTTTGTGTTGTTCCAGCTAAAATTGCTTAGTTCAGTTAATTATTAATTAGTATCCAAGTTGTCCAAACTATACATTTTATGATTTGTCAAGTAAATTCAAAATATACTCAATATAATTAAGTAAGCACTGAAAAACATAACATTTTCGACAAATGCATTTTATTTGCATATCAAAAAGTAAACATTAAATATCACAAACAGGCACATGAGAGCTGCTTTATAAATGTAAAAAATTACATATAAATACAAATATCTGACATTAACTGAAGTGTGCACAAACGAAACTATATTCGACGCAAAACGATTAACATTACAGAACATAAATTACCAATCACATAACCCTAACATTGGCAAAAACAAAATACTGCAAAGCTTTACAAAATCCAAATGGAACTGCCTTTTACTTGCACGAATATAGTTTACTTAGAAACGTTTGAATCCACACGTTTGACAGAATTTCTCTGGTGGCAAGAAGCCTTACAGCACTTCCGAACCTGAGCCGCGGCGCTGGGAACAGCCGCCGACTCCTCCTGCTCAGAGAACAACGGAGGGGGATACCCGAACAGACACGCAAACGGTGACATCCCCAACGAGGAATGCCACAACGTGTTATGGGCGTATTCGGCCCATATCAGGTGATCAGCCCAGGATGACGGGTTAGTGGAAGCCAGGCAACGCAGCGTCTGCTCTAAATCATGGTTAACCCTCTCAGTCTGGCCGTTAGACTGAGGGTGGAAACCGGACGATATGCTAGCCCTGGCGCCAAGAAGACTTAACACCGCGCTCCAGAACCTGCTGCTGAACTGTGGCCCACGATCGGACACCACATCACTAGGAAAACCGTAGTTACGCACCACATGGTCCAAAAGCAAAGAAGCAGTCTCTCTAGCAGTAGGGAGCTTAGCCAAGCCAATGAATTTGCTAAATTTGGAGAAGCGATCTACCACGACTAGTATAGCGGTCAGGCCCTTGGACGACGGTAGACCAGTAATAAAGTCTAGAGAGATATGAGACCAAGGCCTAGACGGGACAGGAAGTGGAAGGAGAAGACCGCAGGGTTTTGAACGTGGTACCTTCCCTCGAGAACACACGTCACATTTTAATACAAAATCCTTCACTTCCTGGTCCATAAGAGGCCACCAGAACCGATGCCTGATAAACTCTAAAGTGCGACGTGAGCCGGAATGAGCAACGAAACGAGAGGCATGTCCCCAGGCCAACACCTTGTCACGTACTTTGGCCGGAACATACAAACAGTTACCAGGACCCCTTCCAGGATCCGGCTCAGTAGTAAGGGCCTGTCTGACCTCGGCCTCGATCTCCCACTGAATAGGAGCGATAATGATTTCAGGCGGCAGGATAGTCTCAAGGGGAGCAGGCTCTGAACTAGGCTCCCATTGTCTAGATAACGCGTCAGGTTTAACATTCTTGGACCCGGGATGATAGGACAGGGAGAAATCGAACCTAGCGAAAAACAACGCCCACCTGGCCTGCCTAGAATTCGAGCGCTTGGCCTGTTGTAAGTATGCTAGGTTTTTGTGGTCCAAACGACAAAAAGGTGGCGAGCACCCTCAAGGCAGTGATGCCATTCCTTAATGGAGAGCTTAACTGCCAGCAATTCCTTGTCTCCCACATCATATATGCTCTCAGCGGGAGTGAAGCGATGCGAAAAAAAGGCACACGTATGCAAACGCGGAGGGGTCCCTACTCGTTGAGACAAGACAGCCCCAACACCCATGTCGGAGGCGTCAGTCTCCACCACGAATGGCAACTCGGGATCAGGCATTCGCAACACAGGGGCAGTAACGAAATGATCTTTAAGCCCATCAAAGGCGGCCTGCGCTTCAGGAGTCCAAATAAATTTCCCTACCTTCTTACTGGTAAGCGCGGATAATGGAGTGGTTAACGTACTGAATCCTTTGATAAATTGCCGGTAAAAATTAGCGAACCCTAGGAAACGTTGGATAAGACGCACTGAGGTAGGTATGGGCCATTGGGCCATCGCACGAGTCTTGGCGGGATCCATAGCAAGCTTGTTCTCGGAGATGACAAAGCCCAAGAAAGAAACCTCCCTAGCATGAAAAAGAGACTTCTCAAGCTTGACATAAAGATGATTCTCCAGAAGTAGCTGGAGAGTCCGTCTTACGTGCTGTATGTGCTCCTGAATCGTGTGACTATAGATGAGTCGTCCAAATACACAAACACGTACTTGTCAAGGGCCTCTCTCAAAACCTCTTTGACATAACGCTGGAAAACCACGGGAGCATTCATGAGGCCAAATGGCATTACGAGGTACTTGTAATGACCTGACGGCGTGATAAATGCGGTTTTCCACTCATCTCCCTCTCTCACATGTATTAAATTTATGTTCGCCAGCACCACAGTACAGACACCTGCCTTCACTCATGCGAGTATGACACTCTTGTTTAGATAAGCGCATGTGACCTAGCTGCATGGGTTGTTCGGCGTTGTCTTCGTTACTGGGGAGCTCGGGTTTGGAACCCGTATTGGCAGTTACGGTAGGTTTGGTAGGTACTAGACATGATTTCTTACGGTCACGTAGCCTATTATCCATCCAAACCGTGAGGTCGATCAGTTCATCCAGCTCAGTGGGTAGTTCTCTAAGAGATAATTCGTCTTTAAGTTCCTCGCTCAGTCCCTCTAAATAAACACCTCCTAGAGCCTCCTTACCCCAGTTACTTTCTGCGGCTAGCGTACGAAACTCCAGAGAGTAATCCGCTACCGATTGACGTCCCTGGCGAATACGCAACAATTTAGATCCCAATAATCCACCGGTTGCTGGGTGATAAAACGCCTGGCGCATGGCTCCGGAAAACTCTCAAAATAGGCGCAGATATCTGGTTGATTCTCCCATACCGGAGTACCCCATCTCAATGCCTTACCCGAGAGGAGAGCCATGGCATAGGCAACTTTGGACCGTTCGGAGTGGAATCGTGAGGGTTGTTGTTCAAAAATCAGCGAGCACTGTAACAAGAAGCCCCTGCGCTCATCAGCACTGCCGTTAAACCGGGCTGGAGTCGGTAAACTGGGCTCAGCACGAGAGGTAGCTGAGGGTACAGGAACAGCAGGTTGCGAAGGGGGTTTAGGAGACGCAGCAACCGTGGTAGCAGACTTCACGGCGCTCAAGATGTTTTGCAGCTGCCCTAGTAATTGTTGGAGGGTTTGTTCACGTCTCCCTATCGCCTGCCCTTGCATGGCTAGGGCATCCCTAAGCTCCCCCATGGTTTGAGCCATTGCTGAGTCCATAGTAAGGCTGAGTTGTTCTGTAAGTGGGCGATTAGTTCCGGAGAACTAATCGCCGGGTTTTTGGATGTAGGACTCAAGTGCAACAACCTAACACAGGGAATTAAGGCCTCCGTCAAAACAGCACAGGAAAAGAGTAAAAAATAAAAGATGCAAATAACTAAAGGGGAAATAAACTGGGAAACAAAAAACTCACAGAGAAGCCTCAACGTGACGGTAAGTAAAGGAACCAACAGAAAGGCACGGAGCGATCTCGACGTGACGGTAAGTAAGGGAGCAACCAAAAACCAAATTCTCAAAAATAACAAATGGATAGGAACAAATATGTAGGTACCATGCCTCCACAGACCAAAGGGGGGCGCTCTCCCGAGTGCCCAAGTCAGAACGGACATGGAACTACGTCACCAGATGAACCCCTTTAAAAGGGGGGATCCCCCTTTGTCCGGACTCTCTACCTGGCTGCAACCCAGTAGCTACCTAGAGACGAAGAGCGCGCGCACACCTTCAAGAACAAAGCGGTATTAGTTCTGCACTCGGGCCCCATGCAATAAACGACCGTCGTAAGGATAAATTAGTTCACTAGTTTATTTCTTTTGGCGGAGTTTGTCGATACCTAACCGCTTATGCTAGCCAGCTGGATCCAAGAACTGTTTTAACATTCGCGCGACGGCCGGACCTCCGCGAATTCCATTTAAAAGTCGACTTAAAATCCTCGCCGTGAAAACCCCTCCACTGAACGTTAAGGGACCGCTGATTGGCCGGCTACCAGAACTTTTCCCCGGACGGAGCAACGCGATCCAGCGGAACTTTTCTTCACTAAAGCGCACAAAGGAGTCCTCCTCAAGAGGCTACCTGGCCTACTGCGCGGGCCGCGGACGGACAACACCAAGTAAGACTGTGCATCTGGGCAGACTTAATATAAAACTGTACGCCTGTTGAATGTGAATGTTTACGTCTGTGCTTATGCTTGGGTTAAATGTATTAATGTCATATGTTGTACTAAGCCAGTTGAACCGGGTACTAGCGCGCAAAATCCCGATAAAGTAAGCGTAATCAATTGTACGGTTTCCATACCATAGTTACGTTGCTATAGTTACGCGTGAGTTTAGCTATACTCTCGCTGGGGTTGCCTAGCGACCAGCAATATCGCGTCGCCCTAGAAGACAGCTTAGTTTGGTTTTCGTACCAGTGAATTTCCCTTCGACTGTAAAACTTCCCCCCTCCATCTATTGTCTTAGTTTCTCGGGTCTGTGGCTATAGAGGAGAGCTTAGTTTGGTTTTCTCGCCGCTGAGTTCTCTTTGTCTGAAAGACCTCCCCCCACACACACATACCCGAACACGCACACACTCGCACACACACACACACACACGCTAGACGATCCCCAGTCACTTGTTTGTTATACTGTTTATTATGAAGTGTGTTTAATAAATGTCTTCTGTGTTAAACGCTGTTGTCTGAGTCGTTGTCTCTCCGTTATAACCTGAAGGCAGAACTATTATTCGAACTAAAACCTTCAGATTTAAAGTTTGTTTAGCCAACCAGTTGGGCTGCGGAAGTTGACCAGACTTTAGTTAGATCAAGTTTACATTAAATTAAGTAAAGTTAATGCTATCTAAGCTTCCGCCATTTCATAGGTAATTTTATGAGACTGATTACTTAATACATTTGGCCTGCACCTACAAATAGAATAGTAAAACTTGAGATGGGCCAGAATTGGCGCAGGAGTAATAATACTCGAAAGAGTAAAAGATATGGTGAAAAGACACCGAGAGATATTGCAATAACTGCGAGAGAGGCTGACTGCATGAGCGGTTAGGCAAACAAACAACTCAGCAATGTGACTATGCAACTGTCTCCCTAAAGTGGCAAGGAAGACAGCTGCAGGTCATCATTGCTGATTGTGGAATGTCCGTGGTCTGGCTCGCGAACCCCCCCTTGTGGTCGCAGAAGGTACGGCGCTAGAGCCAGCCCTGACAGCCTCACCCTAGGATGAACATATTGAAGCTGTGAAGCCCTGAGTCGCACGGTTTGGGCATGGTGAACTTTTGAAATTTGAGCTCACACTATTATGGGGAAGTCCGACGTTGTATCAGATTCCTATAGGAAATAGCTTAGAAATGCCTATTACGTTGGCGGACGCTATGACCACAAGGGGGCGCCAAATTCGGTATTTGGTTAAAAGATCATGCCACTTTGACTATATGGCCTGATTTTTCAGAGGCCTAACCCTTGGCCACAGGTGTAATATCAATGGGACATGGGCTGGTTAGCGCCCCCTGGTAAAAAAAAAAAGCACCACTAACTCCTCCTTTGTGCAAGGAGGAACAGGAGGAGCAGTGCCAGAGCCCTGCAGAATTACCTCCAGCAGGCCACTAATATTCATGTTTCTCCTCAAACGGTCAGAAACAGACTCCATGAGGGTGGGGCTTGTGCTTATAGCCCAATACCGTGCAGGGCTATTGGCATTTGCCAGAGAACACCAAGATTGGCAGATTCGCCATTGGCACCCTGTGCTCTTCATGGATGAGAGCAGGTTCACACTGAGAACATGACAGAGTCTGGAGGCGCCATGGAGAATGTTTTGCTGCCTGCAACATCCTCCAGCATGACCAGTTTGGCAGCGGGTCAGTAATGGTGTGGGGAGGCATTTCTTTGGAGGGCTGCACAGACCTCCATGTACTAGCCAGAGGTATACCCTCACTACCATTAGGTATTGGGATGAGATGCTCAGACCCATTGTGAGACCATATGCTGGTGCAGTGGGCCCTGGGTTCCTTCTGATGCATGACAATGCTAGGACAATGCTGTGGCTGAAGTGTGTCAGCAGTTCCATCATGATGAAGGCATTGATGCTATGGACTGGCCTGCCCGTTCCCCAGACCTGAATCCAATCGAACACATCTGGGACATCATCCACCAACACCACGCTGCACCACAGACTGTCCAGGAGTTGACTGATGCTTTAATCCAGGTCTAGGAGGAGATTCCTCATGAGGAGCATGCCAAGGCATTGTAGGGAAGTCATACAGGCATGTGAAGGCCACACACACTACTGAGCCTCATTTTAACTGGTCTTCCACTGAAATTGAATTAGCCTGTCATTTGATTTTCCACTTTGATTTTGAATATGATTCCAAATCCAGATCTCCATGTGATAATAATATTGATTTACATTGATAATTTTTATGTTATTTTGTTCTCAACACATTCCACTATGTAATAAATAAAGATTTTCAAATGGAATATTTTATTAATTGAGATCTAGGATGTGTTATTTTAGTGTTTCAACTTAGTATCTCTAAATATCGACTTTGTATCTCGAAAATTTGACTCAGCATCTTGAAAGTGTGACTTAGTATCTCGAATTAATGACACAGCAATTTACGTAATGATGAGAAAAAATACGTGCTGGATTCCTTTTTTTATTTTAGGTGGTGGGATATGGTATACTGATCTCTAAACAGTGCTCTTTTTTACCCGGCGGCGTTTTTATGAATGACTAGCGGAAATACCAGAAAGAACACATGGTGTATCAGGAATCTCTTGGGCGTCAAATATGCTAATATACAATTCTCAGCAATGCAATAGTCATTTACATAGAGAACCTGAGTTTTTGCTGAATCTGACGTGGCACAGACTTTACCACAAAAGTACGACATATTTAGGATATATTTTAAAAAAAAACTAGAAAATGTTCTTTCATGTGGCCCATTGTGAGTGATGATGGATTAGCGATCTCTGCAGTCTGTTTGAAAAACAGGGTTTTAAAAAGTGTGTTCATACTAAGTTTTTGGTGTTGTTGTTTTTGAAAGACTCCTAAAAGATATCATAATGTGTTACCGCATATATATAATAATACAACATTCTAAGCAGTAGTTAATTTAAAAATATTTATAACAGACTTTTAATAAACTGCAAGAGAAAGTAAAAAAATATTTGGTCAGCAACGCGGTGTAATTTTATTGGCCTACAGATTTCCTCTGGATCCTGTGTGTACCGGAAGCGAACCACTGGGAGCTGAAGTGACGGAACCTCTAGCTAGCTACCTGAATATAAAGGAACGATGGATGCATTACATAAACTTAAACAATTTGACGCTTACCCGAAAACTCTAGAAGATTTTAGAATCAAAACATGTGGCGGAGCGACGGGTGTGTATTGCTGAACATCTAGCTAAGTTAAAACTATAAAGCTTCAAGGAAAACATGCTTAGTCTAGGGTGGCTAGTTTGAGTGTGCAGTTAGCTAGCTAGTAAGCATACATAGTACTGTAGTATATGTACTGTTTGGATATACTTCTAGCTTGTAAATTTTGTCGGAAATTCTTCTTGACGTACTTGCCTCGAGGTGGAACCTCACAATAATTTGTCTTTGGCCAATAGCTGCAATTACTAGAATTAGAAATTCAATTGGGTAATTCGTCAGCCAACATGTTTGTTGTAAGGCTGTTTACTCTCAATCAAATTTCCTAAACGTAGGTCTAATATGATCGCTTTTAAAATGACTGCATTTTTCTTCATATGGCAGTTACTATCATCAGTGGACTTATTATGCTCATCCTGTTTTTCTCGGAATTACAGTATTATCTAACCAAGGAGGTGAGTGTAATGTTGGTGATCAAGATACAAAGCTTCATATCCTAGCATACGTTTGTGTTTAAGTGAACACAACACACTTTTTCACTCCTGTATCGTTAGTTCTACGTTCTACAATTATTCCTTGTTACAGGTCCATCCTGAATTGTTTGTGGACACTTCAAGAGGAGACAAGCTCAAGATTAACATTGATATTATATTTCCCCATATGCCATGTGCATGTAAGTGTATGTTTTCATTAGCTCTCACGTGCTTAAAGAGTGGCTTAGTTTTCATTGCAGTTGCAGCAAAACAAAAGCAAAGCCACATCACCAATTTGCTTAAAGCTGTAGCTGGTAAGATTGAGAAGAGTGGATTTAGTTTGAAAAACTGAAGTACAATTATCAATAACAATCTACAGCAGTATCTATTCAGTAAAAGAACTAGCACACTTCAGTGCTTTGATGTTTGTTTGATAACAGAAACTGTCACGAATAGTGTTAAACATGAGTAACCCACCTATGAAACCCATAGCTGTGAGAGTACAGACAAATATCAGGAAAAACATCAAACCAGTCAAGCAGGGGTCACTACCTGTCAAGCAGAAACATGGCTGTCTTGGTATCCGTTTTGATTCCTTTCAGGACCTGTAGTTTATTCCACCTCTGAGGGCTTGGTCTTCATATGTGATATTCTGTTTACTTGTCATTGTTGTGTAAGCTGTTGTTGGGAAAGGAGAGATGGGCACTCTTTTCATTGATAGTTGTTTTTCCGCCATTTCTTTTGGAAAGTTCCCGAAGTTCACTAATGACTGGGCGCATGCGTGTGCACAAGAGTGATTTATACTCCATCAAACAGCCCTCCTGGCTCTGATTGGATGCTCTGATTTTAACATGATTTATATTTATTTATTTAATTATGTACATTGTCTGTTTCATGTACTCCTATCAGGACATAGCGACTGTTCTTTAAGCACACAGCAGTAGCTTTGTTGATGGTGTCATGTGCAGACAGACTTACTCTTACTCTGCAGATGAATATGTACAGGGCTTCTGTTTGACCATTGTCAATTGTGGCTTACAGATCTGAGTATTGATGCCATGGATGTAGCAGGAGAACAGCAACTGGATGTGGAGCACAACCTGTTTAAAAAAAGGCTTGACAAAGATGGCAAGCCAGTCAACACTGAAGCAGAGAAACATGGTTGGAATACGTTTGATTAGATAAACCTTCTATGATGAAACATGTTCTTTATAACTGGTGAATTACTGCTTTACAAACAAATGTAACGTTTTAGTATTATAACATATGTAATATTGCACAACTATCCATCTTTGCTGTGAATGTAAAACAGAGTTATTCAGAATATTTTTCTTTGTTTTCAAACCAGTGTTCGAAGCACTTTTTATGTGGGTTTTTTTTCCTGACAGATCTGGGCAAAGATGAGGGTGAAGTATTTGACCCTAGCAAGCTGGATCCAGATCGCTGTGAGAGCTGCTATGGAGCAGAGACTGAAGACTTAAAGTGAGTCTCTTTCTGGTTCCAAAAAACATTTTCCAGGTCCAAAACTAGACAAAGTCTTTATTTTTCTTCTTTGGTGTTTTTACCAAGCCATATCATATACTCAAGTCTGTTTTCTTTATGAATTAATTGGTTGCATTGGTTGGTTTGTAAGGTATACACAAACTTCCATATGTTCCTTGTCTAGAGAAAAAGGATTTTTACAAACTGAATTAGTAAGATAGTCTACTGACTACTGCACAGATTTAAACAAGATTTCTAGTTTCAATCTAAAATCATTTATATACAAACCGGATTCCAAAAAGGGGACACTAATTGTGAATAAAAACTGAATGCAATGATGTGGAGGTGCCAACATCTAATATTTTATCCAGAATAGAAGACAAATCACAGATTAAATTGAGTACATGTAACATTAAAAAATATGTTGTCTCCGTGTACATGTCACACGGAGACACTGCACCTCAAACAGGAATGCCACTGTCAAGGAAATAACAGAATGGGGTCAGGAATACTTCCAGAAAGCTTTGTAAGTGAACACAATCCACCGTGCCATCCGCCGTTGCCAGCTGAAACTCTACAGTGCAAAAAGGAAGCCATTTCTAAGCAAGCTCCACAAGCTCAGACGTTTGCACTGGGCCAGGGGTAATTTAAAATGGAGTGCGGCAAAATAGAAGACTGTTCTGTGGTCAGATGAGTCACGATTTGAAGTTCTTTATGGAACACCGGGAAGCCGTGTCATCCGGACCAGAGAGGACAAGGATAACCCAAGTTGTCATCAACGGTCCGTTCAGAAGCCTGCATCACTGATGGTATGGGGTTGCATGAGTGCTTGTGGCATGGGCAGCTTGCATGTCTGGAAAGGCACCATTAATGCAGAGAACTATGTTCAGGTTCTAGAACAACATATACTCCCATCTAGATGTCCTCTCTTTCAGGGAAGACCCTGCATTTTTCAACAAGATAATGCCAGACCACATTCTGCAGCAATCACCTCATGGCAACGTAGGAGAAGGATCCAGGTACTGAAATGGCCAGCCTGCAGTCCAGATCTTTCACCTATAGAGAACATTTGGCGCATCATAAAGAGGAAGGTGCGACAAAGAAGGCCCAAGACGATTGAACAGTTAGAGGCCTGTATTAAACATGAATGGGAGAGCATTCCTATTTCTAAACTTGAGAAACTGGTCTCCTCTGTCCCCAGACGTCTGTTGAGTGTTGTAAGAAGAAGGGGTTAGGTATTAAAAATGGCCTTGTCCCAATTTCTTTGGGATTTGTTGACATCATGAAATTTTGATCCGTCATCTATGTTGTATTACGAATAAGATATTGACATTTGCCATCTCCACATCATTGCATTCAGTTTTTATTCACAATTTGTTTAGTGTCCCAACTTTTTTGCATTCCGGTATATTGTATTACCTCAATCAATTAAATTTATGATATACAAAAAAAATGCAACATTATACAGGTATTGAAAGGTTGCAGGTGAGGTAGTACCAGAAGACGGCATTAACTATCTTTTAAATGTATCTTTAGGTGCTGTAACACCTGTGAGGACGTGCGGGAGGCATACCGGCGGAGAGGCTGGGCCTTTAAAACGCCAGACTCCATTGAGCAGTGTAAGAGAGAGGGCTTCAGTCAGAAGATGCAGGAGCAGAAGAATGAGGGATGCCAGGTCTATGGTTTCCTTGAGGTCAATAAGGTAATGTGCATACACGCTCAAAGCAATATTGAGATGATCGCTGCTCTCCGGTGGATGTTATATGTTATGAGTTGTTTCCTCCATTACTTTAGGTGGCAGGTAATTTCCATTTTGCCCCCGGAAAGAGCTTTCAGCAGTCCCATGTACATGGTGAGTATTAAAAACCCATGAAGTAGGATTTCACTACATAATTAAACCTCTGATCTGTGGCAGCAACTCATCATTTGCCATGAAGTTTAGGCAATGACACTTTTTAACCTTCAAATTTGCTCTTCTAAGGAGCCATATATTCAGATAATGAACTGAAATCAATGATTAGAAAAGCTGTTTTAAACTGTTTGGAATCTTTTATGGGACATTTATAAGGTGTGCACCAGATCAGAGGATATGTAAGCCTTTGCTTGTAGACATCACCTGTTGGGTTATTTAGTGCATCCTTGCCTGTGGTGCTTAATGCATGTAATTCTCCATCTGTCCTTTTCCTGCCATGTATCTTTCTCTCTCTCTGCTGTTTGAGTATTCATAGTCTTTACATTAAACTATCTGGTCTGAATCACTGCTCTTAACTTGGTATTTAGTTAAAGCTACAATAAGTACATTTGTAAATTTCATGCTAAATGAACAAATCATGACCTCAGCAATTTGTCAAAAACAGCTTTGCAAAAATAGAGGATCTAGTCATTTCATTACTAAATTATGGGAATATTGAAATAAAAAGTTGGACCAAATTGGGATATTTAATTTTATAAACAGCACTGATAATCCTAATAGAAAATGTACAGAACTGTATCATATGTGTAATTTAAGAATACAGTGTCTGCACTGAGGAATGATCAAAGAAAGTTGTGATGGTTTTCAAATAAATACATCAGTAACTTGGAATGGGAAAGAAAAGTATTTTTTTATTGGATGAAAGTGGAGGGGAATTGCTGTACACTTTATAATTCTGGATGTAGTGCAATTTTACCTCGTCACTGAGATCATTGTCTTAAATAACAAGGTATATCATTAACAAATTGTCTTCAGTAACAAAAAATAAAAATAGGTTTTCTGTAGAGAATAACTTCATACTGCTACTGTCTGCTACAGAAAAAAGAGATGACGAGCCCTTTCATAGCTGACTAAAAATAATAATAATAAAAATTTGGCCATTTTAAGAAATTCAGCATTCCTATTCTGTCACTGCAATAAATTGATGGGACTATGGATGTCCTCTTTATTTCGCCAATAACTACATAAATAGCCCCTTGGTGACTCTTTTCTCTTCTTTCTGCAGTGCATGCTGTGGAAAGTAAGTCAATCTTTCACTTTCATAGATTTTTATTCCCCAAAACAGTATGGAATATATTCTAATATGGGAGTTAGGATTTACCTTGTTAATAAATCAATGATAGCCAATTTGATTTCTGAGCTCTTAATTTCTTGGTCTTAAGCAAATAATTATCTGATCAAGTGCATTGACAGGATTTGCCAGTGGTTCTGCATTCATAGATTCAGTTTTCTGTAGACAACCTTCAGTTGTCTTAATATGCTATGCTGTGCTTCCATCCTAAAATTGTGGCTAGGTTTGTAGGCTAATCATATTCAGTTTGCACAGTCAAACTACTTATAACTTGTACAATTGTAAATCACATGCAATTAACTTAATTTTCCCCCCTCAGTTCATGATTTGCAGAGCTTTGGACTGGACAATGTAAGTTGGTGTGGTTGTGTTTTATATAGTTTTTCTTGATTGATACATCCCTCCAACTAATATGATTTGTTTTGGCTATTTCTTGGACTCCCCTAGATCAACATGACTCATCTAATTAAACATCTGTCATTTGGGAAAGACTATCCTGGAATTGTCAACCCTCTAGATGGCACCAACGTTGCTGCACCTCAAGGTAGGTTGCTTCAGTACAAGTAGTACAAAGTGCTATTTTTTTTTACCTTTCCCATCCTCATGATTACAACTGCATGAACATGGGAAACAAGGTTATTTTTCCTTTGGGAAACATTCATCTGTCCAAATGAGTCTAGGATTTAAGTGTGAAATCAAATTTTACTGCCTGTCTAAAATAGTTTGCCTGCAAGCATATGAGACCTCACTGCGAATTCTAGTTAATCTTCATTTCAGCTAACCACCGTAGACAAAACAGTGTTTCTTGTTTTTAAAAGAAAAATCATCTGTAGATTTGTTGCATTCACAATGTATGCATTGAGCAATACACAGCATTCTGGCTCAAAAGATTAAATGTGTAGGTTAGTCAACACTACAGTACATTCCAAAGTGCCAGTCTCGGTTATATGCCATGTTTTATAACAGATTCTCGTGGTAATTTTCATATCAGTTTTTATTCACAGGCTCCCAATTTATAAAGTTGATATTGGTATATAGATTAAATGAGTCCTGAAATTCATCTTAGCAGCGAATGCCCATTCCGATGGCCATGAAGGTTCCAAATGTGCCACCACTTTGCATCATGGTCTTTCCCACTCCACCCATGAGTTCTCGACCTCTCATGCCAAGTCTGTGAATAAGGGGATGGAGAGGTGACTTTAGAACCTTGTGGGCACATCATAACTGCAACTCTTGCCAACTGCAGAGGTTGGTTTAAAGTAACTGATTAGTGATTATAGCTACCTTAGACAGGAGAACGTCCCGAACATTGCTCCTGCAGCCATTCCAACTGCAAAGCCCATCATGAAACCCATCTTGATTCTGTCAAAGCAGTTCGGTTGAGCCTGTCCATATGGTCCTACAGAAACCGGCATCTGTGAAGAGTTGAAGGTTTTATGAGATATTGTCAAGCATACCCAGATAGCTTGCAATGAGGAGTAGTAGCTTTAGCTAGCTAGCTGTCTTAGGTGTAATAGGTGATGTGCTACGATGTTTTCTTGAGGTCGAGAGCTAACCAAGAGCTATAGTGAGGTAGCTAGCGTTAGCTAACTCAGAACATCAGTTTCTCTGTCTTAAACTATAAATGGCTGGCTAACAAACAAAATACCCGCGTTAGGTAGTTAGCTAGTTAGCCATCTTGCGTTTAGTCAAATTAGTTCAACTAATCTGATAACTCGTGGCTAACCTAGCTAGCTGTTTAGTACAGGCTATAAGAGTTAAAGTAGAATTAGTTCATATAGCTAGGTTAGTAATCACACAATACTTATGTAACAGGCCAGCGTTAACTAATTTCTACACATAAATACATGTCCAGTTAGCATAGTTCATTAGATAGCTAAACTAGCATAGCTAGATAGGTCTCGCGTTGAACAAACTGCAAAGTGGACATGTATTTCGGCTTGAAAAAAAACTTAAATTCAGCATGTTCGAACGTCATACCTTTCCAAAATAAACGACCGATAGCTGTAGAGAAAAAGAAAACTGACTTGAGACTCAGAATTGATCCAGTGCGTGTTTCCGACACAAACGCTTTACCAAGACGCCATTACTTAACGGTCGCAGCTGTCATGATGGACAGCGCCTCCTATAGGTAGAACCTGTAAACCTGTATGTAAGATCAGGTTCTAAAAGTATTGTTCTCTTTTAGCGTCGATGATGTATCAATACTTCGTGAAAATAGTGCCAACAGTTTACGTTAAAGGAGACGGTGAGGTAAGTGTACTAAACTTGAAAATCTTAGACTACGTTTGTGTACTTAGCTTTGTTTCCTTAGTTCTTTTGTTTAGCTAAGTCTAATTGAAATCTGTTTTGTGTGTCAGCGTTTATGTATATATTACAGGAACGTAGGTATGGGCAATATTGCTAGATTGCTTTATAGTGATGTGAAATAATCACATCCTCAAGAATGTTGCATGTTTAAACCTGTGATACAATCTTCAACAAAATGCAAGATGTTTTAATGTTGTGTTAGTGTTGTCTTAAGCTTTTAAGTCATGTTATGTATTGGGCAATGTACTGATGATAAAAAAAATTGGTTCCTCAGGTGGTGAAAACAAATCAATTCTCTGTGACCAGGCATGAAAAAGTGGCCAACGGACTGATTGGAGATCAGGGTTTGCCTGGTGTATTTGTGCTTTATGAGCTCTCTCCTATGATGGTCAAATTCACAGAGAAACAGCGGTATGTTTATATGTTTGGTCAGAAACAATGTTCCTGTATATTGGCTTTTTGAAGTTTACCATAATTGTTTTGTAACTGTGAGTGCAGTTTAGTAGTAAAACAGACAAGTAAAAAGTCATTAGTGTAAATGCATATAGAACAGCACTCTGAAGCCATTTTTCTTGTCTTCCCAGGTCATTCACTCACTTTCTGACAGGAGTATGTGCTATTGTAGGTGGCGTTTTCACAGGTGAGCTGTCACAGATTTAGACTGTACCTGTTTGCTTACAGTTATCCCCTTATTATTGTGTATGTGTGATTTAATCACTGCACTGTTGTCACTACACTAAAGTGTTTAAGAACTACTTCACCGGGAAGTGTTAACTTTGCAGCAGTCTATATAATGTAGCCAAATATATAAGCTAGCCATTTTTAGCATTAAGCATATTGTATGCTATTAATTGGTTCCATTGTTATCCATATTTGGGATTTTTCAGTCTAGAGTCTAAAGCCGCCATGATGCATTGATCAAACCTTTTTTTAAAAATAATTTAAACCAAGTAGTTGGCACTGGCTGTTTTTCATTTCATTCAGTGTATCTCTTCTATTCTAGTTGCTGGGCTGATCGATTCTTTAATATACCACTCTGCCAGAGCCATACAGAAGAAGATTGAGTTGGGAAAAGCTTCCTAGCAACATCTCTATCCGTACCATGAACATTACAGGTGCATTACAGACTCCAGGAAACTTGTATCTGTTGGAAGGGAAGATGGCCACCTGATTGTGTGTGTGTGTGGAGAGATTACTCTTTCAACATCCCCCACCACCACACACGCAAGCACCTCAGCAGGATTTCCAATTTACCAGAGACATTGGTTAACTGGATTTCAACAGTAACTGGACCCCTGTAGGGTTAATTTGTAACAGTAACGCACTAGTGAACATACAGATTTCTTAGTCGAGAAAGAAAATTGCTCTCCTGAAAGTCTGTTGTCTGAAACATGGGTTCTCAGAATAGTGTTCTACCACCCCTGATCTCACCACAATTTTGTTCCGTTCCAGTTCTTAAATCTGGGACTAATCAGCATTCTTGAAACCAATTGTGTTTTAAGCTGAAATAGGACAATAATGTGAATTATCTGGGAGTCCCCACACACTGTACTAAATCATAGTTTGGTTCGAGCCATTGTCTTTTATGATCACTTAATTGAAACTAGGGAAAACATCTCTACATAACCACTTTTGTGGACATTTCTGCAGGAATTGGCAGCTGTAACTTATGTCTGTTGTGCAGCAGTCATTATGATCAGGATGGTGACTTAACTCTCAAGTACAATCTGATCATGACAGTTATTTAAGCATGTGACACTTCATCACATCATGACTGTGATTAAAAAACACTTCTCATGAAACATGGAGTAAAATTGGTTAAAATAATGTCTACCTAAAATCATGAGTACGGCAAGTATTTCATATTCACAATATTAAATTGCAGTTTCAGTTGCAATCAGATAGTTGAAGATCCTTAGATTGAGCTCACTGAATTTGGTCTTGCAGTCCAGGGTCGGATGTAAATAGAGCAAGTTGCCTTTTGTGCAATGAGGAGAAAAAAAGGTCACATATGTCCAAGGTAAAGGATGAGTGCTGGGATAAGATAGGATTTTACTTTTCATGACCCTTTGAATACATGAATGCATACAGGAAAGTTGTTCCTAGATTGACCTGCTTAAACTTTATCAGTGGATCTAAACTTAGCAAGTACAACATGTACAAGTATCTGGTGTTACCATGTAATTGCACCTTCAACTAAATTCAGGGGCTGGGGTTTGTTTGTGTGTGAGTGACAAAGAGAGAGATAGCGAGAGAGGGTGCTAGTGTAATAGTGTGACTGTTTTTGTCATGCGCTGTGGATGGCCTGTCTTGTGCTTGAGAGAGAGGTATTTATATTTTGATTGTCCATGGCAGTTTTTAAAATGACAAATAAATGTAACACTGTACATATCTTCTTTTGGTTCATATGAAGTCATGAATGTGTACTTCAAAGAAGCCACTATGATAAAAACAATGTTTGCTATATTTGCAGAGCAAATCTTACTTTATGTAATTAAATTTTAAAAAGGAAAGCTGTAATTAATGCATTAGGGCAAATAACATTCTGTCCTCGGTTACATACCAGCTTAAATTAAACCTTTCCAGAACACAGGGAGACAGTCATGTTGGATCAAAGGCATTTATGTGCCTTAAGGGTTAAAATGTTCTGAATGGAATGCTGCTCTACAGGCACCAAAAGACCCTAGTCCATGTAGTCTGGGTGTAATTCTTAATTATTTCATGTGACTGATCCAGTGACCTTATTGTTCATTTATCAACATGGAGCACAAAGGGAGTACAGTGTAAATTTCACACATGCTTGGCTGTTTTGCAATAGAAAGATTTTGCCACTAGAGGGAGCTCGATTCACATTCTTACAACAGACAAGCACATCCGTGGGCAAACCTTAAAGGAAAACTTAATATGAAATAGGGAACATGTGTGAAACAGACAGAACATTTTGCAATGAGTAATTTTCAGGATGTGTGTCATGAATGCTTCTGTATTGAAACGGACTCTGAAAAGGTCATTTTAACTGGGGTGTTTATTTTACCCAGACTAGGGATATCTACAACCTAATTGGATCCAAGTGAGATCTATTACCCCAGTCTTACACAGCTCAACCAGTCTGGTGTCATATTTATCTTACTTAGATGTCTCACAATGCTAACTTGGATTCATTGATTCTGTTTGCAGTCATGATAAACAGCATTCTCTATAATTATTTGAGAAATATAGGTCTGGGAAAATAGACATACAATTTGCCTGCTACAGTAAACATAGACCAAACTGTTTGGGCACTCACTTGGAAGATGTTAACAATAAATATACATAATGGAAGTTTTATGCTACACTAATTGGCAGATCTTTTAGTGTATATTTTTATGCCCCTAGTAAGCTAATGGGTTGGGTTCACAGCAGCAGACAAATAAGTAACATGTAATCTAGTCAATTTTCAGTTGTTAATATATATTAATAAGAGGGAGAAAATCATCCATCATTGATCCTGGTAAGAATGAATCATTTTACTGTTTTCATGTTCTGCACACTTTATAAATGTCAGGAAATCTTTGTCAGCTTATTATCTAGTCAACTAACTATCAGTGAGTGTCATCTGGCTTTGTGTATGTAGCCAGACTGCGGTTCCACAACTTGAAAAATGAAAACTATGAAAAGCCAATGAAAACTAACTGCTAGTTGTGTAGATTCATCTTGTTTAAAATTCTTAATGTATTAATTCGTAACTTTAATTAATTCTTGAGATGTTATTGTAAATTAATCTATATTTTAGTCACATCAGGGAAGAATGCTAAAATGAATACTTTAATGTCTCAATGCTTTTGTGGACATTAGCATGTTTTGTAGGAGCTGTGTTAAATTGGTAAGCTTTCTATCTTGGCCCACTCTCCACACCAGTGTTTATATAAAATAAACTTGTAAACTTGATAAGACTTCCCAAACATAAGTGATGTCTGAAAGAAACCTTAACACCGTGGATTTGTTTAAAGAAAGTACAAAGGATGAATCAGCTGCTGAGTAGAGATGCTGCCTGATGTCCTTATCAGGTGAAGTTTCACTAGGAGCTGCCTTGGATGTTAGATGTTTCAAGCAAAGGGACTATGTCAGCATTCATGTCCTACATGAGCCAGTCAATAAAGCAATAATGATTTGAAAGACCATGAATACTGACCTTATTGGAAATCCATGATACCTTATAGTGATCTATGACAGCCATCTCAATGATGATAGATTAGTGAAATCTGAATTTAGAGTGCTGTTTGACTTCTTTGCTCTTGCTAATCTACGGAGGCAATCTGTCATAAATGTAGTTAACTCTGCTATGTGTTAGACAAGAGCCAACCCATCACATCATGTTCAAAGAAACAAAGTAGATGGGTGCGATACATGGGAGAAAACACACTCCCCCTCATAGTTAATGCATTCTTCATTGATTGGGGGATGTTCTGGAAGGGGAGGGCTAGTGATGTTGTATACATCAGTCTTGTATCTAAGCATTGGGAGGTACAGGGCTGTATTGATCTGACGTTTCTGGACATGCAGTATCAGTAGGCAGTTAGTCTACAGTCTGATGAGCCATCCTAACAGAGCTCAGATTACAAAGAGATATAAAGACCTGTCTTTATTAGGCAGTCAGCATGAAGAAAGATTCTGTGTATCGCGAGGCATAACTGAAATGCACTTGTGATTTTGTTTATATAGAGGTATGTATAAAAAGGTGATACAATTATAAAATCGGTAATAAGTACCATCTAAGAACAAATAACTTATAAAACACAATGTAGCATGAGCTTTGATTATTGTCAGGTGTAAACAGCCCTAATTTTGTCCTCATCTATAGCAGGTAATGGTGGTAATAGTATGAGTCATTGAATGTAACCTATAATTAAATTGTTTTAATGCCACATCCAGTATCCCATCTAGGACCTTCTAGGACCATCAAGGACGTCCCATAGCAACTGTAATTGCTGCACATTACCAGCAGCTGCAATCACCCAAGTGGCAAAGGAATTTACTGAGTTCAGATGTTTTGCTGAGTTTGCAGCCTGGGGATTCTTATCTCAAGGATTTAGTAGTAGTCACACCCTGCCTACGCTACAGTATTTAGAAGGACATTCCATTTCTTTCAAATATGTTGTAGCATTGTATGTTACATTCTCGATGCAGGTCTTAGACTAGGCTCCATGTTAATACAGAGCCCACACAGATGTTGAAATCACAAGATGCATTTTGGTATGATTTAACTGCCCATTCTGTTTAACGTGGTTCTAGTTTAAAAAAATATTTTTCATCACATACATGGCAAATTTACCAAAGAGGAGTAATTCTGTAATTCTAAACTCTTAAAACATTTTACAGATGTGAGTGGCCACCTATGACATCAGTCATTTGCCTGGTTGATAGTATGGTATGTCCTTTGAAAGAGCACTGCGTGTTCAATGGTCATGTGTCATGTGACATCCGTGGCCATGGATAGGTTTTGTAATGTGGGGTAGAAGTGAAACCAGGTTATGTAACTCACATGGGGAAGTGAAGACAAACAGTACAGCAGGAGCTCTAATGCAAGTGGTGTACTTATCAATGAAGTCCTAAACACTCATTAATATAATGCCCCTATATCACAATATCACAGATTATTGAGAAAACTACTTGCCAACCAGGCTGCACTTGTGCATTCATTATATGTTTTGGGTCACGTGTCCCTATATTTTATCTATTCATGAGCATACAATATTTACTTATTAATTGCACAAACAATTAAAATGCCAGAGGTCTGAAAAAATAATGATAGGAGAGAGATTTAAACTACCAGTTGTGGTTAAGATCATATAGCACCGTGCTGCTCTGAAAGTAAATCCTCTCAAACGTCACCCATGAACTCAGTGCTACCGTCGGTTAAATTCAGTCCGTTGACCTCACTATCAGTTGCTACTGGGTTGCTCCTTCCTGCAAGGGATATGTTCGAGTAGCTACTTAAAGTTAATGCAACTGCATCTGAATATACATACAGTATATGTTTGACAGTTATTTAACTTTTTAAGGAAAACCTTGCAACTGAATCTAACTGTATGGCCATTCTCTTTTACTTTTGTGGCTGCCATTGAACAGCATAATGTCCATCAAAACATTCCTACTCCTAAACATTTCAGCCCACTTGAACCGTCCTCACATTTGGGAACAGAGGAGTAGTAGAGAAAATGCTTGGCAAGTGTATCAGTGCTCCAGTTTGAGTTGGCCATATAAAGCCAGCCAGGCCTGAGGAAGTGCTTCTGAGAAGCTGGCTCTACTTCTCCAGTGAATGGTGGACTCTGAGAACGCTGGGTGGCTCGTGTGGCATCGGGTGGCAGGTCATATGTGAGCGCCAACTGCCGACAGAAGACGTGCGCCAACTCTTTGCCCTACAAGGCAAAGAGGAGTAGGAGCATGATGCCCTGGACTCCTGAGAGCATTCCGTCACCTGACTCCTTTGGCATCTGGCGTAGTTTGACACCATCGTGACAGCACTTTTACACACACATATGCTCTCTTTGCACACTCTAAATATAGGCTTACTGAGGCAATGCCTTGCTGCTGGCTTTCTATTCATTGTCCTTTCCACTAGATCCACTTTCCACTTTTACCTTGACCTGAGTCATGATTCCCTGTCTCTCTTTCTTTCTTTTGCTCCTCCTCTCCCCATACTGTCCCTGTTTGCACAGTTGCACACTGTATCCTCAAGTGTACTCCCCTCTATTTCGTGGAGGAGGCATTGCATTCCCCAAAAACTGTTCTGCCAAGCTGTTAAACACATGCAATCCATATGACTCATCTCAGACACATCTTTCTACTTTTTAATTAACATTTTAAATGGTTATGCTAAGCTTGCTATATTTGGTATTTAATTAATGGCTAATGGCAAAATCTTTAATGAGCGACTATGTGATATAGATACAGACCTCTTAGACATGCAAAATAGTGATAACACAAAAAAGCTAAATGAACTCAAAGTGACTGATGTTTGGATTCCCAGCTGTAGCCTGAGCGCTCAGATATGAGGGAACCTTAGGGGCACCGTCAGCTGGGAGAGACTCCGAACTCAAAGAAACAGATGTTCCTTAGAGAGACCGGAATCCTGGTGCATGTGTGTGGGTGTGTGTGAGTGAGTGTCTGTTTCTTATTCTAACAGTAAGCTCCTTCTGTTCCTCCGATAGTGTCCATGGTAGATGGGCCTCTGTTTGTGTGTGTGTGTGTGGTTGTGTGGTTTTAAGGAAGCAGTAGGGAATGACTGTAAGGATCCAATTTTACACCCTCCCCCCCTTCCCCTAACACACACACTCCCCCTTTACATTCAAAACCTTTACACAAGCGCTCTTTCTGTTGCTGCTCTTGCAATTCCTCTGGCTTGATTGAATGATTCATTGTGAAGTGAGACATTTAAAGAAGATTTTCCTAAGATGAATACAGAAGTATTTAGGTCCATGATCAGCAATTTTGATTGGTAATTAGATAAATATGACATACATGTTTTATGTTAATACAGAAATTGTTGCTATATAATTTTATTACAAAAATAGCAATCTTTATGTTAAGAAAATACTGAAATACTAACTTGGTAGATTCTCTTTATATACTGTTCACCATTCTGTTTTAAAATATTAATATGCCACCAGGTAATAATAAAGTTATTGTACAAAAAATTACTAATAAACAGTTATAGCAAAAATTGTTTTATTGCTGATTTTCAGTTAAAAAATTTTGATAATGGTAAAACAAACCAACAAAAACACAATTATCCAAGTGCTATGTCAGTTGAGTCATAGGCCTTAGTTGCTGTGCTCCCTGGAGACTGAGGGCCCCTGTGTGAGGCTGGCTTCTTCACCTTCCATGTGGTGGTAAAGACAAAAGCAGAAGTAAAACTTGTTGTGTGCACTTACGACTGTTGGAAGGGTGCATGAAAACTGCCCACTTCTTCATAGACATAAATGTGCTTTTGGAGGGACATTTGGGAAAGTTCGGCACCTGGAATAAGCAATTGCTGATTGAATGCCTGCAATTCACATCATTCATCAAACACATTGGATTATGAGCCAGAGATTACTTTTTATATTTTAGAGGATGTTAACTAGTGTAGAATCATATTCTAGCTGCCTATTATATATCATCTTTATTAATACTGATGCAGAAACTGAATCAAGATTAAAACTTTTATTCAGAGAAATTTGACACGTGCAAATCCTGGTCTCAGAGGTATTTTTGCCTCAGAGATGTGTTTACTTTAGATCATTAATTGATTATTCATGAAGTATTCAGTCTTCACTTATATAATTCGCTTTGGATAAGAAGATCTGTTAAAAAAACAAATGTAATGTAAATGCAATTCCACCTTTCTACAGGGAGTTACTGTCAAAGACAGGCCCTAGCCAGCAGTTCTTATGTGTGTATAAAGTCACTGAAATGCAGGACCCCCCATCAAGTATCTGCTTAACCCCAACCCCAACCCCCATCCCTCCCCCACACCCACCCCACCCTCCTTCCTCAACACACCCCTCATGTTGTGCTCCCACTCAGGAATCAGTTGCCCTCTGCAACCTGAGATAATGGAAATCCTACAGGGGCCATCTTCACCACATAACAAGACATCGTTGTAAGGACTATGTGTGCTCTTAGTAGCATCCCTATCACCCAGCTACAGGCAGTAATGTGTTTCCTTACACACACACCTCCTCCTCCCCACCCCCTACACACATATTAAAAACCACTAACCTCCTAGCACTTCTTAGGAAAAATGTGGCTAGTGTTGAAATAGCTGATTGCCTAAGGAAGGCAAAATCCTTGCAGTACATGAGGGGCTTTTGGTCCGCACATTACCCCCCTATAGCCAGCATTATCAGGGAGACCAGAGGACATGTCATAAGCCTGTAGAGGTGTACAGTAAACCTCAATGCAGAACAGAAGATGAGTAGACTGGCCTAAGTTCACCATGGAAGCTGACTCAGCTAGGTCACAGGTCAAGCTCTGAGGTTCAAGCTATGACAGGTGAAGCTACAGCAAGCCGGATACAACAGAAACTGGAGCACATCTACACTGGAGCAATTCATTCTGTCAGATTAATAAAATAACAAATAATAAATTTTTATATACCACATCTTCTGTTTTGCCATACCGTGAAGTCTCTATGGCATGTTTCTATACATCCAGTGTGATTTGTGTGGTTAATAAATGAATCAATGAGTTAATATATGTCTATCCACCCACAGTATTTTAGATATTGTATCTAATGTAGAATGTTTTCAGTCATCTGTTTGACGTTTAACTTATTATGTATGCCTGTACTTTCAACTTACAGCTACTGTAAGTCAATGACTGCAGCATTTAAACTTGCTATTTTCTAGTAAACATTCTGAGATGTCTCTTTTAAGAACCATATAGGTTAATGTCACAAGAAAAACTGGTTCAACACAAACCCTAAAAAAAGTCTAAATCACTAAAGAGCAAGGGTATTGGTGGTGAAGCGCCAAAGAACCCTCAAAACCATAACGAACCGTCAAAACTTCGTTATAATCGTTCGTATATAACACGTGATGTAATATGGCCTGCGCGTGATCCTTGTCGAATTTAGTACAATTCTATTCCTATCCAGTGGCCTCTAGGTGGCACGTTAATTCACACTCCTTGCAGTTACGATTCTACTAGGTCATTGAGCTACGTGCTATACAAGTGAAGCAAACTAAACGATAATGGAGCCTCATACCAACGATTTATGCTGTGTAACAGTAACAGAAATTCTATAAACATTGTAATCGTTGCAAATACACCTCTGGTTTAAAATGTGCATATCTTTTGCATCTGCTTTAACGTCATGATTCTCTTCCGCTTAATTGATTTGATATGTAAACTGCGTTACTTTGCTTTCTGTGTTTGCATGTAACATCAAAAGCTTCGAACGCAAAGAGGCATCGTCTTCTTTACCACCATATATGTCTTAGGAAAGACACAGAAACACATATATGGTGCGGGGAGAGTTGTAGTAGAAATCTCTGTTATGTGATTGGGGGATACCTACGCACGTGTTACGTTGTTTTTTCACGTATTATCACAATGGAACCTTTGTTATGTAATAGGGGTACGGCGTCTACTTCTCGCAGGTGGATTCCGAAATGTAGGCTATTCCACGTGATTTAGTGAGCTGCTGTGCCGATTGAATGTGTTTGCCAACGTTTTGTTTTTTGCATCAGATAACATGGGCACAAATATAATGTGCCTGACAAATTCTCCGAAGCCCAAACTGCAAAATATTCTTTCATTTTCCCCCAAATTGTAGGCTGCTGCTAGTACTACCGGCGTGCAAACCGGCTAACTGTACCCGGCTTTTGTGAGCAAGGACACGTGTAAGCCAACTCCTGTCCTCATTTTTCTTGGAATTTCGTGCTTGACCCCCCTCCCCTCTTGGTATCACTCCGCGTATGCACTATTCTCTTCATCTCATATCTTTTGTTTACAAAAATGTTATGGTTAACATATTTTACGAGAAGAACGCTTTGACAAAACCGCATGCATAGAATAATTTGGCATATCAATGACAATAGTTTTGATTCAACATTTTCCAGTATGAATTTGGCGCGAATTTTCATGTGGAAGGACACAGAAAAGCACTTCGGTAATATAAAGTTAAATCCCTTCCCTGCCACACCTACTGCCTCGCTGTACCGCATGGTCTTTTGACATGATTCCTAGGCATTCAGCAATTTCTCTGTCGTTGCTTTTAAATATTCTTTGCAATTAGTAACTCCTTTTTTGACAACGGTTACTATTATTGTTTTATTGTTACCGTCATCGCTGAGAAATAAGGTAAGAAGCCTTTCATTGTTAACGCAACGTACCATAAAAGTCGCTCGTATGCCGGTTGAATCTTTGTCGCAAAGCTAAGACAGCTAGTTCGCTAGATGTGGATTTTTAAATATATATATATATATATATATATATATATATATATATATATATATATTCGTATTGATAAGCTTCGCAAATGTTTGCTTAAGGAAAACCTATTTGGCATTTTTGCTTTTAGTAATCTTTTTGAAAAGAATCATTGGTTTTCTAACTCGACGGCTGAGAGCATAGAGGGGAGAAAAGGCGTGAGGTTTTAGCATTTAAAACACAGCCGTGTGAAATAAGACTAAACACCTGGGTTAGCTAGAGGGAACTGATTTTACCCTAGTTTTGAGTTTGAATGATTGATTTTAATATGCTAGTGTCATTTGGAAACTTACGAATTAAACCAATATATTGGGCTTTCCAGCTGTTAAACTACTGATGTCACCATAGACTTTGGGTGGGAGGTGGAGGGAGAGACCGGCTGAAGACCAACCCTCAAATTGGGCGGGGTTTTTTTTATTGTAAACAGTAATAAAAAGTTGTGCTTGCCGGGAAACAACAATTTGAGCAGGCTTGACGGAAAACGTGTTAGTGGTTCAGTGACAGTCGTCTTACTGGATACATTTTAAACAACGTATAAACAAGGGATTGTCTTTTAAGCGTCATATTTTGCCTTCCAGGTTCAGTCAACATGTTGCCCAGTTATTCTCCGTCGCATGACTGGCTTAACGAGTCGGAGCCACTGCTCTTTGACGATGAATTTTGTCAAAGTCTCATTAAGGACTTGCAGTCCATCCCCACACCGCCCCAGTCTCCCCCGATGAAGACTGGACTGGGAAAGCCTCTGTCGAATGTGGATCAGCTGGAGTTGGTATCAGAACTTTTGCTCGAGGACAACGATCTTTTCCACTTTAACTGGAATGGTGACTTTACTAGTGTCAATGTTAGCCACTCGAGTACAAGCAACTCCTTTTCGGATGATTGCTTGTGGCATTGTCCTGAGGAGAAATCGATCGAGGATAAATTGTCATCCGTACTCTCCACGAGTCCCCTTCTCTCCGACATTGACACCGAAATCTTTGCCGAGATTGCCGGTTCTACTTTGGACTGCCACAGTGCGGCGCTAGCATGTCAGCTTCTGGAAACCGAGGATTTTCTACTGGACAGCCCTGAGCAGAGCGAGTCGTCTTCCGATTACGGTTCTCTTTCCGCTGGTGGGGATTCTTCTGCAAGCGATTCTGGTGAGTAACACTTATCTTTTCCGATATGATTTTGTAGTTTTCTAACTAAATATGACTCCTATCTTTCTGTCTAATAATGTTTTTTTTGTTTGCGGATTTAACTTTAAGCCAAATATAAATTGCATCATATACGTGAGGCAAAAACATCAATTGTCTGAGCAAATTAAACTAACTATTGTTGCAGTCTACTGTAGCAGGAACATAACAGCTTTTTCTTTTATTTGATTTGATTTATCTGTAGCATGTCTTTGTTTGCTGACTTGACTAATCTTGTGTGGTTTCTCTGTGCTCAACAGAGGAGGAGATTGACGTGGTGACGGTTCGGCGTTGCAGCACTCTGACCCGATCACAGCAGCAGGAGGACAGCCGGCGAGAGCAACAGCGTGCTCTGAAACGATGCCATCTGGAGATTCAGCAGCAACACAACTACGCTGCCCCTCGCCCTGCCTCCCCCCCACCCCCATCACCGTCACAGAAGCGGGCTCGGGGAGGCGGTGAGCCCAGCCGGGCCGTGCAGCACGCGAGTCGCTCACGGAGCCTCACCACACGCCACAGTGCCGACACGGAGGATGAGGAGGAGCGGCGGAGGACCCACAACGTGATGGAGAGGCAGAGGCGCAACGAGCTGAAAAACTGCTTCCTGCGCCTCCGTGACAACGTCCCCGAACTGTCCAACAATGACAAGGCCTCCAAGGTGGTGATCCTAAAACGGGCGAAGGAGAGCATCCGGAACCTAGAGTCTGAAGAGCAGAGACTGAGTCAAAAGCGAGACAAGCTGCGAGAGAGGCAGGAGCTGCTCGAGGCCAGACTGGAGCGGCTGAAGAGACTTTGAGACCTCCACTGTAGGGGGCTCTGGGACTGGAGACTAGCTGCTTATGCTGGCTGATTGTGCAGTTCAAGCATGTATGCTGGGAGACAGTGATGTTCTGCGGAAGCAATGCACCACTTTGAACTGACTGTTAATCTCTAAGGAGATGGCTAGAATGTTGGGGTTTTTTCACCTTTTGGATACTTGCATGTTTAATGCAAAGTTGTTCTCAGATTAGTTTTTTGGAGCTATGCCAAATCTGTAGTCTTAATGAAAGATGTATTTTATATACTATATGTTTAGTTGATTACTTTGACAGTCTAAACCATCAGTAGTTTGGGAAAAAAAATTTAACCTAATCAATCATTTCCCCTTTGTAAACTTGCTACTGTTATACTATTTTGGGCTGGATCCAAAAGTTTTGTCATATTTCTGGGGAAGAACGTCCTGTCTGGGTTACTTTCTTTACTAATGGAAATCATGATCATGTTGCCACTTGTTAGAATTTCATCTAGGCATATTTAAACTGGAAAGACAAGGCCGGCTGGTTGAAATTTGAGCATAGTTTTTCCTGTTTAGTTTGGAGTGTTAAATATAAAAAGAGTGTTTTTACTTGAATCCCTCTTGTCTTTCAATATTGTAATTTTTTTGTTTTTCTTATCTACCTCCACCAAATAACTAGAATTTCTATTGCCTTCAAAATGGCAAATGTACAGAATCATTCTTTGTAAATATCAGTCTATTAATTATTATAACTTATTTAGCCATTTTATCTCTTGAATATTTGCATTTTAGCAGCACTTTGTTTTATACTATTATAAAAAGTGAAAAAGCCTATAATGTCTAACTCGGTTATTTCTTTCACATTATTTACACACATTCACACAAACGTACTGATTTCTGTTTACTAGTTCTATTTGGGCAGGTAGAATATTGTACCTTTTTAAATAAAATGTGTGGGCCTGGTGGAACTTGGATGAAAATGATGGGGTGGCTTAAGTCACTGTTTGACAGTTTAAAAGCTCACCGTCTTATCAGAAACGAATAGTGACTTGCTTATTTTAATACCAGACTTGCATGCTCTTTACTCTTTCATCCATAAAGTAAGGGATGGATGCACAGTTTGTGCAATAGCTCAGCATTTTGTGGTAAGGCTTTGCCATTTGTTTATGGTTAGAATAAGTAGATAATAAAGGATGCAACCTTAGCATCCTTTCTTGCCTCCTACAAACACTCCATTAAAGAATGTCATGCAAAGTGTTGCAAGCAACCATTTACTTCTTACAAGTGTTTCTCTTCTGCATGGACACACTTCACACTTTGTAGTTCCCTAAGGGCTATGGACAGATTTTGTGATCACACAAAATACAGCTGTATCTTTGCAGTGCTGGCATCACAGAAAATTGATGTTGCACATCCCCAAAATTCCCACAAATGTGTGCACTGAACATCAGTCTCAGATATACCAAGTAGATGTTCTGTGGATATTCACAATCATTGGTAAATACTTGGTCTTAAAGTAATGAAAGCAAACATTTACCCATGCCATATCAACGGCTCCAGATTATTGAATGGATCCAAAATACTCCAGTGTTTCTGCATAGTTCTTGACTATAACAAAGTTGGCAGTTGCTCTTGAGTAGTCAGGCGCCTGACTGGAAGCTCTCCAAAAAGAAAAGTATGCAGTGTTTGCAGATCTGCGGCACTCAAAAGTTAGAAAATGAATTTATGCTGTGGTTGTAACAAAATGAATTTCAATGAGGTGCCATCACTTTCACTTTACCATGTTTTACATGTAAAATCAATTATTGGTTCAGTAGGTCAAAGAAAGTGCATTTGGACTTAGAATTTAATAGATTTATGTATTATACCTGAAGCCATAAAATGTTATAAAACATTTATAAAGATCCCTTGAAGTGCAGCAATAAATTTGCATTTATGATATACAGCTCATTTATGGTTTTATAAAGCTAATCTAAGGTTGTTAGCTAGTCCAGTGATTTTGAAGTTTTATCTTAGCCATTTCTTAGTCATTTCTACCTCTGGTCACAAGAGAAGCTAAATACAAATAGTCTATATGTCCCTATGAATTGTGAACCACAAAACCATATAATAATAATTCACTGCTCAGCTCTCCATCAGTAGTGAAGTGACTACTATCCTAGTAGTGAAGTCCTTTACATAGCATGGACAAATGGGCCGGTGCACTGATGGCTCTTGAACAAAAGTGTCTCAACGAGTTTTAGACCTCCATTGTTCCCTTTCATCTTTTGTGCTGTTAGCCATTGGGCAATAGATGCTATCAAGCTGCCTAAAGAGGGACTAGTCTCCAAGCAGTCTGGGTTGGAATGACAGCATTCCTGTCTGAACCTCAGCCGTCTTTTAGAATGTAAATATTCTATCACCTGACCAGATCCTGAGTAATTTGGAGAACAAAGGTGCTGAACTGATTAAACTAGTCCAGGTCAAGTCATTCAAGGTCAGATTCACACAAATAAGTGCTCATTCAAATCTAGTTCAATGGGAAAACCAGAATGTAAACTGGAATCTTCAGATTTGGAATAGTGAAAATACTAATCTATATGAATCCACAAAAAAGTAAACAATACTTCCCTGAGCAAAAAGGAACTATTATTTAAACAGCAACAAAGCTTGCCAATTACTCAAGCAAAGTGTATTTGCTCTTCTCTATAAGTTACGAAGGTATAACAAAATGTGATGGAGTCCAGTTCAGGAAAAAAAGTTATCAAGTTAGATCAAAGACATATTTAAAAGAGGAAGTAATATATGTATGTCCACGTCACACACCCATGTTAATGAATGTTCACCTCACACCCCTCAGGGTAGCCAGTAGTGAGAGATCACGCTAGGGTTCCATAGGAACATTTTCACATTACAACCAATATTTTAAAGACCAAAGCAAGTCTCCAGGCCTTATCACAACTGATAAGAAAACAACAATGATCAGACATAATCTTTTTTATGGTATCTGTCTACAGTTTGGTCTAAAGAGGTCCTAAAGAGTGACACCTTCAGACTAATTTGCCAAGGAGAGACAGACAAAGAAAGATATATAGAGGATGCACGTTCAGGATAACCTAAAGCTTTTCTGTTTTCATATCAGCTTCTTAAATGGGTGAAGAGCAGACTTTGTGAACTGCCCTTATCTAGTTGAAGCCACTTAGCCACTGTATTTATTGGATTTCAAAAAAATGTCTCCATATTTAGTTCTGAAAAGGTTCTAATAAAAAAAACAATAAAACAATATTGGCTGTATTTTGTCTCTCGTCAGTTTTAAGATTATTCAATATAATTCATTCTATTTAAATCTGACAATTCTGTTATCATGTTTTGCATCAGGAATAATCATGAAGCAGACCACCAGTACATTTTTAAGTGTCTTCTAACACACAGTTCCTATCAGCAATTGTATAAAAGTTCATTGTTTACTGAGTTAGTAAGTGTCTCCTAAGTGTCTACTAATGTGGCAAAAGTGTGAGTAGTTTAAGTGTATGGCAATATTTGTTTACATGGTTCAAGTTCCATACATAGAATTATCAGTATGGTCTCCCATGGGAAGGTAATGAAAGATGGAAGGTAATGCTTTTATTACCATTTCTCCTGTTCAATAAAAATGAAGGATTGAAGTACAAATAGCTACTACAGAACTGATACCGTGAATTTCAGGTCCTAAGCACAGACCCCTAGGGAAAAATCCTCACTTGAACTTTTGAATGACACCACCAACACCCTTTTTATAAATGTGTGACAATAGAAGAAACTCAGTAGAAAAGCTATACCTTCAGATATGACTAATGTCTTACATAACTTGTTATATCGCAGTTCAGCTCATTCATACCATCAAACAATCAAAGGATTATGTACTCTCTGATGTTTAAATGTTTTCCTAGCATGTGAAAGATTAAAGATGAATGATTTTCTATGATTATGTAACCCATCAATTTGCCAGTAATAGTCAGACTACATAAAACATTGAATGCTACCCACTTAAGACTGGAAAATTGTTGCCTGACAGGAAAGAGTTCTGTCAATTTATAAGAGGTGTTTGTAAAAAAAAAAAAAGAGGCAATGGCGGACAATGACAGGTGTAAGGTCAGTTTGTGACTTAACCCCCTCAGTCAGGGTGTGTGAACCAGCCCAAAGGGTATGGTTTCACAACCAACTTCAGACAAGTCTCTCTCTCTCTCTCTCTCTCTCTCCCTCTGTGTGTGTTTGTGTGTGCGAGTGATATATGGATACAGCCCTTGCAGAGTAGGCATGTTAATTCAGGTCAGTGAATTCCAGGAGACTTCATCCTGATACCTAAACACACAAATGCTTTGCACAGTTGGACCTAGACATCTGGCCATCACACTTATCACATATGGTTTTGTAACAGTCTACTAGCAATCATGTTTCCTAAAGTAGAGGGCTATTTTCTTTTGTAGTCATGGATATTAATAAAATTACTTTCAATTTTCGTGAAGCTTCTTATTATGAAAGAGAGGAAATCTTTAATTAATAGACTAAGTGTATTTAAAAAAGATATTTTTTTAATTAAGCAACATGTAAAATTAATTGAGATATTTTATTATTATTATTATTATTCGAATAATGTAACTATGGCCTCTACATATTTATCATGAAACAAGTAATGGAATATTCTCTTCATTTTCAATCTAAAAACAACAAAATCACCAAATACCAAAATTCCCTTATCAATAATGCAATAAATCTTTGATTTTCTCAGTGGAAGACAACACATATAATCATATACTTTACAAGATCTAAGAGTAGTAAATAAAAATCTTACTCAAAATTAGTCAAGTCAAATGTAGTTAAATATAGAGCTTTTACTAACACACAGCTTTAAAAATGTTTTGTTCCAAATTCCTGATGAGCAAGCCAAAGTTATCACTGGCATAAATCTCCCTGGGCAGAATCTAGGAAATAATTTGAATTAGACATTAGAACTTAGAATTAGAAACTCTCTGTGTGTCCATAGATACAGCATCATCTATCTGAACTCTGAAAAGCTGTAATACTCTAAAGCTGTTTCAGAAAAATTTACACTTAAGAAACTGCCAGGAGGAGTAATGAAATTTTATGTTATTGCTGGCAAATTTCCAGTACCCACCCGCCCAATAAAAAATTAATAAAAATAAGGGTCAAATGATATATGATGGAGGATTTAATAGAACTAGCATGTTACACATTTTAAGTGTATAAAGAACTGTAAACACTGTAAGCAAATTAGTAAAATGAAATTTTATAGTAAAATTGTCAGAGGCCCCCTGCTGGCCGCCACCGTCAGCAGCGGCAGTATTTCATGTTGTCCTGTTGTGACGTTATGTTCATCATTCCGGTGGGTGGGGCACATTAGGAAACCCCGCACCTGAGGCTCGTTTGTCTGTCTATATATGTCTTGTCTTTGTACCAGTTGACTGCTGGTTATTGTATCCTTCATTTGGAGTTGTCACGGGCTTTACGTTGGTGTACGTTATTCATTAAATCCTCCAGTTTCCCTGAAACTGGCGTGATTGCTTAGTTTTTTTTGCACTTTCTCGCCATTCCCAGAAATATAAAGCTAATACTAGTAATGCCGAATTCTATGATTTTAATTTAATTCCAGTCAAAATCCATACAGGTTTTTACATTTTTGAAATTATAGGCCACTCGAAAAGAATATTAAGCTTGATAATAAATGAAGAAACAAATAAAATATTCACTACTAAATTATACATCACTGCTTATAAAGCTAGTCTACAAACAAATTGCATAGTTAGCTCTAGTTATGTGGAGTCTTATGCAAATAGTTTTTAACCCCTTATTTATAGCATCAGCTTCTGCAAGCATGACATTTGAATTTCTCATGTACATTTGACAACATAATAAAAATGTTTCTAGAATTCACATATATAAAATGTAGTACTAACAAGCAGTTAGCTAGCTATTTGAGGTCAGTAAAGTGATGCTAGAGAAACAAGCATTGCTGACAATGTGAAAAGGTTTGTTGAGACCTGATTGCTTTATAGTTACAACTTAAGAGGCACGTAATACTGAAAGTAAGATTTCATTTGTCATTAAGTGTTTTGTTGTTGTTTGTCATAAAAGGAAAGGCTAAATGCTCAGCAACATAAGCTTCAAATGGGCACACTCAACACTCAAGGCTAACAAGCTCTCATGAGTTAAAATTTTCTCCTCTCTGTTCTTTGTAGCCTCAGCATGACTGGCTGTGCTTGGAAATGGTTCCAGTCATATCTGAAAAACCGCTCCTATCACGTAACATGGAGAGAAACTACATCCAATCCATGTAAACTCGCCACTGGAGTCCCCCAAGGCTCAGCCATAGGCCCTCTTCTCTTTGCATGCTTGGTGGATATTGCTTCATGCATGATTAGCTAGCTAGTTAGTCCATTAACGCTTAAATACACATGAGTCAAAACAAACCAACAACTAATGATGATGAAACACACACTTAAATACCAGGGACAAGTGACATGAGTAACACACACAACGGAACACACATGGAAGTATATATATGGACAAAGATTCGATGCCCTGGACTCAAAATGAAGGCCAGGACTGGAGTGCCGATCAGAGACAGGGGCAGTTACAAACATAGGCACATTGAGCACCATAGGCACAAATGGAGCCAGCGGGTTAGGTAGACACACAGGGACAGACACACACAGGCACATTAATGATAGGGTTTCCTTGCCAGGAACACCTTTCCAGGAAACTTGCATGCGGCTGGGGCATCCTCTGGCGAGCATCTTCGCCCCCGGAAAGCCCGCCGTGAGAGGTCTGGCTGAAGTCCAGCTAATCGGTCCCCCTCAGTAAAGTGAACCATTCTAGCTGCAGGTAGCCTGCTCACAGCACTTGAGCTGACAGGTGAGATGATGCCGTTTACTCCCCTTCCTGGATTGCTTCTTCTTAGGCAACCTGCAAAGCAGTCAGTTGTTCTGTAATGTGGAGGTGCGGAGAGCAGGACGCCGGGGCGAGAGCAGCTTGCAGCATCTTTGTTAGCTAGCTTGTTAGCGCATTAGCGCTAACACACACGAGTCAAAACAAACCAACAAGTCACAACAAATGATGACAAGACACACTTAAATATCAAGACGACAACAAGGGACATGAATAAAACACACACATGTCCCTGTAGATGCATGTCCCTGTAGTCCCCGCTTCCTGCTGACGCTGCTACCTGCTGACGCTGCTACCTGCTGACGCTGCTGTGGAGTGTTTTTTGCCTACCCTTTTTTATATCTGTTTAATTACATCTGATACATCTACAAATATTTTGTGGACTTTGTGGACATATTTACGCATAACTCCGGCTACAACAACCTCCACAAGCCATCGAAAAACATTCAAAGTTCATCTCAACCGAAGCTAAGTATCTTTAGTATTTCACCATGTCTGAGTCGCCTGTTGTTTGTGTGGAGTGTGGCATGTTTAGCTACTCTTCTTCCGTCAGTAGGGATAATTTTGTTTGTAACAAGTGTAGATTAATTATTAGCATGACGGAGAAGATTTCGCTTTTAGAGGAGCGCATCCGGGCTTTAGAGAGTCCTAAAGAGTCGGTAGCACCTAGCGTAGCACCTAGCGTAGCAAGCCCGGTTGCCACCACCGTAGCCATCGTAGCTAGCGAGTCCCCAGCTCCGGCATTAGAGCCCTCGCAGCGGGGCGAATGGGTGACGTCTCGGCGGCATAGCCGTAAGGCTGAGCACCGTTCTACTCAGATTCCCGTGTCAAACAGGTTTGCCCCACTCAGTAATACACCGACTGAGCGACCTGTTAAAAGAGCTCTGGTAATAGGAGATTCCCAGCTCCGACACGTGAATATAGCGACCCCCTTAGAGACACCAGCGGCCATAGTTAAGTGTATCCCGGGGCTAGAGCACCTGACATCAGGGCTAATCTTAAGGTGCTGGCTAATCGTAAATATTCAAAGATAGTGGTACACGTCGGCACCAATGATGTGGGTTTGAGACAGTCCGAGATCACTAAGGGTAATGTTAAAGAGGTGTGTGAGTTAGCGGGGACTATGTCAGATGCCGTAATATGCTCTGGTCCCATTCCAATTCGGCGTAGCGCCAAAACCTACAGCAGGTTATTGGCGCTACACCGCTGGATGTCTAAATGGTGCTCAGAAAACAACGTGGGTTGTATTGATAATTGGACGCGTTTTGGGGGCAGGCCTGGCCTTTTGAAGCGAGACGGCATTCACCCTTCTTGGGAGGGTGCTGCTCTCATTTCCCGTAGCATATCTGCTAGGCTTACTAGTGGTAGTGTAGGACTTGTAAGTGGGGATTGACAAACCAGAGCCGAGGCCAGGCAGCAGACACAAAGGCTAAACCGACTTTCTGCTAGCTGCAAAGAGACGTCACCTAGGTCACACTGGATTGAGACTGTGTCAGTTCCTCGAGTACCAAAAAATAACTCTTGCAAAGTTAGTAGACAAAATTTAATCAATGTTAAATTGGATTATGCTCCCTTGGAGAGTAGTTTAAATCTGAAACTAGGACTGCTAAATATTAGATCCCTGTCATCTAAAGCATTGCTGGTTAATGAAATGATTACCGATCATAATCTATGCATGCTCTGCTTGACGGAAACCTGGACCCGGCCAGATGATTATATGGCCCTAAATGAAGCCTCTCCCTCTGGCTATAGATATGTTCATAACCCCCGTCCAAATGGTCGAGGAGGTGGTGTCGCCACAATATATGACTCTGATATAGACATTTCTCAAAAATTCGGCTTTAAATTTAATTCTTTTGAACATCTCATCCTCACTGTTTCAAATGTATCAAATCTGACAACCAACAAGGCGTCACAGTCGTTTATGTTAATTACTATTTACTGCCCCCCTGGTTATTACTCTGAGTTCTTGCAGGAGTTCTCAGACTTCCTGTCTCATGTAGTGCTATCAGCCGATAAGGTGATTATAGTTGGTGATTTTAACATCCATTTTGAGAATCTTTGTGACGCTTTAAGCAAAAATTTTCAAGAAATTCTTGATTCAATGGGTATCACTCAGAATGTGGTGGGTCCTACGCATAATTGTAGTCATACTTTAGACCTGGTTTTATCATTTGGTATTAACATATCCAGCTTAGCAATTTTACCTCAGAGCGAGGCCGTTTCAGACCACAGCCTCATAACGTACAAGTTATGCTTGACTGACGGTATTCATCAGCCGCCCGCTACCGAATGAAACGAACTATAGCACCTAGTACCATAGCCGCACTCACTGACATTTTACCTGGTTTGACAGAAATTGATACACCTGTAGCTCGAAAGGACTAGAGCATTTTACCGAGCACATTGAGACTTCTCTTCGTACAGCATTAGACAAGGTTGCACCATTACACTATAAGAGAGCCTCTGAGAGAAGAATAGCGCCATGGTATAACGAGCACACGCGTAGTCTTAAACGAGCCGTGAGGATCCTGGAGCGTAAATGGCGAAATTCAAAGTTAGAAGTGTTTAGACTATCATGGAAAAGCAGCCTTAGTGAATATAAGCATGCCCTCCATACGGCAAAATCCTCATACTTATCAGCTTTAATAGAAAAACATAAAAACAATTCTGCACTTCTATTTAAAACTGTTTCCAGTCTAACAAGGAGCCATGACCAAATCAATCCACTAATCCCACTAGAGTGTAGCAGTAATAATTTTATGAAATTCTTTAATGATAAGATTGATAAAATTAGGGAAAAAATTGGTTGTGCTATCTCAGAGCCTGTCAACATGCCTATGCACCTTGACAGCTGTCTGGTCAGCTCTGATGCCCTGTTAGAGTCCTTCTCCCCAATTGGTCGTGAGGAGCTTATTTCATTGGTGGAATCTGCCAAGCCCTCCACATGCATACTAGATGCAGTACCAACCCATTTACTTAAAGAATTACTGCATAGCAATATAGAACCTTTGCTCACTATAATAAACTGCTCTCTGAGCCTGGGCTATATTCCCAGTTCATTTAAACTTGCAGTTATCAAGCCGCTAATTAAAAAACCTGGTCTTAACCCCCAGGAAATGTCCAACTATAGGCCTATCTCTAATTTGTCATTCATATCCAAAATTCTAGAGAAAGTAGTTTCTTCACAACTCTCCTCCTTCCTACAGACAGAACATGTCTTAGAATTATTTCAGTCTGGATTTAGACCCCACCACAGCACTGAAACTGCGCTGACTAAAGTAGTAAATGATCTCTTGATATCCTCTGATAAAGGACACATTTCTTTTCTCATACTGCTAGACCTGAGTGCGGCTTTTGACACCATTGATCATAATATTCTACTTAATAGGCTGGAGACACTCATTGGTATAAGAGGTCAAGCACTCTCCTGGTTCAGGTCCTACCTGACAGATCGTTACCAATTTGTACTAGTAAACAACGAATGCTCAGAACGTTCTAAGGTAAAATATGGTGTCCCACAAGGATCTGTACTGGGCCCCATATTATTTACATTATATATGCTTCCACTGGGCACTATCATCCGTAGGCATGGTATTAGTTTCCATTGCTACGCAGATGATACTCAGTTGTATATATCTTCCAATCCGATGATATCACCACTACTCTCAAGATTGAGAGCTGCGTCCAGGACATTAAAAACTGGATGGCGTCTAATTTTCTTCAACTAAATTCTGATAAGACTGAGGTGCTGATTCTTGGGCCTAAAGCTGCTAGAAGCAGCTGGGCTGATATTCCCCTTACCCTAGATGGGTTTTCAGTAACACCCAAGTCTACCGCAAAAAGCTTAGGTGTCACTATTGATTGAAATGATCTTTCATTTGACACACATATATGCAATGTCACTAAGGCTGTCTTTTTCCATTTACGTAATATCGCCAAGCTGAGACACTTACTTTCATTAGCTGATGCAGAGAAGCTGGTCCATGCTTTTGTCTCGTCAAGATTGGACTACTGTAATGGTCTTCTAATTGGATGCTCTAAACAGTCCATAAAGAAGCTACAACTTGTACAAAATGCTGCAGCTAGAGTCCTAACTAAGGCTAGAAAATTCGATCATATTAGTCCCACTCTCGCGGCATTACATTGGCTTCCGATTAAACATCGAATTGAATTTAAAATTCTTCTCTTAACCTATAAGGCGTTAAATGGTCTTGCCCCACAATATCTGAGTGAACTCATTGCTTACTACAACCCATCTCGCCCTTTACGCTCCCAAAATGCTGGATTTCTCTTAGTTCCAAAACTTTGTAAGACTACAGCCGGAGGCAGAGCTTTCTCCTTTAAAGCCCCTCAATTATGGAATAGCCTTCCAGCTCCAATCCGAGATTCTGACACAGTTCCAATCTTTAAATCTAGACTTAAGACTCACCTATATAATCAAGCCTTCAGTTAAATATTCCCCTAGTAAGGTGCGGGGCTCAGGGGCCCCCAGACGTTGAGATTTCTGGTAATCTGAGATGTTGATGCTGTCATCCAGCTGTGTCATGGCATCACTCTAGTTGTGACTGACTTGACTGGAAAGCAATGTCTCAGTGAGCCCTCATGACTGTGGTCACCTCTGGACCCCTCCCTTTAGTTAAGCTGCTATAGATTAGCCTGCCGGAGCTACATGCTAATCACTGGCACATGAGCTATGTACATTTAAATCAATGGTGGTTAAACTGACATCCTCACACTCAGTCTGTATTGTCCATCTTTTTGCATGCTTCTACCCAAGACGACTGCATGCAAGCACCTACAAGCACCTGGGAGATGGTCTGGCTCGCCCGTGGATGTACTGATGCCGGGGTTGGATGTACCATTGTCGTAAGGGGACGTGCTGATGCTGGCTCCTACCTGAGGTGCACCATCTGCACCGAAGGGACTGTGACTACTTGGCCGGGGAACAAGAACTTTAAGCTATAACTGTAGAACCACCTCTTGTTCACAAATCCGGACTGGTGCTAACGGGCCGCCCAATGGAGGATGGGTTCCCTTTTGAGTCTTGGTCCTCCCAAGGTTTCTTCCTATTCCCCGCCATCTTAGGGAGTTTTTCCTTGCCAATGTTGCCTTTGGCTTGCTCATTAGGGATCTGGACCCATACAATTTGTAAAGCTGCTTTGAGACAACATGTGTTGTAAAAAGCGCTATATAAATAAAATTGACTTGACTTGACTTGACACACACATCAGAATGCACATGGAAGTACGTATATGGATAGATGCAACAATAAAGACACAGACACGCATGAAGGGAGGAGTCAGGGGCTGTACCATGACACTACTAACTAGGATGCATTCTATGAACAGATGCAAAACACTATGTAAGTCACTCTGGATAACAGCGTCTGCTAAATGCCCAAAATGTAAATGTAAATGTAAATTATAAACCATCCACCCTAATGCCACCTTTACAGCAATATGAAGATTTATTTATTTGTTTTTAACACCAATAACAGCAGCAAGTCAAGGCAAATCAAGTCAAGTCAAATTTATTCATATAGTGCTTTTTACAACACATGTTGTCACAAAGCAGCTTTACAATTGTATGGGTCCAGATCGCTAATGAGCAAGCCAGAGGCAACAATGGTAAGGAAAAACTCCCTAAGATGGCAGAATTTAGAAAGAAACCTTGGGAGGACCAAGACTCAAAAGGGAACCCGATCCTCCATTGGGCGGCCCGCTAGCAGAAGTCCGCATTTATGGTTCAAATATAGTTCTGTAGTTATAGTTCTAATTCCAGGCCGAGTAGTCAAAGTCCCTTCAATGCAGATGGTGAGCCTCAGGTATGAGTTAGCATCAGCGCATCCTCTTGCGGCAATGGCACATCCAACCACGGCATCGGCACATCCACTGGCAAGCCAGACCATCTCCTAGGTGCTTGTATGGCGTTTTCTTTTTGTAGAAGCATGCAATCAAGATATAAAATACAGGTTCAGTATGTGAACATCAATTTAGACAACCATCGAATTAACAGACATACATAGCTCACGTGCCAGTGATTAGCATGTGGCTCCGGCAGGCTTATCTATAGCAGCATAACTAAAGGGAAGGGCCTGGGGGTGACCACAGTCAAGAGGGCTTACTGAGACATTGCTTTCCACCCAAGTCATTGTCACAACAAGAGTGATCACATGACATGGCTGGATGACAGCATCAACATCTCAGATTACCAGAAAGCTCAATGACTGGAGGCCCCCAAGCTCCACACCTTCATAAGTAGAATACTAACTGAAGGCTTGATTAAATATGTGAGTCTTAAGTCTAGATTTAAAGAATGTAACTGTGTCAGAATCTCGGATTTGAGCTGGAAGGCTATTTCGTAACTGAGGGGCTTTAAAGGAGAAAGCTTGCCTCCGGCTGTAGTTTTACTAATTTTTGGAACCAAGAGAAATCCTGCATTTTGGGAGCGCAGAAGGCGAGATGGGTTATAATATGCAATGAGTTCACTCAGATATTGTGGAGCAAGACCATTTAAAGCCTTATAGGTCAGCAGAAGAATTTTTAAATCAATCCGAGATTTAACCGGAAGCCAGTGTAATGCCGAGAGAGTAGGACTAATATGATCGAATTTTCTAGCCCTAGTTAGGACTCTAGCTGCAGCATTCTGTACAAGTTGGAGTTTCTTTAGGGACTGTTTAGAGCATCCAATTAGAAGACCATTACAGTAGTCCAATCTTGATGAGACAAAAGCATGGATCAGCTTCTCTGCATCAGCTAATGAAAGTAAATGTCTTAGCTTGGCGATATTACATAAATGGAAAAAGGCAGCCTTAGTGACATTGCATATATGTGTATCAAATGAAAGATCCGAATCAATAGTGACACCTAAGCAGCAGACATTTTTTAAAAGTTATTTCATGCATGTAGCCTTTGTCAGTGAAAGTCTATTGTTACATATAACATCCTGGCTTTCCAATAGATTTTTCCAATAGAGCTAATAGAAAAATTGACATATAGCTTTGAATATTTGAATAGGCTTTTGAATGTTTATTATTTTTATTTACTAACTGCAAGTGTTATGCTACTGGGTGCCCTTAATTTCCCTCTGGGATCAATAAAGTATCTATCTATCTATCTATCTATCTATCTATCTATCTATCTATCTATCTATCTATCTATCTATCTATCTATCTATCTATCTATCTATCTATCTATTTCAAGAGCTTTAAAATTAGGCTCAAGTTAGGACATGTTATTTCCTGTAGAGAGGTTTTCCAACAGAAATTGCACTGCAAAAAAATGTTTGCTATAAATCAGGACTTATTCCTAAAAATGTCAAAATATCCTAACTGCTTCAAACTACTGCCACCAGGACATGATACAAAATTTCAGTAACATTCAGTGCCCCACCACTTCTGGAGTGTCACATTACAGCTCCGGGCCCCTACCTTTGGGCGTGTGTAAAAGTATGTATAGTCTACATCTGGTTATGTCCATATGTGTATTTCCTGGGTGTGGCTCAATGTGCTTGTGTTCAATCGTCTCACCTGTGGCTTGTCCCATCATCTCTTGTGTCTTGTTTAGTTCATATTTATAATGTGCATTTACGCATTGTCCTGTGGTCGTCTTTGTCTGAGTCTTACGCTATGTGTATAGATGTTTAGTGTGCGCCTGTAAGCGCTGTAATAAGAATAAACGCTGTGTGTTGAAAGTATACTCGCCTCATCATTCTGCCTGACCTCGCCATTACTTGGAGATGTGTTGCTGTCTCTGGTACAAAGCAGTGTTGAAACACATGGCCCTCTATTGCAACTCAAGCTAAAGGCTCCTTTCAATTAAAAACCACTAATCCTGTAGAGATGATCGAAGTTTTGCTGGGAGCTCTACTGATCACTGTGTAATGGACTCTAACTCTCCAAAGCTCATTCCATATCCACTTTCTTGGAATTCGTTCCTCTTACATCATTCTGTTGCATACACATACTTGACTCTACTTGAGTAATAGACTTCCAAATTTCAGTGCAGCCAAGAGAGAGCTGTTGCAGTGTAGTGACGTGCTGAAGTGTTAGATTCTTCACATGCTTCATGATAAGGGGACTCAAGAGAGCCTGCTGGGCTCATCGCCCCCCTGCCAAGAGGCTTTTAGGCAGGTCACTTTCCTTCACAGTGAGGGCATCCCCCAAGGCAATACTGCATGTGGTTGGTAGACCAATATCCACCCTACAAGGCTCACAGCTCTCCACATTTTCAGATCAACATAGGATGCACTATAAAGCTCCCACCTGAGCTTTAAGAGCACATTTTGGGCTTGGAGCACATTGAGAGTCTGCTGTAATGACTGACAAATGTTTTTTGACTGACAAAGGTTTTAATGTTTTTAACTGTACACACAAGAGGGGAGGCCCATAGAAACAGCATCTTGGAAAGCATACGTCTACCCCAGTGTTTTATCGTGTCTCTTAGTGTCTGCCCACTGAGATCACTGAGGTACAAGTCATTGTTCATTGAAAATGAAGTTTCTGATACTTATGAACAGAAGGGGAATTATTTCATGTATAAAACAGGAAAATAATGAATACAAGAAGTGAGATAAAACAGAAGGCTGGAAATGAGTAAATGTGCATGAGAGAGAGAGCAAGAGAGGCCCATGTGTAAATACTGAGGTGTTAAAAATAAAGCATAAAGCACACATTTCGTTTGACTCACATGGGGGCTATTAGTGCACTTCCTGTAAACTCACTCATGCATTTCGTGGTTCTCCATCACAAAAACTGAAGATGTCATTTGTGAACAGGCTTCATGTTATATGTAATATGTTATAAATGAACAATAAACATTCGTAACTACAACACATGCCATCAACTGTGTGATAATGTGTTAGGGCAATTAATTGTTTGTTTGTGTGAATGTATATGTGTGTGTGTGTATGTGTGTATGTGTGTGAGAGAGAGAACCTAAATGTTTCAATGTGTCTATAGCTGACTGAAGATTTGGTATGTATGCCTGAATATTAGAACGTGCAGAGGTGAAGTTGCCTTAATTCTCATTGTACTGGCCTTTGGTGCTTTGGTGTGAAGACGGAAGACACACACCCACTGAAAAGTGCACCTCATCATACTGGTCTAAGTGCTTTGGTGTTTTTCTGCCTCATTACTCAATTAATTATACTCAATTATACACATATAATTAGATATGTGTTATACAGATGTAATTACTTCTAGGTCTTTGAGAGCCTTGGACTAACATATCTGGATACCTAATGGTTCATGACATGGTCCTGGTCTGTGGGTCTACCTGCAGGGTTTGGGCTAAGGATCAGTCTGCTGCACCTCTTTCCCCTCCTCAGGGTAATTGTTCTGCAGCTGATGCCCCTCCAGGCCCCTAATCCTTTCTTTAAAAATGCTAGTAGGGGGTCAAGGTGTTTGAAAAGAAAATTGGGAGCATGGAAGGAGGAATCAAGTAAAAGAAAGAGCAGAGGGGTGAATGAGAGAGTGAAGAGGGAATGAGGTAGAGAATGGGAATGAGAAAAATAGAGAGAGAGAGGGAGAGAGAGAGAGAGAGAAAGCAGTCAATTCAAACTAATTCAATAACTGCATGTCCTTTGCGATTATTATCACCATCAGGGCTGCTGGTGTGCCCAGCCCCTAGCTGCGTCACTAATTTGTCAGGTCACCAACTGAAGCTGTGAGAGTGGTGTCGTGTTACATAATGAGGCTATTTTAGAGAGGATGCAACAGCAGCATGGTGCAAGGGGGCAAGAACCCACTTTAAAAATGTCCTATACTCACTTTACTCAGTATACATTATCATAAACAGTTACTGTTAAGACTTTTGTACAAATGCAGTATTTTGAGTGTTTTTATATACAAGAAAACCTTTGTTAATACATGTTAATATATACACTGTGAGAGCAGAGTTTCTCATGGTCTCACAGTGTAATGGTCTCACATTATGGAAATGGTGTGTAATGGTCTCACATTATGGAACCTCAAAGACTTTTACCTTCAGCAAAAACAAAAAAATCATTCAAATGAATATTTTTGTAGTAAAGGCTGAGGGAAGCAGCCATACCTGGTTTCAAACCCAGGACTTGTGTGCAATAAACAAGTACTAGAGAGCTGGCTCTTTGGTCTAGTGGTCAGAGCACATGTTTACTGCCTGCAACACCTGGGGTTGAGATTGGGTGTAGCTAATGGCCACAGTGTACACTGCACCCCTGGTAAGGGACATAGGTGTGACCCTGGATGAAGGGTGGGTTTGTGAGGATCACATGGAATGTATGAAGCACAGGGGTGTGCTCCCTGAAGGAAAGGGTAATGCAATGGAGACCATCACCCCCTGAAGGAGAGAGTAGTGTAAAGTCTGGTGGGCGGAGTACAAGTTTACCACATTCAAGACCAGGTGTGGTTGCTGCCGTAAGCCTTTGCTAGAATTATTTGATTGCTTGAATTATTGCCACTGATAAATGAAAGTAGATGGGGCTGGTTATATATTACAAATTACATTGTGCTCACTGTAAGCAGCCAACTACTATTTATTAAAATATGTTCAAGAAGTGTATCATGGACATGAACAAACTACAGCTGAATGAGAGAAACATTTTTTTTTGTTCATCCAAATGAACAAAACATTTTAGAGGAAAGACAATGCCATACAAGCACCTAGGAGATGGTCTGGCTTGCCAGTGGATGTGCCAATGCCAGTGGATGTGAGGCTCACCATCTGCATTGAAGGGACTGTGACTACTCAGCCTGGAATTACAACTATAACTACAGAACTATATTTGAACTTCTGCTAGCGGGCCACCCAATGGAGGATGGGTTCCCTTTTGAGTCTTAGTCCTCCCAAGGTTTCTTCCTAAATTCCTGCCATCTTAGGGAGTTTTCCTTGCCACTGTCGCCTCTAGCTTGCTCATTAGGGATCTGGACCCATACGATTGTAAAGCTGCTTTGTGACAACATGTGTTGTAAAAAGCACTATATAAATAAATTTGACTTTGACTTTGACATTGAATTGCATCTTCCTTGGCATTCTCACTGAAACTCTATTAATGCAGCTATCTGTAATGGTAGTGGAGCGGAGGGAACCAGCTGGGAATGCAGTCATGCTCCTCCATGCTTCTCTGGCTGGGGTTTGGAGAAGGCTGCTTGATCGGTCGTTGTTGGTTTGACCAGTCGCCGCTGGACAGGACCTGGATCTGCCACCTGTCCCTTGGGCAGCGTCCCCGGATCTGGCCACCATGGCACAGCCGGACTTTCACTGTTTGTTAAGTGTACTAAGAGTAAGGAGCTCCTTAAGCCCCTGTACTCTGCAGGACCATGAGCCTGGGGTAAGCCATGCCATCTAAATGTCAGGAGCTCCCGTCCAGGAGTCCTTGGTATGGTCCGCTGTGTGCATGTCTGTTGTCTAAAATTGGAATTAGACATCTACAGTTAGTCCAAAATGCTGAATTACCTCTATCTTCAGGTGTAAAGAAAACACACATCACCTCTGTTATAGCCTTTATTGGCTCCCTGTTTGATTTAGGATTCAGTCTCAAATTTTATTGTTTGTTTTTAAGTCTTCAAAAGGTTTAATTCAATTTCAATTCAATTCAATTTTATTTATATAGCGCTTTTTACAACACATGTTGTCACAAAGCAGCTTTACAAATTGCGTGGGTCCAGATCCCTAATGAGCAAGCCAAAGGCGACAGTGGCAAGGAAAAACTCCCTAAGATGGCAGGAATTTAGGAAGAAACCTTGGGAGGACCAAGACTCAAAAGGGAACCCATCCTCCATTGGGCGGCCCGCTAGCAATGTCCACATTCACAGGTCATGTATAGTCCAGATATATTCCAGGCCGAGTAGTCACAGTCCCTTCAGAGTCGATGAGCATCAGGTGGGGGTTGGCATCAGCGCGTCCTCTTGCGATAATGGCACATCCGACCACGGCATCGGCACATCCACTGGCAAGCCAGACCATCTCCTAGATGCTTGTATGGGGTGGGTAACGGGAAAGGCTCATCTTTCCTTGTCCCGGTATTTCTCGGGCAGCCATTGGGAAGAAGAGGGGCAATTAGTTCTATATGGAATATGTTAGACAAAGTAAATGTAAACAAATTTAATTGTAAAGCAATTAAATTATTACAGCCTAGCTAAAGGGCAGAACCAGAAGGTAACACAGACTTGGGAGCATCCTGAGACACTGGCATCCATCCACTACACCGTCGACAAACTTGAGTGACCGCGTGCAGTGATAGGATGACAGCACCAGCGCCCCAGTTTGCCATAAAACCCCTTGCCCATGAACCCCTGGATCTGTTACCTTATCTAAAGGGGCACATTAATTACCAAATGCTAGATCAAACAAGTAAGTTTTCAACCTAGACTTAAAGATTGAGACTGTGCCAGAGTCCCGGACACATTCTGGAAGACTATTCCATAGTTGGGGGGCCTTATAAGAAAAGGCTCTTCCCCCTGCTGTTACTTTATTAATTGATGGAACTAATAAGAGGCCAGCACCTTGGGATCGTAGTGGTCGCGGGGGGTTCATAATAAGAGATAAGCTCTTGGAGGTAGTCAGGAGCAAGTCCATGCAGTGCTTTATAAGTCAATAGAATAATTTTAAAATCAATACGGAATTTTACTGGGAGCCAGTGCAGGGCCGATAAGACTGGGCTGATATGTTCAAATTTCCTAGTTCTAACTCTGGCTGCGGCATTTTGAACTACTTGAAGTTTATTTATATTCCTATTTGAGCATCCTGACAGTAACGAGTTACAATAATCTAATCTGGAGCTAACAAAGGCGTGTACTAGTTTTTCTGCATCATGCTGGGATAATGCATTTCTTAACTTGGCAATGTTACGGAGATGTAGAAAAGCTATCCTGGTAGTATTATCTATGTATTTATCAAATGATAGGTCAGAGTCGAATAAGACGCCGAGATTTTTGGCTACCGAGCCAGGAGTAATGGGGTAATCTGCAAGATTTAACATTAGATCTGGTATTTTCTGTCTTGTGGCCTTTGGGCCCAGAAGGAGAACCTCCGTTTTGTCACCATTAAGGTGGAGGAAGTTTAGCGACATCCAACATTTAATATCACTTACGCAGGCCTCGATTTTTCCTAATCTGGATTTGTCATCAGGTTTGGCTGATATATAAAGTTGGGTGTCATCTGCATAGCAGTGAAAGTTGACACCATGTTTATTTATAACTATTCCTAATGGTAACATATATAATGTAAATAATAGTGGTCCTAGGATGGAGCCTTGCGGGACTCCATATTTCACTTCTGAGTGTTTGGAGGGAATATTATCGAGCTCTACAAACTGATAGCGATTGGTTAAGTAAGAATTAAACCATGACAGGGCTGTACCGAGATTCCAACCCAGTTTTCTAACCTTTCTAGCAGGATCTTGTGATCTATTGTGTCGAAGGCTGCACTAAGATCAAGAAGCACTAATAGAGATACATAACCTTGATCAGAGGCAAGAAGGAGATCATTTGTTACTTTAACTAGTGCTGTTTCAGTGCTGTGGTGGGGCCTAAATCCAGATTGGAATTTTTCAAATATGTGGTTCCTGTGCAGATATAAGCATAACTGTTTGGCCACAGCTTTTTCTATGATCTTAGATATAAATGATAGGTTCGAGATGGGTCTGTAGCTAGATAGTACATTAGGATCAAGATTTGGTTTCTTGATCAGGGGTTTAATGACTGCTAGTTTACAGGATCTGGGCATGTGACCCATTGTGATGGATGAGTTAACTATATTTAAAAGAGGTTCGATTACAACTGGTAAAACCTCTTTGAGTAATTTAGAGGGAATCGAGTCTAATGTGCAAGTAGTAGAATTTAACGATGAAATTATTTTCTCCAATTCTAGTTGTGGGAGTGGATGAAAAGCTTCAAGCTTTTCTTCTAATGCTAGATTTTGTTCAATATCAGCCAATCCAGATGACAAACCAGATGAATTACCTATAGAAGGATTTATATTTAGTCTAATATTCTCTATTTTATTATCAAAGAAATCCATAAATACATTACTAGTTAGGTTCCCTGGAATCTGATGTTCAGCGCTGGTTTGATTTTTTTGTAAGTTTAGAAATAGTACTAAAAAGAAATCTAGGATTATTTTTATTTTTTTCGATCAGTGAGGCTAGGTATGTTGACCGTGCTTTAGTAAGTGCCCCTTTGTATTCAATAAGGCTATCCTTCCAGGCACAGTGGAATACTTCCAGCTTAGTAGAGCGCCAGTTTCGCTCTAATTTACTTGCCACTCCTAGAGCCTGACTAAAATAGAAAGGTATGGAATTGTGTATCTGTTGAAATCAAACTTGTTTCATCTTTTGTATGTTTTTATATACAAACTTAAAACATTTTTAGACTTTGGAAACATGTGAGTCGTGATGTTTGCAGTGAGGATTTGAAATAATGAAACATATGTCTTGCTTAATCAGACACTCTGTCCAGCACTTTGGCAAGAAATTTTTGTTTTAAATGTGCTTTATAAATAAAAATTTACTATATTATGTACTTCCTTCCTTTTTTATTAACTGCCACCCATGTTTGAACTGATCCTTGAAATAAAATCATTATAGACCTTAAATTAAAGCTTAAGTCTAGGATTTAAACTGTGTGACCAAGATTTTGTTGTACAAACTGTGCAAAACAAATTTGGAAACTGTTCATTATGTCCACATTCATGAAAATGTTTATAGGTGAATTTATACCCCTTCTACAATGATAAATGCTCCTCATCATACTGGTCTATATGTTTTTTGGTATTCAAAATACAATATGGATGTACTGAAACTGAATTTTTTTTACTTGCTTGTATTTGGGAGACAGAATGAGGCATACATGAATGAAGTTTAGCATTTAATTTAATTAATACATACAGTGCCTTCACATGAATATGGATAATTTTTAATTCATGAACACACACTTCAACAAGAATGGCTGTCGTAGCTTAAACAATTCATGGGGAGGATATTTTCATGTGCAGACATATACAATAAGAAAAATAATTTAAAAATATATAAAATAACCTCATAAACAGGAACAACAGAGATCAAAACGTTTGTATTGTTAGGCAGGGCATTTGTTGCATATTGGTTAGACTCTTGTATTTAAACAGTTTCTAGCAATGTCTCCCTCCTCCTGTTAAACTGAAAACTTTGTAAGTCGCTGCACAGGTCAAAATGGGCAGGGTAGAGTAGGCAGATCAATCAGCATTTGAATCAGCCTGCCAGCTTGCAGCTGGGGTTCCCAGGCATGTGCAGTTAGTCTTTTTTCATTACTATACACACATGCACATATACACATTTATATTACTACATTTTTATGGAGGGTTGCAGTGACCTGTATTACTGTCATTTGTAAAGACTGGAATTACTTTTTTGTAAGAACATCCTGGTCACAGCGTTTGAGCAAATACAACAAAGCAGGAACATCTGCAGGATCTAAACTAGTCCAAGCTGGTCTCACCAGTTTAGTAACTGTCCATGTGTCCAGTGCATGAACAAACAATGTGTACTGCAATGCCTACCCTAAGCATTGCTACCTCACATACCTCAGCTCCATCTCAGGTGTAGACATCTACTTCATCTACATCAACTTAAAACTTGCCTCTTTTCTCAGTACTTTCTCTCTGCTGCTCACTGATTTATTTAATTTATTTAATTCTCTTTTCCTCCCCTGAGAAAGGCGCTATATAAATTGAACTTATTATTATTATTATTATTATTATTATTATTATGACTTCATCTCGATATCTGCTCCGTCATTACAGAGAGCACACTTGTGCTCCACATTATCTTACTGGAGGCCCACTCTCACCTTGTAACAGCACTTCTTGTACCTCACCCCACTTCTGGATTGACCAATTCACATGTCCCAGTTGACAAGGAGCTGTTGTGAGAGGAGGTGCAAGCTAACGTGACCTGGGAAGAAACCACCTGAAATGCATTTTTTTATTGTGATACACAAACTGTGTTGCATTGTTCATGACTAATTGGTGATGCTATTTTTCATTTTCCCCATGAATACATTCTTCTGTGTGCCTGCATTAATGATGGGAGCACCTTCTAGTTGTTGCTGGATGACTGCGTCAGTCCAGTTATCTAGGAATTGTCACGGTGAGGGAGGCTCCCCCTACCGGTCGCCTCCGTCTCAGCGGCAGTTGTCCTGTTGTTGTTGTGTTGTGTGCATCCCTCAGGTGGGCGGGGCCTATTAACCCCTTCACCTGATGGTAGTTTGTCTGTCTATATATGTCTTGTCTTTGTACCAGTTGACTGCTGGTTATTGTATCCTTAATTTTGAGCAGTGCATGGGTTTTTGGTTTGCGCACTTTAGGCATTAAACCCCTCTTTTTCTCTGAGACTTGGCGTGATCGCTTACTTTTAGTTTGCACTCACAATTGAAAGAATTTTGTTTTGTTGTACTCATAAATTATCTAATGTTGTCTAATGCTATTTCTATGACCAGTGAAAGGCTGAAGGTTAAATTTTTATCAATAAATCAGTAGCCCAGAAGTGGTCAAAGTATCATTATGCAACCTAAGTAACAACTTTTGGTAACATGTAAACACAAGGACTCAGATAATACATGCACAATTGTGGAAGTAACAGTCAAAGTGACGGGTGCCCTGACTAAACCATTCATCCTTAGGGCCAATGCCATTCCATATATCCTCATGCATCAGCCACAGTTCCAATCTTTAAATCTAGACTTAAGACTCACATATTTAATCAAGCCTTCAGTTAGTATTCTACTTGTGAAGGTGTGGAGCTTGGGGGCCTCCAGTCATTGAGCTTTCTGGTTATCTGAGATGTTGATGCTGTCATCCAGCCATGTCATGTGATCACTCTTGTTGTGACAATGACTTGGGTGGAAAGCAATGTCTCAGTGAGCCCTCTTGACTGTGGTCACCCCCAGGCCCCTCCCTTTAGTTATGCTGCTATAGATATGCCTGCTGGAGCCACATGCTAATCATTGGCACGTGAGCTATGTATGTCAAATCGATGGTTGTCTAAATTGATGTTCCCATACTCAACCTGTATTTTATATTTTGATTGCATGCTTCTACAAAAAGAAAACACCATACAAGTACCTAGGAGATGGTCTGGCTTGCCAGTGGATGTGCCGATGCCGTGGTTGGATGTGCCATTGCCGCAAGAGGACGCGCTGATGCCAATTCCTACCTGAGGCTCACCATCTACACTGAAGGGACTGTGACTACTCGGCCTGGAATTAGAACTATAACTACAGGACTATATTTGAACTATACTTGAACATATGTGGACATTGCTAGCGGGCCGCCCAATGGAGGATGGGTTCCCTTTTGAGTCTTGGTCCTCCCAAGGTTTCTTCCTAAATTCCTGCCATCTTAGGGAGTTTTTCCTTGCCACTGTCGCCTTTGGCTTGCTCATTAGGGATCTGGACCCACGCAATTTGTAAAGCTGCTTTGTGACAACATGTGTTGTAAAAAGCGCTATATAAATAAAATTGAATTGAATTGAATTGAACTATGAATGCGGACTTCTGCTAGCGGGCCGCCCAATGGAGGATGGGTTCCCTTTTGAGTCTTGGTCCTCCCAAGGTTTCTTCATAAATTCCTGCCATCTTAGGGAGTTTTTCCTTGCCACTGTCGCCTCTGGCTTGCTCCTTAGGGATCTGGACCCATACGATTGTAAAGCTGCTTTGTGACAACATGTGTTGTAAAAAGCACTATATAAATAAATTTGACTTGACTTGACTATTGGCCTGAAATTCAAGATACAAGGATGTTTTTGTTGTGGAACATTGGAATAAGTCTGGAGTCAGTGAAACACCAGCTGTGTCCCACTGTAACACACAAGTACCAAGCTGGCCATCACTACCCATGAGCACCAAAATACCTCAGGATATCTACTTCTACAAGGATGAATTCATCCCCAGTTTTTCCAACTGTACAAGTTTGACAGCAAAATATACCATTTCAGATTAGATGTGAACATACACTGTGTGATTATAATCGTCCATATTCAAATGGCTATTTCCTTGCACTGATACAGTCCTGCATGCCCAATGGTCCATCTGCAATTTACTCATTTGCCAAATAGACTTTAGATATGTGATGGATTGGAATGAAGAAACAATATGTGGCCATGAAGACGATGTACAGGAACTGACAGAGAGGGCTAGTGACAGTGAAAGAGAGGAGCAGGGATCTTGGTTAAAACCCACTCACAACATAATTTTTATCTTTTTTTTATCATTACTCCTCTTACATGACTGGACTTTTCTTACGTCGCATAGTGGCATAGGCTAACCCAGTCCAAAACACATTTATTTGTCATTTATTACTTGTATTCATTCATTCTCTCACCATGTCTGTTACCCTTTGGTTTGTGTTATGGTTGCACAATGCAAGCCAAAAAAACCCTAATATTGCAAATCATCATATTTCATGATTGCAACATGACTTGCAATATGTTAAAATACATAAGGGTTTTTGTTTTTATTGGCAGGCCTTTGTAACTTTTACCAAATGTTGTACCAGAAATGAGTGCTGCAATTTATAAGAAAACCCTGTAAATACTTACCTGAAACATTTGATTGTTGTGCAGAATGCACCTCTTGATTAGCAGTGTGATTTCACCACGTAATACAAAATGTTGAGGTTTGTTCGAGGACTCGTCTGTGTATTGCAGATTGCTGCAATATCAATAAAAATTGCACTAATGATTAACTGTATATTGTGCAGCCCTAGTGTGTATGAGTGTGATGTAGCAGCATTTCCTGAGAATGCTGAATGGTGCCCTACATCTGTCTGATGAGATCCATTCTGTTTCTTCACATATAATCACAAAAATGATTGTGGATGCAAAAGTATTTGAACTGTTTACAACTGTGCCACTGTAAACCTTTTTAACAGAATCTTATACTTTGACTAATTGATGATTACATTCTTCAAGAAAGCAGAAAAAAGACAGCGTGAATCAGTGAAGAAGAAGTTTCTGACTGAACATGGGAAGGAGCTTTGTGAATTATGGCACTCTTGCTTTGAAAGCATCCCCTTCTTCAGAAGATCAGTTGATCATTTCAGTTTTTGCTGTCCAGGGGGTGGCCCCTTCATACCCATGATAAGTTTGGTTTCAGGAAGCCAGATAATTTGAGTCAAATGAGCCCCTAAAATAACTGTAGTTATAGCTTGAACTATAGGTTGAACTATATTTTCACTTTGATCCAAATAATACAATTTTATTTTACTTAGCAACAATATGAGAATAGAATAAACATTTCAGAGAAAGCATTCAACTAAGCATGGCATGTCCATCTGTGTTGAACTACAACAAACCTGGAGACATTATGTATTGTTTTTGTATGTATTAAGATTTTGCAGTATAACTTTAGCTATGTGTGCCCTGTGTGGTTTTACTTTTGTGAAATCCATAATTGAACTGAACATGGTTTACTAAATGGCCTTTGAATAAAAATGTGTTTTACACACTCACTCACACAGAAACACACACACACACACACGCACGCACACACACAGTGTTGTTCTCTTTGATCTCTTCTTGTAAAAGGAGAGAGCCTACTCCACCTCTCCATTAAGTGTGTGGTATTACTCACAAGCTTGTGGTTTTTATTTCACACCCCTCAGAATAGACACCTTAGTTCTCTTCTCATAAAACAGACCTTTAACCCACTCATTCATTTAGTCTCTAGATAAAGTACATGAAATCAGAAACTGGCATTTCACTGAGATGAAAGAAAAACACTGATTACTAGCTGTAAGAGATATGCATAAAAAGTAGGATTCTTTGCGAGCATGGTCATTTGTACAGCCCAACATAAGCAAATGCAAGTTATTGAAGGATTGTTTATTTTTAAGAACAAATATGAGCCAGTGTTTTCTCTGTACTCATGAATGTGTTTTCGTTTTGCAGTTTCTTTTTTCTGCATAGGCCCAATTGAGTCCAGGTTCACCAGATTCAAGCTTTCTTTACTTACATACAGATAATGCTTGTAAAATGGAACTTATGCAAATGCAATGGTATCATGACAGGAGCATGTTGGCGTATGAACAGAAGCTGTTCTTTTGTTCGTTTTACTCATAAAGGGGGTTTCCCCTGAGTTTCCTCTGCGTAAAATGTAAAGGAGCTCAAGAACTGAACAGAAAAAAGTGAAAATTTTTACCACTGATTGATGACATAGGTGAGAATTTTCCTGAATGCGTGGACACACTAGTGAGGGCTTACAAGATCTTGAGTTTTCTTTTCTGTGTGGTTACAGTTTGAGATGTGATGACTGGTTTAGATATCTTGCTTGTTTACACTGAACAAGTCTTGTATACTCATTAGCATGACAAGGTCCTTAAAAATAGATGTCCAGTAACTACATCTCCTTACTTATCTACTTACCTAGTCCTTACGATAATTTGTATTCCCACACTGACTTCATGGCTTTTTACTCAAACTCCAAAGGTTATCACAGAGTGTGTGTGTATGTGTGTGTGTATGTGCACTTTGCTTGCACAGCTGGTGAAGGACCTCTGTACAAAACGACCTGGAAATTTTGAATACTTCCTTCATTATAATATATATATAGATATATATATATATATATATATATATATAGAGAGAGAGAGAGAGAGATGGTGTAAATATATATATAATTTTTTTTTTTTCAAAATTATTAAAGCATCTAGCTATGATAAAGAATCCAGCAGAATCAAAGGGAAACTACTATTGCAGGAAATACATCTCTCACTCTCCTCTGTCGGACTCTCTCTCTCTCTGGACTTTTCCAAATTGTACCCACTGCAGTCTCAGAAACAACGGCAAGTTTCTATGATATGACTAAGATTTGCAGCCTTCACTTCTACTTTGCAGGCAGCTGGTGAGTTACACCTCAGTGGGCGTTAAAGACTCGCAGCCCCCAAATACATCTAAAGTAGGGGATTTTCAGAGGGGTGCACTGGGTTGTATGATCATGTGTTAAAGGCTGGGTGTCTCTGACTCACTTCTGAATCTTAATCTGTCTGTAATCACTCAGCCACTGAACAGTTACGTGCTTCTTTTTTTTCAGAACACAAAGATGACTAATAGGGTACCCAACCGAACTGCTGTTGCCTTGCAAATGATTCTGGGGATGAAAAGTAATTATAAGAGAAACGGAATGCATCATTCAGAGAGCTGGTTCATCGTCAGTCTTCAGGTCTCTGTCATGGAAAACGTCTCTCTCTAAACGTCTGGCCTAGTTTAAGTGCCATGATGGGACTCATCAAATGAACTGGTAGCAGTTGCACCTCCATTGCAGAACCTGTCTTAAGGTTCACCTTCATGTTATAATCCTAAAACACACAGAAATGTAGTCAGAACTCCCCTCAGGCACTTTCTACATGCAAATACATCCAAATGTTACACAAGAAGCATTAAAATGAGAACAGCCCATGTGCGGGATTCCACACGACTGAGTGAAGGTGTGTTGTGTCTCACAGCTGCTGGAGAGACTAGAGAAAGTAAAAAAAATGCTGGGAAAGTGTGTGAGCATAAATCTTCTGGGAAAATCCATGTTTACTTTCCCTGCTGAGTGACATGTATGGCTGTGTGTGTGTGTTTCTGAGAGAGAGAGAGATAGAGAGAGAGAGAAAAAGAGAGGGAGAGAGAGAGAAAGAGAGGGAGAGAGAGAGAAAGAGAAAGGTACAACAGGTACAGAAAGGTGTCACATTTTGGTACAACATCAAAGGCTAGATTACCTGCTGAATGGAGTTTTTAACAAACTGAATATAGGGCATTGAGAAGTTCTGTACGACAGGCAAGTCTAATTCTTAGTACGGCCTGCTACTGGAAAACGACCACAATTATTACTAAAATGTGTGTAGGAAGGGATGTGTATCTAACTCTTTGTGTTCCTATAATGGTAAAAAAAATCTTGTTTGTTTCAAATGTTTTATTTAACAGACAAAATACATGATTTTGGGTTTTGTTAATGAGATTATGGTTATGTCTAGATGTAATGTGTATGAATAGCATTATTCACAGTAATAAGCAAGTGTATGTTATCTTGGCCAAAATAGAATTACAATAAAGTGTATGTTTGTATGTAACTTTCCAACATGAGTGTAAATGGTCAGGAGGAACACATGCAGGGAAGATTTGCTTAAAAAGGTCTCAAAATGGTCCCAAGAGTGACAGGGGACAGCTGAGGACCAATAGGCACAAAAGCTCCACAAAAGGCCAGTATGAGGGCTTAGGGTGGGCGGTGGGCTCTGGGGCAGGGGAGGTGTGAAGTTGTGTGTGTGTGTCTGTGTGTGTGGAGGGTGGGTGGTTTAAGAATGTTTGTGTGACTGCCTAAACCATCTCACATTCCTTATTTGCAGTTGTGCTGAGGGAGATTTACAGGTTGTTTAAATCATGGAGTAGCATACAAAAAACTGGTAAACAACAAAAGCTTTTTAAAAAAGAGTACTTTAACCCTTTCATAACCATTACCTGATCATTTATCTTTTATCTGGGTCAAAGGCATTGAAATGTGACACATATATTTTCCATGTGAACAGCACCGATTTCACCAATGTATTTATCCTTAATAGTATAATATCAATATTTAAAATCTTGTTGCTCAAACTATATGCCCATGTGGCCTGTTTGATCATAGCATACTATAATCCTGACCTTAAACTTTCATCAAGATGGATAGATAGATCATGGATAAATGATAGATTTGCAACAGCTGCCCTGTGCTTTATGTTAAGACTGTGACTGTGTCCCCCTTTCAAGATCTGAACCTTGGTTGCAGTGAGGAAAAACCCATACCGTGCAGTACTAACACAACATTGCCCTTTTAGATTCCTTTCATTGCTAGCAAAGTTAAACATGTCGGACATTGTGAGCAACATTAGACAAGTAAGTCAGCATAGATTCTGTTTTCTGCTGGGTTGCTAAAGTGCTTGATACATTAAGTGCATAAAATGTCATAATAACTAGTGCTCCTCTGAAACAAAGTATGATGAAACATCAGTAGGTCTCAGTCTCAGTCGGCAGCATATAGTTTTGACTCAAGCAGTCAAAAAGACTAGTTTGCCTAGATCAGTACCATGCATTCACCTTTCCCACAATCGCACTTACCATCCGAGTGTGACCTTTTTAACTTACCCCTACTGAGGATGTGCATACACAGGGTCATGCCCTTGTAATAGGAGGGTCACAAGGCGGGGTCACCCTCTGAAATGGTTAGTCAAAGATAAGACAGCTCCTCACGATCCCCACAGCTTAGAGCTCTTGGGGTTAAAAGAGGAGCGAAGCAAGAGGGCACAAAGCCTGTCAGTTGTTGTGGCTGCAGTTTGTCTCTCGCTTATAAAGGAGAGAAAGGAGGTTCTATCTGGAGTATTCATGTTCAGCCTTCACAGTGGGTGGGGAACTTTCTTGGGTTTTTAAATGTTTTCGAAGGTCCCTACAGGGATGAATATGTTTAGATGCTCCACTAACGATGGTTCTGATATCAGGAGCATTCCCACTTTATTAATTACAAAAATGGAAGGAATTTTAGCGTTACCAAAATGTAGTCAAAATCACATGTGTGCATAAATATTTTAAAATGTACATACCTTGTCATACCTAATCATCATTAGTAAAACAAAACATTTTTAGAACCTTAGTCAAGTCAGTCAAGCTCTTTTGTAGTTCTCTGAGCGTGGTTGAACTGACTCATCACAACAACACAGGAAGTGGTGGTTTGATTATCGCAAGTTCTTAGAATCTTTGAGGACATTTTGTCAGAGAGAATTTGCATTTGACATATATTATACATTCTGTAAAGATTGATAGTACAAACAAAACATTGTACTGTTTTGTAGAGCATCAGCAAAGATATGACCACAAACCTGCATATGAAGTCATGTGCTCCTGTCAGTTCTACCCTGTCTCTATCTTAAATAGATATATGATAGAAAAGTCCAGTGGGACTGTCCAGTGGGAAAAGATATAACTGACTTCACTTTCCTATTAGGCTAATGTCCCTGATGAATTTCTCACACACGTTGCAATTTGCATAGAACTCCAACATAGTTCTGAGGTGTGTTCTAAAATGCCCACTTCCTGTTAGCTTACACAGTTCCTCTTCCTGTTTTTCTGTGGGTTATGTGGTATGTAGCGTTAAGCACTACTTGATGTAGGGACAACCGTGAGATGCAGGACTCAAACAGTAACCCCAACTTAGAAAGCAAATAATCTTGAATGTCTGCCATCTGAAGCCAGCAAGATGTTGTGGCACATAAGAAATCCAGTCAAGTAGATCTTTATTCTCATTACAGTCATATGCCATGTGAACATGGTACCATGGGTTCATGTTTATTCTGTGACACGGTTTGGCTTATAAAAGGATGGTGTGCACATACAATGGTCTGCAGCTCATTTGTTGCTTGGGACTTTAGCATAGGCAGTGACATACTATAAGATGGTTAAGATTTATACCTTTGAGTAACTGTAACCTGTGTCTAAGAAATCAGAGAAAAGATTTTTGATTAGCATAAAGGCCTACATGACTTTTACTAGCATTCAGAGATAAAACAGCAAACCAAAAATAATTTCTCATGCACACAAATCTGTGTACAAAATAAACTGCATAAAAAGTTCACCAAACCAGACTGAATCATTTGAAACTTTGATATGGGCATACCACCTTGCACCTGGCAAATCCTGCCACAAGACATGCAGATGCAACATACTGCTTTGCTAAACATGTTAGGCATGTGAAATGTGCATGCTACAGCAAGGACTGGGGGGTTGGGGGGCATGGTGTGTGTGTGTGTGTGGGGGGGGGGGGGGCCGGGACTGAGCCCCCTTTATGTCCCCCTGTTCCCCAAAGCGTGAGTCCAGGACATGGAAGCTAAGCAGAACTGCATTTCTCTTCCCAGAAATCCATAAGGAGTGCCTACTGCTTCTGAGAAAGCGTGAAAGGAATATCTGGAGGCAAGTAACCACCCACCCACCCATCCGGTTGTCCCTGGTTCTTGCCCACGTCCCCGCACACATGCACGTTCACACGGTGGGTCCATTCAGTCCTCCTTCTTTCATCTCAGTCGCGTTTTTTCCACCTAACGGTAGCCCACAGCCACATGACCCTCACCAAGCGGGGAGGGGGTTTCAGGCTTCGCTGGCTGTAGGGTACATTTCTCTCTCTCTTCCTAGCACGTCTGCAAACACAGGTCAATACTGCAAATCACTGCAAACAGTTCACACTAACCAATACATGAAAATCAGTTGCCAAACACTGGCTATTTCTGTGATGATGGCAAACCCATAATTGCTGCAAAAAGGCTGTGATTTGGTTCGAAGATCTAATTACTGTAGGTAAACTGTGTTAGGTTAGCAGATTTGGTCTTACAGGCAGTGGCAGACAAGTAATGTTTCCAACAATGGCTTGTGCGCAGCTGCAGAAATGAACCTGGCTCCCACAACTTCACACATAACCTAAGCACTGTAACCAAGCACTGTAACCAAGCACTGGCTGACCTTGACCTCACAGTCAACAATGTAAGCATCTCATTTCCAAAAACAAAACCAAACATTTCCCGAACACCAGTCCAATAACACGCATCTGAAAGAGTTCCTCCTTCAACACTCAGATCATCAGGACATTAGAACAAGCTGTTGCGTATGATTAAGCTATTTAGGGGAAGATCCCCTGGCCTGAAAAAAATGAGATCAATGACAAAGAGCATGCAAAGATGCCTACATATTACAGCAAAAGCCCACGATGGAGAAGAATCATTCACTCACTTTCACTCTCCAAGTCATGAACACCACACACACACACACACACACACCAGAACTGTTTATCTGAGTTGTTAGTGTAGGCTGTTCTGAATTAGAGTTTCCAGTGTGGTTATCATGAAAAGACAATGAAGGTTTGAACACATTATGTATATAATGAAGATGTCATAAATCAGCCTCAATTGCATTTCGGTAAGTATTAGTACGATAATATATAATATAGATTTAGCTGAATTTTCTAAAACACAGAAAAGAGTAATTGTGAACATACTGTGAATATTAATAAGTTGCCATTTGAAATCAAGAGTTGCTGCTACAAAGAGCATTATTTTAAAGCTCCATATAGATTTATAAACATAAAGTTTGTAAATGCTGTTGTCACTGCACAACCATGCACACAGCCAATCAAGACTTCTAAGAGATATGTTCTTTGAAGCAAACACTATATGAAAAAACAATTCCTGACAGTGGCTATAAATACTTCCATATCCATGCAATATCATTTTAAAAGTTGTTATATATCATATAATTTAATAGGCTCAATTACTGTGTCCTTGAGAAGAACACCTTGACCCAGGTTTTTATCAGTGGAATAACATCAAGGCTTTCTTATTGGGGAACTAGACTAATTCACGTCCTAACAACACACCCGGTCCCAGTTGTGTACAAAGTCCGCGACTTCTCCTTAAGCAAACAGCAAGCGATTTTCAAAGCACTTTTATCTGCCTTTACCTTGATTAATAATTATATTTGCCCTATGAGTCATGTTTGCGGATGTTGTTTTTTGTGTTTTGAGTCAGCTGTCCTGGGGTCAGTTCTCTGACCATTGTCCCGTGCCGCGGTTCTCTGGGTTCATGTTTTTTCCTTATCGTTTGGTTGTTATCAGGAGTTGTTTTTGCTTGAGTGGCCTCTTCAGCAGCCAGCTATAAACACATCACTCCTAGACGTTGTCTGTTAACCACATCCGTGTACTGTCATTAGTTACGTGTATGGAGCTTCTCAGGATACTGATCTAGAGTCATGACCTAATAAATGTGTCTTAATACTGCCTGATCTGGTCAGATCTGAACAGATCTATGCAGTAGCTGTTCTATGATTCTGAAGATCAGATATCCGTACCTTTGAGGGTAGGACAGGCCTCTTATGGATGCAGCATATGGTTCACGAAGCCACAGCTATTGTCATCTTTGCCTCTGCCTCTCCCTCTCTCTCTCGCTGCCATTCATTCATCATGCTCAGTGCAGTAAAACACCAAACACCAGTTAGAAATTCCAAAGGCCTGTCACACACGTTTTTTTTTTTTTTTATGAGTCATCATAAACTGTGGATTTTGCGACAAGTGTGGGGGTCAAAGTGGTCAAACCGAGTGAGGAAATAAGACCCAGAGGAGTGTCAAGAAACCTCCCCTGTTAAACACATGCACTCACATATTCTCTATTTCTTTCACTCTCTTTCTCTCTCACTCTCTCTCCCTCTCTCTCTCACACACACACATGCACACACCTGCACACACAAGACACCTGCCTTACTAAGGTGTGATCCTGGCAGACTTAGCAGTTCATTTTACAGGAAGTAACTGAGAGAAAACACACCTATTGAGAGTGTGTGTGTTTGTGTAGACACCCAGTCCTAAGAACAAGGTGGAACCATATGTGAGAAAGGCATATTTGCTTTTATTTTATGAACATAAAACAATAACCAACTGGAAAGAAAAAGAGAAATATGAAAACACCTGTGGAAGCCTTTGAATTATCATTTACTGCACATGCTTTTCACGCGAGCAGTTTTGCCAGCCATCGTGCCCTTCCTCTACTGACTGCCCTGAGGTAACTCGATCTAATCCATCTCTTCATCTCTTCAGAATTAAACCCTGTCATCCTTGGTGAGAGACGTTGTACAAGTCAGTACTACTGCTTGCCTGAATCCAGTCTACTCCTACGCAACCCGAAATTCTTTCACATCACCAGATCCAAGCCAAAAGACTGTCTTACCTCTGCCTATACATGCTATGTGCAGTCTTTGAATGTCTCTGTGCAAATATCCCCTCCCCCTTTAATCTTCTTTTCTTGGATAGCAAGACGGACTGAGTCACGGTTTCGATGAACATTTCCTGTGTTGATTACAAACTACTAAAAGAACAAACACAATAGAAGAAGAAAGGATGGTGTGAACAGAGCAGTCATAAAAGAATGAGAGTGAATGAGAGTGTTTGTAAGGAGGTGAAACCCATGCTGCAGTGTATCTCATTCCCTGAGGATGCTTCACTGTCCTGCTCTTGTAATGCATCCCTCTGCCTTCCCTGGTTTCGCAGTAAACATGTCTGAAACTGAACACGCGCAGTCAGGCCCATCTTAGTGTTATGTTTGGAACTTGTGCTCCTATGCCTCTATTAATGTGATAATTGAATTCACTTTATAATGCTTTTGAGCATCTTCACTTTCTTACAAATGTCAGTTACAACTGGGGAGTGGGTTAAAACTCCATTGTTTCAGGCACTGACTGAATAAAATCCGAGTTTAATAATAGACTCAAGAGGCCAGGGAAAGTCTTTCTGGAGTCTGGAGTCCAAGTCAAGTCACAAGTCTTTAGGCTAGAGTCCAAGTCAAGTCACGAGTCTGTTGGCAAAATTCCAAGTCAAGTCTCAAGTCATCTGGGTGGTTTCAGTTGCAGGTTTGGTGTGGTTGTTCCAGTGTCTTTAATTTGTTTCCCACATTCTTTACACAATGCTGTTCCATTATGTCCAAGGACTTTAAACTCCCTATACCATGTACGGTAAGCCACCATAATTTGTTTACATTTGATGCTTCTCTCCAATTTCCAGCTCGCAATGAGCGGTTGTTGCGATATGTCTGCATCCCAAATTACCGAAACAAAAATAATGGTAACAAACACACAAAGGAAGTATTTTTTCCTATAACGTTCACACACAGTGCCTGGATTATGGACTGACTTATTGTCCATGAGTTATTTTGTGACTCCAAGTCGAGTTCAGAGTCATTAGGGACAAGTTTCAAGTCAAGTTTCTGGGTGACTCAACTAGAATTGCCCATTGGAGTGCCCATCTCTGCTCTGGAGCTATGAATCAAGCTTCACTATCTACACACTATATACACAATTTGATGGTCAATTCTAGGTTTGGAAGATGACAGGAGAATGTGACCTTCTGAATTATACAACAATAAGCCTTGGTGGAGGCAGGATATTTGTACTGGTAAAGGGCTAGGCCCTTTAATTCCAGTAAAGTGTAATGTTGCAGTATACAAAGACATTTTTGAAAAACCATAGACAACCTTTGTAGCAACAGTTTGGAAATGGCCTTTTCCTGAGGTCCAAAAAGACATTGCAAGTTGTAGATAAGTTTGGTGAGGAGGAATTCCAGTGGCCTGCATCAAGCCCTGACCTCAACCCCACTGAACACCTCTGGGACGAATTACAGTGTTGACTGTGAGCAAGGCCCTCTCATCAATCATCAGTGTCTGACCTCACAAACACTCCTTTGACTGAGTTGTTTATATATGGTAAGGTGTTCAGAAACCTTTGGTCATAGGCCATATGTTTTCATCTTTATGTGTCCATAAATGGCAACTCATGCTTATTAAGACTCTTATGCTTTGTGCTAAAAGGGAGAGAAATAACAGAGGAATGAATGCTGACAAGAGCATAATGTGCAGAATGTAATAGCAAATTTAACATTAAGGTATGATTAAGACCAGCGGTATTCAAATCTGGACCTCTAGTTGGAATTCAGTCTTGAATTTTGTAATCTCTTGGAATTGATGAATTGATTCATGAACAGGACAATTTAAAGGAAATATAAAACTTTCTCCTTCTGAATTCCAATAAGACCAATGATGTAATATTCTACTAAATCTTGATGGTTTTTCAGTAACACCCAAAAATGTTGTGTTATTATAGACTGATCTCTCATTTAATACATACGTAATGTTACTAATTGTGAGTTCTCCATTTACCAATCATTTCTAACTTGAGGCATATACGTTCCTCATCAGATGCAGAGAAATTGGTCTATGATTTTATCTCATCAAAATTGGACTATTTTAAAGGTCTTCTCATTGGATGCTATACAAAATCCCCAATAAACTCCAACTCATAAAGAAAGCAGCAGCCAGTACTGCTAGAATATTAGTCCTGCTCTTTGAGCTCTGCGTTGGCCCCCACTTATAATTCGGATTAATTTTAAAATTCTGTTGTTGACTGTTAAATGGCCTCACAGTATCTGAGCGAACACATTGTGTACTATGACCATCCACACCTACTCTGCTCTCAAATAACATGGTTCCTCTTAGTCCCTAGAATTAGTAAGATTGCAGCTGAGGGTAGAGATTTCTCCTATAAAGACCCTCAGTTATGGAATAGCCTTCCAGATTTAATCCGAGACTCAGACACACTCCCACTTTGTAAATCTAGGCTAAAGATTTATTTACTCAAGCGTTCAGTTATCCTTCTGTATAAAGGTGCAGAGCCTGGGGGATCTGGTCATAGAAGTTTCTGATAGAGATGTTGACGCTGTCATTCAGCCACTTCAAGCATTCATTCAGGTTTGTGACAATGATATGGATGGAACGCAATCTATCAAAGAGCCCTCAGAACTGTGGTCACCCTTTGGCCCTATTAGTTATACTGCAATAGATAAACCTGCTACAGGCTATTTCATGTGGTGTTCATCTTTACAGATCTAACCTATATATTTCTGTTTTATTTGAATGCTTGTGCAGAGATGATGTGAACACTGAAATAGATCTGCTCATTAACATAGCATCAAAGAAAATGTCTTGGTACAGCCTGTAGAAGACCTGATGCTGCCATCCCCAGAAAGTGGCTACTTGGACTAAAAATAAATGTAATAAAGCATGGTTACTGGTTACTAGCTGGGCCGCCCAAAGGAGGATGAATCTTAAACCCGGCCCAAGAAGTGATTCCTTGCCTCTGTTGCCTTCAACTTATTCATTAGGAGTCTGGATTTGACTTGAACTTATCACAAGTCATCACACCTGACTCCTAGATGAAGGGAAGGTGAAAAATCGGTAAGACCTGGACCTTGAAGATTGTGATCTGAATACCTTTGACTTAAACTATTATTTATCAGACTCTCAAAAATGATTGTAAAATATGTTCTAGTGCTATGGCAACTAAAGTAATCTTCTCCACAAATCTTAAATTCATCATGGAAAAAGGAGCATTTCCCAAATTTAGTGGTAGCTGTGATCACACCAACAAAATTCTGTGTCCACAAGTTATAAATTGCTACCATGACTTGAAATTATGGCTAAATTAAATAAAATCTCATATTGGTGGTAACAAAGAAAATGAAGACAGGTTGCATGTGAAGTTTAAAGCAAACACTGACAAACAATAAAAAAATCTAATTTAAATGTCACTTGCCATGACCAAAAACCAGGTCATAACCTCATTATTTCGTCATGGCCGAAAAGGAGGACATTTAGCCATCTGAATTAAGATGTGTTTGATCAAAGAATCCCAAAGAGAATCCCCTTGTCACTCAACATCCCGCACAACATAGCATGCACATGCACACATGCACACACTCTAACTCTCTAACTCTCTCTCTCTTGGTCTGAACCTGAATTAGTGTACCTCAAAATGAGACACATTGACAGCACTTCCACTTTGCTCCCACGCTTTGGACCCATAATGTAAATTAATCAATCTTCAGAATATGACAGTTAAAACAAAGAATAAAACACAAGGAACATAAAGGAGAAAATGGAACATAATGGAGAAAGTCTTTTTGATTTCCAGAATAAATCTGTGTGTGTGTGTGTGTGTTTGTGTGAGAAAGATAAGTATTCTTCTCATACGAAATGAGAGCTTGTGCCAGGAGGAGTATGAGGATTTATACAGTGTAGCGAGAGACACACCTGTCCTCAGGGCTATCCCAGCCGTTGGAGTTGGGAAACAGTGGAGTGTGTTGCAATCCCTTATCCTTCTTCTTATCCTTTTTCTTGTGGGAATTTTTTTTCCCCTGTGTACCTTGGGATATAATTTTTAACTCTTTGCTGGATCACTGTTCCTTACTATAATGAAGCTGAAAAGCTGGTCTTATAAATATGCTCTCAGCGATTTTTAACTAGATAATTAACAAAATAGAACAACCCTCAGGAAAGTATATAGTTTTATTAGACAACGTTACTTTAATATGTTTTAATATTAGAATAGTAGTAAGCAGTAAGCACATATTTCCAGAGAGCATAAAGGCACAGATACCCCAGGGAAGCCAGGATGAATCTCCTGTATTAGGGAGTATTTGGTTGCATAGTGGGTAAAATCCATATGGAATTGGTGGCACTGAATACACATTAACTGGCAGGACTAGCAGTTTGTTGGTATATAATTACAGTAGGGATGATGGGCAGGGGAGCAGAAAAAGCCCCAACAGGTCTCCAGGGTGTCTTGTTAAGTTAGGCAGCACAATCTATTTTGCTTCCCTTAACAGTCCACTTGAAATCATTTGATGTACAGACAAAGGGAGATGCTTATCTGATGATCTCTGTGAAGAGCTGGCAAGGTAGTGTATTCTTAGAGGATAGTTGGTAGGGGGTGGACTCCGCCCTATGTGAACCCTTATGGTTTGGAGCAGGATAGTTGATGTCTCATCTTGCGTATAATTATATTTGCAAAGCAAATAGTTAGATTTCAAACAATATGCAAATAAAGAAGCCAAACGCATGAGTTAACAGGACTATTGTTCTGCCCCACTAGGAATTTTAATATCAGCTCGTATGTGTGGGTAAGCAGCCCTATGGGGAATTATAACTTTATAGTAATAGGTAAAGCATCTACTTATAAAACTTATAAAGCCTCTCATACATTCCTTCGTGCGCACACACACACACACACACACGCACACACACACACAGGCAGGAGCTGATTTAAACCTCAAAAAAAGTTTCTTACATTTTATGTATTTTATTTAATATAATTTTATTTTAAATATAAAAATATTTAAATACATTCATTACATTTCCTACTAATTACATTTCAGGGGAAACATTGAAGTCTAGCTTTAGCTTGGATGGACTGCCAAACGGAGTTTAAAAGTTCATGAGACTGTGGAAGTCGGGCAAGAAGACAGGTTAGAAATATTTCCAAGGATTTCTGAGCAATGACATCCAGTCTCTTTGTTTGACTTGGGCTGCATTCCATAGACTCTTATTACTCTGTCCAACTGCGCTTTCCTGATAGGAGAGGACTGTGAAGCACAGACTGAAGGATCAAATGAACTCTACACAAATTATTTTAACTTTAGGTTAAGTTATTGCTACTTCAAAGTGCACTGCACACTTTGCACTCTACACTCTGGATATTCTCAATCACACATTCCAGTATCCTTATATCTGCATGTCCCTAAACCACCAGCGTGTCTCTGCACATCCTGAGTAGGTTCTTCAGGCATGACCTGAAGACCAGTGGACAAATGTCCCACACTCAATTTTAGGGCATGCAAATGAAACCATTTGAAAGGTGTTCCTGCCACAAAATGCTCAGTTTACTTTACCAAATGACAATGATCTGGATCTGGCTTTCACTGGTCTGATATGTGGTCTGAGCTATCAGTCCTCACCTTGCACAATGTCGTGACTCAAGAGGGAAGCTATGCACCCAGGTGTATGTGAATGCATGAACATTTCACAACACCAAGCAACCAATAACAGCAGCTACAGACAGAGAGTAGAAATGTAAGGGAGAGGCCAGGATATGAAGGGAGGGTCATTGTACCACATGCACATGTCTGTGAACAGACTTTTGTAGAGGGCCTTCTATTCTTAGTTAAAACAAATTACATTAATTTTCTGACAAAAGAGAAAAAAATCTGGTCTCTGTTGATAACACTTTATGAAATGTGAAGAAAACATAGTTTTAAATTATTTTTAATTAATTATTAATTATTAAATTATTAATTATTATTAAAGAATATGTTTTCTAAATATACTGAGTGGTATGTCAATCCAAATGGAGAGCATATTGTAAATAGCATATTCTAAATACTGTTTAGATGGTAACTCCTACAAAATCTTACCACAAAACAACAACAAAAATGAATTTGCAGGAGCAGTTGACCTAGTACAATAAGTACATTTAATTCACTGTCAAATTAATACATTGTATATATGTTGGTATGTTAGAAGAGTGTAGCATCCAGTTTGGGCTAGAGTTAAGGGAAAAGTGATAAATAAACTGGCAAATTTTCATTCCAGCTGGTAATTTTGTCCAACACCATCAGAAAAGTTTTATTCGTAATGATGTGCCAGAATGGATGTATCCTACATGAGCTTCATTAAAGTATCAAGTTTTCCACCAAGGATGGAAAGAACAGCAACTCAATAAAAGCTCAGCGACATTTAAATCTTTTCTGATGTAGACCAGAATATTCCCAATAATACCAGTACAGGGGGGTTAACTGTCCTACTACGGGATTTTGTAGGCGACTGTTTCAGCTCTGCACTTTAACTGCTCCATACGGCAGCATGAGGTTAATCAGTAACCCTGCTATTATCACCCCTCAAATACACAGCGACTGCTACACTGGAGCCACGCAGCGGTCTGCTTGACACATGCTTGAATATCCACCTCTTCACAGCTCCTATCTTAAATTTCCACTCTCCAACATGCAGGGCGATTGTGCCAGGACAAGGTGTCTCTACCTGGCATCGGGCGGTCATGGTGTCATGCGCATGATGTCAGATGACATGACCGTTCTATACCAAGTTCCAGAATGACCAGGTACAAATATGCATGCAGCCTTGACATCATTATCAGAAGTGGGATTGTGGGAAAAGAGCCATTAGCAGACATGGCGACCGGCAGCCTAAAATTACCTCTCGAGTGGCACCGGCATTAGGCTTAGATCAGACGACCACCCACAAAGCTGTTGGACTCGAACTTTAATTATGACTTTTTTCCCTTAAAAAGAAGACTATGATTCTGAAGAATTAAGCATCCAAACACAAGATGAGTTAAAAAAAAATCCATTCCTGACTGAAGGAAACTTTTTTTAAAGGAAAAAGTGACATAAGATATACAGAGACCTATAGCCTGAGCAGTGGTTATTCTTCCACCGAGTTTTGGACACAGAGGAAATTGTGTATGTGTGTGTGTTTGGAGGTTAAGGACCTTTCCTCCCTTTGGTGAGCGGCACACGCTGCAAGCCCTGAGAGGGCGTCAGGGGATTTTGACTAACGGTACTTCCTGGTAACAAACTCCCTTCCCCCATGACAGAGTTTCAGCCTGGAGCCACATCAAGGCACACACACACACACTCTCTCACACACACACACACACACACACGCACCAAATATCCAAACAGTTACTTAAGAGTGCTGGCAGCTGCTTCACCTGTTCCCCAGATAACATTTGTATATTTCAAACAGACACAGAACGAGCCAGATAACCAGGACCAAGACACACAAACACACACAGAAAAACAGATCAAAGCACCATTGCATCCCATTCATAAGTCATACCAGACCACTATTCCTTCCAATATCAGTATCAAATCAGTTATTACCCTCAGTCCCTACATATTGGTACAGCTCCATTGCTCCAGCACTATCAACAGGTGTCATTCTGACTGCACCCAGGCTCCCCACACGGGGCCCTCCTGGGGCACAGACCTGGGGGAAGTCTGTCTCCAGGACGCCACAGCAGCGTGGCTGCGAGCGCTGGGGTTGTTCGAACATGGTCCTTTCCGCCATACGGGGACCAGCCGTGGGAGGAAGGCACAACAACGGCAGAGCTGCACTCTCTGTACCTCGGAACCTCGACCCCTGAGGGGGAGCGTGAGGGGGGAAGAGCGAGAATGCACGAAAGAACAAAAGAGAGAGGCCTCTGGCTCCAGGGTGCATGGTAAATACACACCTGGGAACACTCACATGCTCACCTACTGGGAAAAGGGGTGGGTGTGCAAACAGACCAGTCGACGGTGAGAAGAGTGAGTGTGAGGACGAACATAAGCATGTATGTGAAGCAACAGCGTAATGAGGCGTGGGGGCGACGTCTTATTTTCCCTTTCAAGGAAAAGGGTTGCCTCACTTAGAACTATAACGACCACAGGACATGCTCCTGTTGATCCACTAATATGGCCAACGTTCTTATCAACGCAGGTGTTTCCAACCAGAAAGAGGTTAATGATGCCCTCGTACAGACTGTACTCGTACAGAATCACGCTGAGCAACAGTCATTTTAGGCAGCAAAAGTGGCTGCAAGAAGGCAATGTGATCACAGCCTAACACAGCGGATAACGCTGCCCGCCATGCCGAAGATGTAGAGTAAGTGGGGTTGAACGCGATAGATGCCACTTGAAAAAATCCCTGTTTGAAATCTGTAGCTTTACGCTTGTACAGCTTGTGCTGGGGTGTAGTCTCCCAGCACAACCCGAAGCCAACTTTTCCGTATGGCTGCAATGAAAACGGGAAAGTTTAAGCTCTGCAGTACAGCAACAGTTAATGCTGACTGCACTCCTTCCTCATTCTGCACACCCCACCAGCCACCCAACCCCCACCCCCCACCACCACAACTCCCCCCGTCCCCCACTCGCCCTCCATTTCTCTTTCCAGTGAAGGAGTTTCTATGAAGAATGTGTTTTTGGCCAAGTGCCAGCTTCTGTGCACTGCTGGCGGGAACAGACCCTCCCTTTGTCAGAAAGTGCACGCCGTTCCGGAATCCTCTACCAGCCGGCATGAAGCTTCGCCATTGGCTGGCTGCTTCGCGCGCTTTCGCTCCCCTCATGCAGCCGGCAGAGTGCGGAACAAAAGGTCAACGAGGCTGCGCTACTACAGAGAGCTACAAACACACACTCTCTGCCTGCCTCCCTCTGAAAGATAACACCAGCCTGCTGTGGATATACTAGGAAAGGGGGAGGGGCCGCTGGAGGCACCGTGGTGGATGTGTTTACCTCACTGTGATGGCCTGAACTGGGCTTGTACGGATGGCTTAGTCCTTTTAGCAAATGTACTCTAGGATCAACACTAGGCTTTTATCGTGCCCTGCCTTTTTGAACAGTAACATATGCATATAAGTCATCTACACTTTGGGTCAACATGGCCAGATTATAAATTTGTGACTGAAGCTTGGATTCTCTGGACCACCGACTGAAGTTGACTCTGGTTTCCATGTCTGGCTGTGAAGATTAGCGCTCTCATATGCTCATAAGTGTATCATGATTTGTCTTTCTGACTAATATTATAGACCAATGGCAATGTTTCTGTTGTATGACAGAGGTCGTTAAGTATTTTAGGCGATTGGTGTGTTCCATTGTTAAGTTCCTCAACGAAGTAGGGGAGAACTGAGAGAGGAAGTGGTAAATAAGACTTCTGGGGGTAGGCCAAACTTCACTAACTTAGTATCCACACATGTACAATGTGTTCACATCTCAGTTTTCAAACCACACACACACAATCTGTTGTTCTCTGCTTTCAGGACACACCCACTCATCTAACTCACGTGTCTAACAGCAACATGTTTCGGTTTCCACGGCTACAGAAGACAGGGCCAGCTGTCTTTTGGCGGGAAAGCTACCTCACAGTGAAGAAATGCTTTTGTTTTCTTTTTTTTAAATCTTTTTTTCCTGAGAAAGTTTGGAACTGCCACAGGTCCCACAGAACAAACTAATACAGGATACTAACTCCCCATTAGCACCCCGATGCTAACTCCTTCACCGGTAATAAAATGAATTGGTGTCTCTTTGTTAATGACAAAACTCAATGAAAACATTTATGATTGTTTATCACACTCAGCCACATATCATAAACCTATTTTATCACACTGATCCACATCTTTGAAACCGTTCGTCCTGAAATTTATTGCAATGAGAGGACACTACAAAAAAAAAACTCCCAATAGCAAACCAAACTAAGACAAAGCCCAGCTTGAAAGATACTGTAAAACAACTGATTCATTTCTCAACACTGAATCTGATCATGCAAACGTTATAAGCTGGTCCACATCCAGAAGTAAGAATGGTGAGTTGTCCAATCATTATGTCATATGACTGAACAGAGAGGCTGTAATCCTGGCAGAATCATAGATAGGCAGGAGCAAAAGTCACTTCCTCCATTTTCAATGTTTTACCACAGGTATGCTGTAGGGGTTAGCATGGCCTCTTAGCTACACCTTTGTACTGATTTCTTTCTACTTACCTGTTTTATGAACTAATAGTCTTGACCACAGTTTAACATGGCTAAGAATTTAAGAACAAACAGTGCAAAGACTGAACAAAAGCAAACATTTTAAGATAACCTCACAAATCACAGGCACACACACACGCATGCAAACATCGAAATGTCGTTAGCCAAGCTGTTTTTTTCCTGCTCTAAAGATTACTGGCAGGAGTCATGCCAAAAATAAATTCTCATATATCATTACATTTACCATATCTCAATTTAATTATGTTATGGTAAGAGACGCTTCTATAAATCCAAAAATCAGAAGCTCAGTTTTCAATATTTTAAAAATAGGGTAATTGAATATTTAACATATTGTCTTACCTGCTAGCTTTACAGGTCATTTAAGAGATGTATCTAAACTGTAAAATGACTATTGTAAAATAATAGGCTACTTCATATTTATCTTTAAACATGCATAATGTCTGTGTGGACTAAAAATATAGTACATAAAAAATCACCTTTTAAAACATGAGTTTTTCATGAGTAAATGTTTTTTCAGTAGGAGTAAATGACTAAACTGAGTAAAGTGTTTACTGTGTTAGGAAGTAAATCAGGACTATACAGTTGGGAAACTGAACTAGAGATTTTGCCATATGACATCTGCAGATACATTCCTCAGTCTGTTCCATTTGCTGTTTGGACCTCGTAAGGGTTAAGAGGAAATGATAAATTCTATTTCGGAAATAGCAGTTTGTGGACCCTGGCAAAACTTCAGAAGAGACAACCAGACATACGTTTACTCATGGAACATCTGGAAACAGGAAACGTGAAGAACCAGTGACTACCACCATAGTAATAGTTCACTTAGCCAAATAGTCCAGCCCAGTACAGCCCAGTAGATGACGGTTGAAGATAGAAACCCAGCATGCGTGCCATTCATACAAATTCAGAGAAACCCCCCCCCTCCCCCGGTCCACTGGGATCTCCACGGTGATCTGGACTGACTCACACCTCCAACTTGGCAGAAGACAAAGTTTTTTTTCATTAGAAGTCACACTCTCACAGACCAATAACACCATCCTATTTAATAGCACACATCACACATTCATGTCATATTTAGTGACTTCAAATGCTAAGGGTGACGCGTGAAGCTATTTAGTATCGTACAGTAGGCATAAACATGGACAGCTTCACATTAACCTTTTAACATCTGGAAGCATTCCAAGTGTTATTTGATATTTGGAGTAAAGTGAACAAGAGAACCGCAGACTGAATGGATGTCCTTACAGGAGTGGCATTAACATCAATCAGACTAAATGGTGATTCCTCGAAGCATGTGTTACATTCTTCTGTTATTTTGACCTAGTACTGCTGTTGTTCAGGAGGTTACCATCCACACAGATCATTTGGAGGGAAACAGTGTAATAAACTTTATTACTCATTCAAATGGCATACACTCCCATGGGTACCTTTCTGCACACCACATGATAACACACACACAGGTAAGAGATAAAAACCCTTTGGTGTTATGTTCTGTGGCTTAGGAAACTGTATGGCAGAAGGCCAGTAGTGCTGGCTAAGAGAAATGACTCAGTACACAAGCGCAGAGCTGCCATTGAAATACACTGAGTCACTCCCTGTAAACCACACCTCCCCTAACCTCTCTGGGTTAAAGGATGCTGCATTAGCTCTTAACCTTTCCCGGACATCATTCCCAAATGGTGAAACCCAAACTGGAATACAGAGGCAAACAAACAAAGGAAGTGAAGGAGGAGGCAAAGCAATAAATAAATAAATAACAAAAGTGACAGTGCTGAGGTTTGCCCTTACTCATGACTCACCCACATTAATGGCATTTAGTCCAGACCTCAATCATCTACAGTAACTGAGGCATTATGAGTTCAATATTCAGTATTCAATAGTTATTGAATATAGAATAATGAATATTCTCCATATTTATCAAGAGCATCTCAGATGTTTCAAACAGCAGCAAACCTACATATATATAAAAGTTATAGTATATACGTCTAACTATGAAGGATTCAGTCTGGACTGTGAACAGTCTACGGGAAGCAACGTCGTTTTACTGGTAATGACGGAAGAAGACTTGGCCAACGGCAAACAGCGACCTCTTGCGTTCATGAGAAGAATTTTTGGATAGTGAGCGCAAAGCGGTGAAATAGCAGTGCAATACCGCACGGTATTTAGATATGATGAGATCACCGGTTTAACGGGATTAGCAGACTCACACAGCACCTATAAAATGCATGGTCACGATGATTCGTCTCTTCACTGCCCAATAGAATCTGGGTGATGCAGAATGAGTCATAGCCTTAAATAAACAGCTAGTGTAAACAACATATTCTCTGACATCGTCTCACATGCGTTTGAGTCATTCGGATAGGATTTAGATAATTTGCTGATTGACAATTTTGATATTGGTGTCCTGTCATTACTGCATTTCAGAATTAAATATAATCTCCAAAATAAGACTGCATATAAAAAAGGCTATTCGTTGTCACATGGTAATTTTGCATGATGGCAAGTTGAATAAATTCAAATACCCATAACAATAGTGAGAGAATACAGTGCAGTTCAGCTGAATCACATAACTCAATAATGGACTCAAGTCAATAATCTCTCTTTTCAAACAATGTTATATTTTCCAATCCCACATTTCATTTTAAGGCTTCAGCATTGACTACACAGACAATTAGACAGTCAGCGTTGCACAGAGAGGAAGATATCTAAAACACAGAGAGATCAACTCTCCATTACACCAACCAGGCAAAAAAGAACCGAGAGCTTTCTGTTCAAGTACTGTGGCATGTTAGTCTTCAATATAAATACTCAAAACAGGCCTCGAAGACCCAGAGAGAATCCAAAACCAGCATTTTTTCCCCCAATGAGAGTGATTTTGAAATTTGATGCATTGAGAGACATTGGACAAGAGGAAAAAATTGGGCAGGGCCAATACTAATGTACACTAATGCAAGTGCTACTTACAGTGGGGGAGGTGGTGTATACTTGGGAATTAACTAAAAGCTCATTTAGCTCATTAGTTTTAGCACATGAGTCGCACATTCCAGAATTCAGTGAAAGCGAGAACTCCCCGAAGGAAAGTTTCTCACATCTCTCACATTCTCTTCGTTCCATTTATTCCACTGTGCACTGGTCACACCCTGAGAGGAACTGACTCAGCTGCCAGCAATCTCATCCTTCTGATCAGAGGCGCTTGATAGTTTAAAAGGAATCCATTCAGAAAATCCCTTTAGGCAATTTATAGGCCTCTGAAATCCAAAATGAACAGTGTTTTTGCCCTAAAATTAAAATTTGTATAAATAACCCCAGACTCTGATCTGATCATAATCTGCTGCAAAATCAAGTAAGATTGAGCTTGCCATGACACACATTGGGGTGCTAATGGGGTTCAAAATAACAGTTTTTATAAATGAATGTATAGAATGTCTAGCTTCTGCTAATGTGTATTAAGGATTAATGTGTAATCCTGGCGTAGCTGCAAACTAATCTTAGAGAGAGAGAGAGACGTGGCATGCTTAAGTTTTCGGATATAAGATGAATAAGAAGAAACAATGGAAAAGCAAACAGAAATTACTCAAACGTCCCCCACACAACCGTCACAACATGAATTACTAGCGTGTGTATGTCCACGTTTTCAGATACTATGACCATCTTGTTGTTTTGAGGAGGAGACAGAATGGAGTGGGGCTGATGAAACATGAGAATTCGGACCATCATTCCACTGTGAAACTCAAAGCAGACTTAACCTAGGCAGATCTAATGAGGCTATACGAAAAACTCTACAGACCGTGTGGCTATTAGCAAATCAATATGAATATACCAATATATAAAGCACTATTTCTGGAGTTCTTCTGTTGCGAATACCATGATACTCTGACAAATCAATACAAAGTCCTTAAACCTGTTTTGGCCTGGTTAAAAGCATATGACAGGAATTTCAAATTCAGCATTCACCCAAATTAGGCCATAGATGTAAATGGCCATCAGCTTTACTAATACTAGAGAGCCTTTACACTGATACAAAGCTCACATAATGTCAGAAAATGGTGGCCAGATGAATATGCAAGATGACATCCATCACTGTGTGTGTCTGTGAATGAGGCCAACAAAGCAAGCAGAACTACAACTACCATGAGTGTAACTAGTCCAACCAGAAACCCCCAAAGTAGGTCTTGCATCAAACCAAATTTTCAGGAAACGCATCAATATGTGGATAAATAGGCATTAAACAAAAGAAACTTAAAATGTAAGAACTTCGGCAGAAGAACGACATAAAACATATTTCTTTACAGCACATCTTATAAAAGACTTTGTCTCAAATGCCAAGGACAACAGAGAAGAAAAAAATACAAAAGCATAAATCTACAGTGGAAACAAAAAAAGAATCATTCCAAACAATATCGCATCTCTCAACATTTCAAAACCACAGAACATCATGAGACCACAATGCAGACATTTCTGCCATAGTTCTTCGATGTCAGTTTTCAGTCCCGTCAGGTTTTGAAAGCATGCCACGAAGAGAGTGCGTCCAACTGCTGATTTTCCGTTGTAAAAGCTCTCAAGGCCGCTTGGGAGAAGCTTGGTGCTTGCAGCGGAAAATGGGCGTGAGATTTAATTGCAACCCTTTCTTTTGCGTGCTGCTGTTGTTCCATTCGATCAGTTTGGCGGGTGAGAGTCTCAAAGGACAGGGGAGGAAGACTGAACTGGCCCACACCAAGGGGAATCGCAACATCCAACAGCAAACAAAACCAAAAGTTACATTGTTCTTTTGATTAATAAGAATTTCATCAAGAAAGTCATGGACACATATATTGCTCTAATACAAAACTTTTCTAAATCAAATAACAGGCTTACTTGCCGGTGTAAAATCTAAACAAGAGTAGATGATAATTCTTTAATTATGTCCTTGGCTCTGTGCATTTCATAACCATAACATTTCATAGCATTAACCTGAATGCCTCTTTTAAAAAAGCAAAAAAGTAAACCTCTAAACTATTTCAGAAAACAATTATATAAACTGACAAACTCAAGAATTATTTAAATAATCAATTTCCAGAAATAAAATTGCCCAGGAATTCAGCATCTACTCAGTCTTTGAAAACAGAAAAATATCAACTATTTTAGACATTTCCAACCTTGCAATCCACTTTTGAAGCAATTGGACAGAAATGTTCTGAAGAGTCCTGTCTCCTGCCTTTCGGCTACAGTCGAACAAATAACGAAGAACTTGGAGGTTCAAGTGTTCCGAGGCTTCAAACCTTTGATGAACAGGGTTCAAAATGATTTGTACTATTCCAAAGAAAATAAGGTCACAAATAACAGCCACAGTGATGCCTCTCACTTTGTTACAACCAAGAGAAGAACGGTTCACTTCTGCAGCCTTGCAGTTATCACACCAGCTGCACCCACCAATCCCTCCCTTCTGCTTTAGGTTACTAATCCAAAGTAGTCTTTGGGCAGATAAAGGCAGCAGGACCATATTCCGTTATACCCTGCAGATAAAACTATACAAAAATAGATGCTCAAGACTCACTTAGACTAATAAAACTAAGAAAACCAACCAATCAAAAAAATTACAGTAAAGTCTTTCCTTTGTTTCACTAATATATACAAACTAAGATTTTCTTTCTGACCATAACAGTACAATAGGATTGAGGAAAGAAACATTGCTTACTCAGTATAAACCATTAATTTTAATACATCTTAAGCTCCAATCCTCACTTTGTGTATATACACACACAAACACACACACTCACACACCCTACAGATCATCTTTAATTTATTGAGTGTGGACATTCATACGGAGACGGCACTGATTGAGAGGAGCTGCCGTTAAGTTCCCATTATTTGAGCACAGTGTAGCTGATCTCCCCTTAAACTGCAGAGACGCGCCCTCGCTGGAGAGCTCAGGGAGACCGTAACCCAGCCCAGAGATACCAGCATGCTAAGCGCTCGCTCAGTTCAGATAGTTGGTGGTGATGAGAGGTGCCGAGCGATCGTTGGTCAGCGTCCTGCGCAGCTTCACGCCCCTGCGGATCATGCTCAGCATGTCCCCTCCACCAGACGTCTGGCCGGAGCCCAGGGCCACGTCGGGGGTCATGCCCTGGGAAGGCCCAGCAGAGCAGCTTTGAGGGGCAGCGGTGCGCTGGAGCCCGTCATGCTGATGGTCGTGCTGCCGCTGCGTGAGATGCTGCTGCTGTGGGTGATGCAGCTGCTGACCCGGATGGGGCTGCTTGGGGAGCTGTGTGTGCAGGGGCGGCTTGTGCTGGGGCAGGTGATGATACTGCTGTTGGCTGTAGTGCTGCTGCTGTAGTTGCTGCTGCTGTAGGGCTTGGCTGTGCTGTAGCTCCTGCTGTAGGGCTTGGCTGTGCTGTTGACGCGGCAGTTGTGCTTGGCTGTGCTGTTTCTGCAGCGCTTGTTGGTTGTGCTGCTGGCTGTTGTACTGGTGCTGCTGAAACTGCTGATGATACTGTCTCTGCTGCTGCTGATGTAGCACATACTGCTGCTGCTTGCTCATCTGATAGTGCTGCTCACTGCCGCCCCCCAGTGGAGGCCCAGGGAACATGGCATAGTAAGGAGGAGGCATTGCGCTCAGGCTCTGGGTGGATGTGCAGAGAGAGTGTCTGGCGTGGGCCAAGTCTGAGGCAGGCGGCTGGGGCGGCATGATTACAGCCTCTTCACTCTCACTGCGGCCTGGACCCAAGCCTGCTGTGGACACGGACGCCTTCAGAGGCACCTACAAAAGAGAAGGAGCCGACTGTTACTCCGCGGTCTACATTAAAACATAAGAGTAATTGATTATATATAGATCAGCAACTGATCAGCACCCTTCGACAAGACTGTACACTAATGAGGTCAGAGACAATAACCAACACAAAGGATTCCTATAATAATGTAAGTACAACAGACTTTTCTGTTTAGAACCATTTTATTTATAACATACTGTTAATAAAATTATTAATAATTAATAATAAAAATGCAGTAATCATTTTTTATTGTAGGGTATTTTGGGGAGTGTGTTTATCACTTTGGAATTGTGTCGATATGTTAGGTGAATTTAAGAATGGTGACAACTTTACTGTTGGTAAGGTTGGTTAGTTGTTGTTTAGTTATTAGTTAGTTGCTTGTAATTGTAAAAACTTTCCAAACACAAGACAACGTGAATGTGACATATGGGACTAGGCTGAGGAAACCAGTGTCTTTTAGTAGCTGTTCCACCAAATGGGTGCAAAAGTCACTAATTGCTATTAGAAGGTCTGTTTGTGCTGCTCCTAACTGCTTAAAACCAAGTTATGCAAGATATCCTAAAGACGTGCACTGGGCTTCGGGTTATGATAGACCCGATTTCCTGGGGTCCTTGGACGGGAGGACAGGCCCTCTAGAAGCATCTGAAATAAACCACTTTGATTTCTAATTTTGATACTCTGGAATTACAGAAAGAAATAATACAAGACAGCATATTCAATGCTAAGTTCTGCTTATCTGACTGCAGAACTTTAGAACTTTTAGGTAGGGAGGGTGGGATGTCCACCCTAAGGTTAGGGTTAGGTTAAGGTTAGGAATGTGTGCACCCTCCCTATGGCACAGAAAAGGTGCAGGGCAAAACTGCAATGGAATGGTGTCAGAAAGATGGTGATCACTCTTAAAACAATGTTAAAAGTCCACTGAAAATAGCCAGAAGATAAAGTAAGAACCTTGAATAACCTGCCACTAAAGATCAAGAGCCATTAAACTTGAAAATGCAGAAAAATACTGTTCTTATGAATGCTATGCAAGATAAACAGGCCAGATATGTCAAACAGACAGGCTAGAGTAATTGAAGGTATGGAAAGCTTGAAACGCATGCTAGGGACAAAACCTACACCATATACATTTGAGTCTCTGAAAACATCATCATCGCCCGACCTCAGAAAAATCTCACAAACATCTAGGCTCACGTGTGAACAGGCCAGAACGTGAGCAAAGGCCTGCGTGCTGAAGTACCTGTGGCGTGCAGATGGGGATGGGCACTCCGCCACTGATGGTGCCCCGCCGTGCAACGTTGGGTTTGCTGGAGGGCTTGCGGCGGATAGTGGCCGTGTGCGGTTGGCGCGCCAGGGGCTCGGGGTCGACTAGCAGGCTGACGGTGGAGGCCGGCCTCTTGCTCTGGAAGAGGTTGCGGTAGTTCAGGCTGAGGTCACTGTTGCGCGGGACGGTGCAGGACTTGTCGAAGTCAGACTGGCTGCAGGCATCGTCTCCACCGTGGAGAGAGATGTAGTCGTAGTCTGAGAGGAACAAAAGAAAGAGGAGGAAGATGAAGTGAGGAGAGCACCATCAGGATGAACTTAAGGATCATTTCAGACTTCACATGTGGGACGAGCTGAAGGGCTTTTCATGCAAAGTGGAATTTTCTGGGATGCACAATGAAAACTGTCCACAGATGTCTCAATGAAAATAAACACACACACACACACACAATACTGCAGTGTATACAATGGCATTGCTTGACTGAACGGGCCTTCTTTAAAAGGTTTGATAGTTCAGGATTAACAGAATGAGAAATCACATCCAGCTTGTACAGTGCCAGCAAGAAACCTACCATATAGAGGTGGTTCTTTCTTTATCGCTGTAAAAGAACAATACAGTGCATTTAACTCGTATAGAAAGACCCCATGGAAATACAAACAGCAATCTGGCATTTGGTGCGAGTCTGCCATATTTTAGCCCACATAAAATGTGTCAAACGTTGCATATATAATTTTCAGATTGCTGCATATAGTGAGTCATCTCACTGTGTGATATAAAGCACTATCCACAGCAAAAAAAAGATTTAAAGTAATTAAAAAAGAAAAAAAAGACCACAAAAGGAGGTTAACTTATTAGCAAAAGGCAATGACCCAAAATACACGTTCTCCAGGGATGTGAAGTTGAAGAGGACTGTGTGTGTGTGTGTGCACGCGCATGCACTCACCATGCTGTGAGGGTATAGTGTCCTCAGAACAGGATGGCGTTGTTGTCTGAGTGCTGTATCCGCTGGAGCAGTGGAGAGAGTCTCGGCTTGTCCGAGGAGCTTCTGAGTTCAGACCACTCCCCAAGGCCAGAGCCAACTGCTCTCGGGCTGTCTGCGGCTGGGAAGGGAGCAGACAACCAATCAGTGTGCAGCATAAAACAAGGTCAGATTCACTCAGACACTACACTACTAGCTTTGTTAGCCATATCAAGCTTTTTAACTACACTATGAGTGTGTGTGTGTGTGTGTTAGAGAAGTACCTTTCCTGATGTGGACTGTGCTCTGACTCGTTCTCCATGTCCACTGTAGGCATGATGGGGTGGAGGCATAATACCGTTTTCTGTGCCAGGCGCATTCTGACTTGCCCAGGACTGTCTGTTGACAATACTGTGGTCCTAAAACACCCGTGCACGCGCACGCACACGCACACGCACACACACACACACACACGCACACACTTATTTTGACAAGCTGATAAAAGGTCACACAAATTAAGTATGCAACATGCAACACTGTAAAGCAATGACATAACCCATCTCACACAATTCAGCATGACATCATCCTCTGCCAATAAATACATGCCACAAGCCACCTAATATGAAATGTCGTGACTGAGAGGGCACAGTTATCAGCTCAAGATGGCTGCCTAGTGTCTAGACACCCACGTTCAGTCTGCCCACGCTGTTACAGCAGGGTTCAATCTGCCCACACTGTTACAGCAGGGTTCAGTTTGCCCACGCTGTTACAGCAGGGTTTTGTACCAGGTACGAGGCTGTGATGTATGACGTCACTGTATGAGGACAAAAGCACAGAATAAGTGACTTTTGGATAGGTCATCTTGGGAAGTGGGCTGTCTAAAGTTACAAACGCACTCAAATCTTACATTCAACACTTCACTACAAACATGCACACTAAGGTTTAAGAACTAAAAATGTGTGCAAATGCTTAATTGTTCATTTTAACACACAGGAGCAAAAACGTTCAAAAGTTCAAACTGGAGCCAGTGCTACAATCTTGCTATGTCATGACTGCCATGACTACGGCAGTTGCTCCGCCCTGCTCCACCTCCCCGTAATGCAGTTCACCTGTGTTTTTGTAGCCATATAATCATTCCTGTGTACAGTCCCCGTGTCTTCAGGAGATCTGGCCAATGCTCATACTAGTCAGCCTCCTGCATTTCCTGTTTGCATCACTATTGTGAGTGAACACTGCTGAGGACAGATTTCCTACCTGAACCTGAGGGGCAGCTCTCATACCAGCGCTGCACAATGGATAGCATGGCAGATTCGGCAACCACTTGCTGTCTTGTTATGAACTATATGTTCATGAGCCCTGATAGCGGTTACCGAAGTTCAGGTGGTACAATGTGCTTGAAAACCTTGTGTGACCTTTACATCCCTGACCCAGTATGCAAACACCTAAACAAACATGGCACACAACAGGCACAGGGGCGGGGACGGAGACACACAATATGCACAACAACGAACGGCAATGCTTATTCCCCACACCCCGCCTCCCGCACGGAACTGAATCCACGGTGAGGTGGTGCTCACAGTTTTCCTGTGGCGTAGGCGTGGTGCACGGTAGCCTGAGCGCAGGGCTGTGGGAGAGTTGCCCTCACTGTGGGAGCGAGAGCCCCCCCCTCCCCCGACCAAGAGGAGAGGAGTACGAGAGCGCTGAGAGGGAGCAGAAGACAAGAGAGTGAGTGTGAGTGAGTGAGTGAGAGAGAGAGAGAGAGAGAGAGAGAGAGAGAGAGAAAGCATGGAAATAGAAGAAGAAAAGTATAGCCTCGTGTGACACTGTGAGTGGTGTTAGTGCGGGTTCTTGCCTCCATACTGGACATTTTCCCAGAACCCCAGCTATAAGCCAAATGACCCGGTGTGAGACAATGAATTATGCAAAACTATGCAAAAGACAAGGCAAGCAGGACAGCTGTATCTGTGTGTGTGTGTTCCTTGTACCTGTGCCGTTTCTTGGGCACGCAATTGCAGGCCATCCACAGCACTGGAGATGGAGTCCAGAGAGGGGACGTGACGCACAGAGGTGTAGGTACTACAGACAAAGACGATGCATGGACAGAGAAGGAGAGAGTCAAACACCCCAAACAAACGAGCTCCAAGTGAGTCCCTGCATTCCTCCGACTAAAATATACCCCCTGTCAGTCATGCCAAGCCAAAACTGTACAAACAAGATGAATAAAATAAGCGCATGTATATACTCACTCATACACCCACACGCACACCCACCTGCTGATGCTGCTCTTACGTGACAGCGTGTTGCTAGGAGATGCAGGCGGAGTCTGGTACGTGTAGTTGTAGGTGTCTGAGCCCTTCAGGTCAAGAATAACCTACAGAGGGAGACAGCGGCAGGAGAGGGAGAGAGATTCAGTTGCTATGCATCTGTGGGTGGGGGCGGCAAGCAGTTTGCAGGCAGAGGTGGTGCGAGACTTGGTTGGTTGTTACCTGTTCACTAGCAGGGGGCAGAATGCTGGGATCTGCAGTAAGGTTGCAAAGATCTTCTAGAATTGACTGTAAGTGGGTTACCTCGCCAAGCATGGTAATCTCTTCATCCTTATGAAGACACAACAACCAAACATAAGTGATGACATAATTATGGCAGTGTGTTCATTTATAATAAATTAATTAAAAATTAATAATAAATATACACACACACACTATATTGTCAAAAGTATTCGCTCACCCATTCAAAGTATAAAATGAGCATAAAATAAGTATAAAATTAAGCACCTAGGCATGCTGACTGCTTTTTTTTTTTTTTTTTTTTTTTACAAACATTTGTGAAAGAATGGGTTGCACTCAGGAGCTCAGTGAATTCCAGCATGGAACTGTAATAGGATGCCACCTGTTCAACAAATCCAGTCGTGAAATTTCCTCTATTTCCTAAATATTCCACTGTCAACTGTCAGCTGTATTATAAGAAAATGGAAGTGTTTGTGAATGACAGCAACTCAGCCACGAAGTGGTAGGCCACAAACTGATGGAGCAGGGTCAACGGATGCTGAAGTGCATAGTGCGAAGAGGTCGCCAACTTTCTGCAGAGTCAATCACTACAGACATGAAAACTTCATGTGGCCTTCAGATTAGCTCAAGAACAGTGCGCAGAGAGCTTCATAGAATGGGTTTCCATGGTCCAGCGGCTGCATCCAAGCCATACATCACCAAGTGCAATGCAAAGCGTCGGATGCAGTGGTGTAAAGCATGCCGCCACTGGACTCTAGAGCAGTAGAGGCACGTTCTCTGGAGCGACGAATCGCACTTCTCCATCTGGCAATCTGAGAAGGAGAACAGTACTTGCATTGTGCCAAGTGTAAAGTTTAGAGGAGGGGGGGATTATGGTGTGGGGTTGCTTTTCAGGCGCTGGGCTTGGCCCCTTAGTTCCAGTGAAAGGAACCAAGACATTTTTGGACTATTCCATGCTCCCAATTTTGTGGGAAAAGTTTGGAGCTGGCCCCTTCCTCTACCAACATGACTGTTCACCAGTGCACAAAGCAAGATCCATAAAGACATGGATGGCAGAGTCTGGTGTGGATGAACTTGACTGGCCTGCACAGAGTCCTGACCCGATAGAACACCTTTGGGATGAATTGGAGCAGAGACTGAGAGCCAGGCCGTCTCATCCAACATCAGTATGTGACCTCACAAATGCGCTTCTGGAAGAATGGTCAAAAATCCCCATAAACACACTAATAAACCTTGTGGACAGCCTTGCCAGAAGAGTTGAAGCTGTTCTAGCTGAAAATGGTCGACCAACGTCATATTGAAACCTATGGATTAGGAATGGAATGTCACTTAAGATCATATGTGAGCCAAGGAAGGTGAGTGAATACTTTTGGCAATATAGTGTGTGTCTATATTGTGTGTGAAAACAAACGCACACACAAACTGGATTTTTTATTTCAGACAGAGCACATTACTTGCACAGCTGATGAATTTCCTGAAACGTCGTTTCTCTGGAAACTGTGTTCTTTACTGCATTGAAAACTATGAACTCACCAAGACGGGTCTAAGCATGGTGACAAAGGAACAGAAGCGTCCTCTCTCCTCAATGAGGGCTTGGCACACGGCTCTCTTCTCAGCCTCTTCTAACTCAGCATAGCGAGTGTTCACATCTTGTAGGGCACTGTCCAACTGCATCCGTACCTCATCCTTTCCTACACACACACACACACACACACACACACCATGTTTATAAAGGGATTTTCACACATTTCATGAGACACTTAACTCCTAACAGAGCTAAAGAGACTCTAAAAAGACAGCAAACAAATCAACCCACAATCCCTCTGTACCTACTAATCTGTTACAGAGCCAATGCATGGTACTATAATTATAATTATAATAATTTGAATATAATCACATACAATACAATAAGCTATAACTAACAAATCAATCCTCTTAACATTTCTGAAACCTATAATGAGGCTCTCTAAAGTAAAGCAATAATTATTTTCACTATTTTAAACAATATACTACGATACCACTAGATGGCAGTATTGCCCTACATTCGTCCACATAGTTAGAGGGGTAACAGAAACTTGGTTAAATTATATGAACAAGACTAAATTGTGTCAACACTGGTATACCTTGTGACTGCAGTAACGAGCGATATATCCCCTGCCTGCAAACTCGCCAGAAATCTCACCATCATTCATTTATTTTCAATGGGGAACAGAGAAAAATGCCCGTGGGATTGGGAGATATCCACATATGATGGGATATCCGGCGGCTCGCACTTGGCGCGACGAGAAAAGGTTGAGCAAAATGCACGCGGCAGCCGCGCCGCGCCGCACCGCACTGTTGAGACAGGAGCAACATTCCGTTGTCCATGCGCAACGACTACAGTACCTACATAGTTCCGTCTGCACGACAAGCTAATAACGGCTGTCTGGTTTGCCCCAGTCTGTTATCCGAAATTGCAGGAACACTGGTACAAAGTAAAAGAAACGCAGCAATGAAGAAAGTCTTTGACTTTGTCAGTACTCCTAGTGGGTTTTAAAAAAATGAATCCCACGTACAGCAGGTTACACTGAGGGCATATATTAGCTTAGGACAGTAATCTTGTAAATATTAATTTGAAATTCACTACTTCATGAAAGACACGTTCATTCGCGTCCTGCATTGTAGACACGCCCCTGACACAGGAAGCGACGGGAGAATTTTGCGCCGGGTGCAGTGGAGACGTACCATAAACCTTATGACACACTGAACACATTGGATATAGCTAAACAGGGCTAACTTTTGCCCTGTGTTATATTGACCTAAATAATCAACATTCGACGAATTATGACTGATATTCATCAGATAACATGCAGAACACTCATTTAGTACTACGATTGGTCAAGAAATGGCGCAACAATTAGGAAATTATATATTATGCAGACCTAATGGAAACTGTAAAATATTAGGAACACTGACCAAAGTGGCAGTGAATCACTGGTAGTGAATGATGAGCAAATGGTGTTGTGATATAATTTACTTAACGGATAACTGCCTCTTATACTTTTCATTATTAGACATCTAAGCATGTGAAGGTGAATTATCTGTTCAATAATGGGCTGGGGCACAGGGTTAAAGTACAGTGGGCCTGCTGTAGAGGGAGGGAATGAGTGAGGAAGAGGAAGAGAGAGCAGAAGTCAGCTCCCCCATATTCCAGAGGTTCAAAAAGCACTGAATGTGCTTATCTGCACCTCCTGTTTTCCCCCGTCACCACTATCGTTGTGAATGATTATCCACCAGTTTCAAATCACATCAAACTGGAAACCTAATTCCGTCTATTTAAGTGATCTTCAGTGACAAATGCTCCAACAGCTATGATTGAGGTCAGGAGAAAAACTCCCTTAATCAGATTTGGACATTTGTTTACAAAGAGAACAAGCCAGCTACACACACCATGCGATGGGTTTACATATCACATAACCAGGGCTTTCCCTCCATCACTCCATCCATCACGGTCCCTCCCTCACCACTGGATTTTCTCTCTCCCTCTCTCTCTGCTCATTCTGTCAATCTCCGTATCTACACTGTGTAGTTTTTTCAGTTCCCACCCTCCCTTTCTTCTGTTTGAAATATGATCCAAAGGCAGTTTGAAGCCTTAAGTGATCATGTGTGTGTGTGTGTGTGTGTGTGTGTGTGTGTGCGTGTGATGATGCACATGTGCGTCACTGCCTTTGCGCTGCCCAGCACTGAGGGAGAAGCTCAGTAAAAATACACACGACTACATTTGCAGGATTGTGCTGACCTCAACGACAGCTGTGCGGGAGGATGGAGGTCACAGCGCTGCTCTTAACGACTCACCCATCCTGGTTTCCTCAGTGTTAAAAATAACCCACAGTTCTTTCCTCACCTCAGTCTTTTACACCCCATTTTAGCATTTCAGGGATAAAAAAAATTTCTGTGTATAATTGAGCTAGTTTATGACTCTACAAGTCGGATGGTACGTTTTTTTATTGCACACAAGGAAAGATTCAAACTTAATTTATATACAAGAAAGAAATTAAAAGTTAATGTCAATAAAGTATGCCTTTATAAGCCATCACTATATGAACATGACATTTAAGGACCAAACAGAGGGATCAATATAAAAGATTTTCATAGGCTAGCACAGGCATTCTAAAACCACTGACTTCCTATATCATCAACTTATTTACATTTTCTACAAATAAAAATCTGAGTCTGAGTATCAGCAGGGATATCTTAGATTAATTTATGCAAAGTGAAATTTGTCAAGCTCTAGGATATGTGGCATTTAAACCCTTTCAGTTTGTCCTCTTGAGTCTTGGACTCCACCGTGTGCCCAAACAAGTGTTAAACAGAAACAATGCAAGCACTTTTTATTTATTTATTTTTACTATTACTTATATTTAAATTGTTCCCATCTACAGTTAGTTTACAGTTTTCCTCACCAGAAAGAATGCATAGATTGCTGACTACATAAACTAAATGTCAGAGACAAACTGCATACATTTAACTCTGAATACGTAGTCATTGGCTTCATCATTTGGGCTCTGGACCCAAACCTTTGAAAAGCTGCTTTGTAAAGACTCATTTTGTAAATTGTACTATATAAACAAACAAGACTTTGAAAACATCTTCTATAATCTAGAACGGTTCGCTTTGGCAAAGAACGCTGGGACATATGCAAAGGAAGCACTAGCTGATTAACTGACAGTTGATAGACCATGTGACTACATTATCAGAGAAAAATGTAATGAAAATATACTTCATCAATATTTGGCAATTATTGAGTTAAATCAAAAAGAACAAAAAATATAAAGCATATGCTTTGTCTATAATTCAATCCAGTGTTGTTAGGAAAGCTCTCACTAGCCTAGCCTCATCACTATGGAGGGCTCTCATCCCAGAATGCTCTTCAGCACTGATGAATTTATGCTGAGTGCAACTTGTAGTGATTCAATTAATATAGCTGCAGCTTTCCTGATTAATGAAAGTGAATCCATAGTTATATTATTAGTGACTAAGATCTTGTAGCTTTTATATCAATATCAGGTGATGTGCTTTTTGCTAACATCATGTTATCATTAAAGTTTCTGTCACAGCTTCATGTCAAAAAATCCAATACATGACTAGGTCCAAATGCCTTCCCCACATTAATAGCAAAAACTCTAATAGCCCCCAAACCCTACTCAACATTAATACTAAATATTGTAGTAGCCCTAAAATTCTACTCAATATTAATATTAAACACTGTAATAGGCCCCAAACCCTACTCAATATTAATACCAATTACTATTACAGCCCCAAAAGCCTTCTCAACATTACTGCTAAATATTGTAATGTGCAATGCTTGGAACCTTACATCATTTATACAAAATTATTTATATGGTGCATTGTGGAACATTGACAGTAGGAACATCATTAAGACATGGTCATGTTATTGACTCTGAGGGCAAATAAGTGATTCTGACCCAGTTAACATTTGGTTGTTTCATGTGTTTTACTATCAGGATTATATCCAGATAGAGATTATCCACATACAAATACAGTTTAAATGTACCCAATGTGCATGTAAAACATGCAAAATGGCTCAAATCAGATGTTATGTTGGTGTAAAAGCATCAATCTCTCCAAGCCACATTCAACAACCAAAACCCTGGCCAACATGCGTGATTGGTATCTCATTGTGGTCATGCATCACGATATGCTCCCATATCGTGCCTTGTCCTGCATTTCAAGAAATGCTTGACGCCATGCAAAATTTCAATTTTAAAGGGACCAACCATCTCATGCAACACAGGAAGACACAGAAAGCAGGAAAGACACAAGCAGTGGATTGTAGCATATGAGCTAATTGGAACCTACATAGAGGATTTCCAACTTCAAATCCGATTTTAAAGTGCTGCTTTTGACTATAGTGGGGAGAACAAGTATTTGATACACTGCTGATTTTTCAGGTTTTCCCACTTGCAAAGCATGTAGAAGACTGTGATTTCTGTGAGTGATGGAATCTAAAACAAAAATCCAGAAAAATACATTGTATGATTTTTAAATAATTAATTTCCATTTTATTGTGTGAAATAAGTATTTGATCATCTATCAACCAGTAAGAATTGTGGCTCTCACAGACATGTTAGTTCTTCTTTAAGAAGCCCTCCTGTTCTCCACTCATTACCTGTATTAACTGCACCTGTTTGAACTCGTTACCTGTATAAAATACACCTGTCCACACACTCAATCAATCAGACTCCAGCATCTCCACAATACCCAAGACCAGAGAGCTGTGTAAGGACATCAGGGATAGAATTGTAGACCTGCACAAGGCTGGGATGGGCTACAGGACAATAGGCAAGCAGCTTGGTGAGAAGGCAACAACTGTTGGTGCAATTATTAGAAAATGGAAGAAATACAAAATAACGGAAAATCTCCCTCGGTCTGGGGCGCCATGCAAGATCTCACCTCGTGGAGCATCAATGATATTGAGGAAGGTGAGGAATGAGCCCAGAACTACACGGCAGGACCTGGTCAATGACCTGAATAGAGCTGGGACCACAGTCTCAAAGAAAACAATCAGTAACACTCTACGCCGTCAAGGATTAAAATCCTGCAGTGCACGCAAGGTGCCCTTCCTCAAGCCAACGCATGTCAAAGCCCGTCTGAAGTTTGCAAATGACCATCTGAATGATCCAGAGGAGGAATGGGAGAAGGTCATATGGTCTGATGAGACAAAAATAGAACTTTTTGGTTTAAACTCCGCTCGTCATGTTTGGAGGAAGAAGAATGATGAGTACAACCCCAAGAACACCATCCCAACCGTTAAGCATGGCGGTGGAAACATCATTCTTTGGGGATGCTTTTCTGCAAAGGGGACAGTACGACTGTACTGTATTGTGGGAAGGATGGATGGGGCCATGTATCGTGAGATTTTGGCCAACAACCTCCTTCCCTCAGTAAGAGCACTGAAGATGGGTCGTGGCTGGGTCTTCCAGCATGATAACGACCCAAAACACACAGCCAGGGCAACTAAAGATTGGCTCCGTAGGAAACATCTTAAGGTCCTGGAGTGGCCTAGCCAGTCTCCAGACCCGAATCCAATAGAAAATCTTTGGAGGGAGCTTAAAGTCCGTGTGGCCCAGCGACAGCCCCCGAAACCTGAAGGCTCTGGAGGAGATCTGTATGGAGGAGTGGGCCAAAATCCCTGCTGCAGTGTGTGCAAACCTGGTCAAGAACTACAGGAAATGTCTGATCTCTGTAATTGCAAACAAAGGTTTCTGTACCAAATATTAAGTTTCTTTTTTCTGGTGTATCAAATACTTATTTCACACAATAAAATGGAAATTAATTATTTAAAAATCATACAATGTATTTTTCTGGATTTTGTTTTAGATTCCATCACTCACAGTTGAAGAGTACCTATGATAAAAAATTACAGTCTTCTACATGCTTTGCAAGTGGGAAAACCTGAAAAATCAGCAGTATATCAAATACTTGTTCTCCCCACTGTACCAAGAGTAAATGTATGTGGTAAAAATATCATCAGGATGCTCTAAACATTCTATCCTCATGAAACGACCAGGTTGGAAAGTTAAAAGCTCTGTGAGGGGAGAGGAGCAACAGAACTTGATCTGCCAACAATAACTGTCACGTGGGTTTTTAGAAAACAAAAACACAAGCCCAGAAATGCAGCCAAAGAAATCCCAAACATCAAAGCCATTCTCACAGCATTTAATAGAATGGAAAACACAAAGCTAGTGAATGCTGTGCACTCTGGTTTTGCAGGCATCGACTTAAAACACCTGGCAATGCCCATACACGCATGTATTGGAGGACTAGGGTAGAGCACTGATTCATCTGGATGCAACAACCGACTTAGCAACAGTTGTCGCAGTGGTTCACGCTATGGTTTTTTTTCCTAAGACAGCTGCTCTTTGTCCTGGCTTTTACACGTGCAGGCAAATGCCATGGTATACAAATGCCCAAAAACCTTCCATCAAACTTTCCGTTCCAAAAGGACAGTAGAAGCTTTTCAGCTGAGACATGTGAGAAGGTTGAGGTGTATTTTCAGCCAGGTCTAGACTTTCTGCAAGGCTGGAAGCCATGAGGTCATCACCCGACACCTTCTTTCTGTCAACAAAAAACATCCCAGGTGTGCAGAGTGGTTTTCTCCACACGCTCACTTCATACTCTAATGTACCTGTAGTGACAACATATTGACTCAGGTGATTCTGAGGGCAAGGGTGACAACAAAAAAATCCTTAAAAATTAAACTGGCTCTTTAACTATATAAAAACATTGTGAGCCATGAAAGGTAAAAGAGACAGAACCATGATAAACCAAGCTAAGAGTGCACCAGCTAGAAGCTCCCATGAGGGATTTTCCCTCTTTGATGGACTTTTCTGCTACTGCAAGAATGACAATGAAGGAGGTCTCTTATACTATAGCCTGCTGTTTCTCTCTAAGCAAGACAGCAGTGAAGAAGACTTTGGGATAAAACAGAGATAACGTGGATTTAATTGTGTTTGACCCCCTCTGGGAAGACTCAAAGGCCTCATTGCTACCCCAATCAGGGCCAAAATACTCCATCATGTGAAAACAGTTCTGACCTAGATGAGGGGGTGGGGGGGGGGTTGAAATTCCATCCTTTATCTTCTAGCCCTCAAAATGAGCAACATCATTAGAACGCTGTTTGAAGCTGAATAATTTAGACCCATCGCAGCAGCTTCATACACAGCGTACATTTTTGAAGAGTTAGACAAGAAAGGCAACAAAATACTCAGAAGTACACATGCAAATGCACATACACACCCCACAAACACACTCATCCACCCCCACACAATAGGAACCCATGATTTATATAGTGACTACTGTGTTCCTGTGTCAGTACAGCACCCACCAACATGCGCAAATCATTGAAGATTGAAGTCAGGCAGATTAGCCTTTTAGTTCATGCTATGAAATGTAATGACATGGGAGAGAAAGGCTAGCTAAACATGAAGAAATCAGGTCAAGGAACCTGGAGTTACTTTTTTGGTGACCACCACCACACTTCAAGCTGGTCTCCACTGGTGGTCCTTAAAACTTCAGATGGGCGAATCTGCAATCAGGCTTCCTTGGTTTAATTGTAGTCCCCAGAAAACAACTTCTTTTATAATGAAATGCTTTTGACACGCTGGACCACAGTGACACTGTGGCCTAACTGAACAGTACATAAGCAAGGGTGTGTATGACCACAGGGTGTTCCCCCAGCAAAAAGAGAACATGCCAACAGCAGGATGTATGGGGGGTGGGGGTGGTTGATGTGAGGGGAACTCTTTCCTTTTTTCTGACTACGTATACATGTATGTGTGTGTGTGGCCTTGAGCTATACATGCTGCAGAACACTGAGAAAGAGTATCCATTTCCTCCGGGCTACACTTCACACATGGTCCTCCCTGTCCCACACATATACGCGCTATTGCACATAAGCCTGCACACACACGCGCATGCACATACGCTCTGACGTGTCCACGCATATACATTTGCATGTGTATGTGCGCACACATCAAGAAAAAATCCACACACAAAGTGTTGACACTTTATAACTGAACCTTAAACAGACCACTAGCAGAGTGAGACTCTGTGTGTGTGTGTGCGTACAGGCGTATGTGTAAGGATAGGGAAAAAGAACACTTTGAAGCACTTACTGCTACGTACACATTTGAAGTGGTTTATCTTGGCTATAATGACAGACGGCATACATAAAATCACATTTCCCTCCCTCTATATCTACTCTGGGCAGTGGCTCACTGCACCCTAAAATGCAAAGGCTACCAAACTTTGCTTCATCTTTTTTTTCTGCAGTTTTTTTATCGTCCAAGGGTTCCAACATAAAACTGACCTCAACATTAACATTTAACACTCCATGAGTCAGTCTGCTCAGAACGACTCGTCATCTCCTCCCTCTTTCTCTTGTCCATAGGTGAACCACATCAGCTGTTTCCTACTCTCTTATGTGGGAGAATGACTAAGGAGACTAGCATGGGTGTGGAGTCATGACAACAGAAGGTGTGGTGCCATTGCACCTGTGTTATTATGTGCGTAGTCAGAGTTGCATCACAATGTGGGGGCGGAGTATGGGAGGGGGGTTGGGTTGGAGGGGGGCCACGTACTTACTGACATTCCATTACCTGAGCCCTGCTTACAGGACCCCCCCCCCCCCATCTTTCTGGCCTAAGCCGTAGGTACTTCATCATGCTCAGACTTCCAGCAGATCTGCTGCTTACCTTTCTTCATCTTCTTCTGAAGTTTGATGGTATCTGAGGATTTCTTCTTGATGTCTGCTCGTGCTTTCTTGTATTCTGAAAAGACAACAATAACATCATGCTGGAACCTTGTTACTTAACTGGAAGCTAAACTGGAAGTTAAAAAACAATAAATAATTCATACAGAGCTACCAGTACCCTGGATGTACAACATAATGGCTTGTTTATGTAAATAAATGCCCAGTTTAATTATGCCAATAAATATTTTACATGCCTTCCTGCAGTTGTTCAGTAAACTTTTAGGATGCTCTAGCTGTCAAATAAAATACATCCTTAAAATAGAACCAAAAGATTTATAACTTCAAATAGCTTCATACTTTAAACACAGAATGGGAATAAAGGACTAGTTTTCATAATGCTGTATTAATAAAAACAGTTGGTTTTCTACTAACAAGGCAGTTAAAAAAATGGACTTTGGGATCAACAGATAAGATTCCAGTTGGGCTCTGCATGTTGTTCACACAGTCTGAGTCTACACCTTTGGCATGGTCCTTATCAAGCTGGCTGGCCACTTTCTTCCACTCTTCAATCTTCAGTTCCAGGGGATTGATCAGATTATCCATGAGAGCCCTACCACACATGCAAGCACAAATTATCTGAATTGTATAGGACGATGTTGGGATGTAAGAAAAATAAATTAAGGTGCACATTGATGTGGTTACTATACAAAGTAAGGCCACGTGATACTAAATTCCATACTTTTAAATGGTAAAAGTGGAAGCACTGCTCTTTTGCTATCGCCTATAACTGGTCAAGCAGAGAACTCATTAATGGCATGTCTTTAAAAAAGGGTGTCCTTACGTGGTGAACTGTTTGAGCTTGTTCTCGATGCTTCTGTGCCTCATGCACATTCTGGTCAGGGCCGATCCAATCTCTTTTGTTGCCCCTGTAAACACAAAATGAAGCAAAGACAGCAGCCATTAACCTTCATGGCCTTAATTATTCCACTACTACATTTTTAGCCTAATGTGAGAATAATTTAATCTTGCAATACTAGTACAAGCACTGTGAAGGTTTGGAACACTCTTTCCCCCACATTAATTAAGGACTTTCACCTCATGATTTATTACTGTTGTTGTTATTGGGTGTAAGGGATTTTGCAGTATACTTTCTCCCCAGTTCAGAGTAGCTTTCAGTGTACGTGTTCCAAATGTTTATCCAGTTAGCCCTCAGTTTAATTCCTACAGAGAAATGGTTTCAGATTCCTGAACAGAGAACTTTGCCCAAGCCAGAACTTTTCATCTATGTATGTTAACAATAATCACACCATCTTCTGTTTTGGAATTGAAGAGCAAAACTAAATTCTACTACATTATACTTGCTTTTGTATTCTGTTCTTCATTGTTATTGAGAAAAAGACAAGTAGCTGGAAATTAGGGTGTAAGTGGTATTGCTATTCACATTTTTAACACCACTGTATTGGTTTCACCATAAGAATTATGGTTATAAAGCACATTCTTTGAGATTAAAGAATAATTAAAGGGAAACAGCATGGAAAAAATAAATATTAAATGTGAAAGAGACCTTTCGGAGTACAAAACTACACAATATATTGGCTGTTAATAGTTAACAAAGAACTGACCTTTGCAATATGCAAAGAACAAAGTGGTGACACTTGGAGGAGTCATTTTAAGATTAAAAAAGCATCTGAAAACAAGTAATCCGTAATCAAGACATAACTTTCTAAATAACTGTACAAATAACATTTGTTTATAAAATGTGATAAATTCAGTAAAAATAAAAAACTTTTTTGCAGTGATTAAGGTTATATCTGCAGATGGCAACCTGAGAAATCACTCAACATGTAACAGGAATTCTCAAGCTGTTATGTGGTTGACAACTTCTGCTGACATTCTGTAACTCTATGTTAACTGGATTCGGACTGACTTAGGGCCAGGGTGAGTGTTAGGATAAGGTTTTTGTTGAGGTTAAGGTTGGTATCAGGATTAGGATTTAAGTTTAGGGTTGTTCTCAAGATTGGTTTAAGAATTTGGGTTAGGGTTAAGGTTAGGATTTGATTAGTTGGGTGGGTTTGAGTTCAGATTGCTGAATGTTACATGCTGAATGTTACATGAATGAACTTTGTTGAGAGTTCATTAAATTATCTATGAAGGACCACTCAAAAATCACAGATCTAATTTCCAATCTTGTTTTAATGTGCTTTTATGAATTATCAAACAAAGTTCTGTCAGAATTATTATTTTAGCAAATCTTTAACATTTAAGAGTGTGGCATGGCACATCAAAGGTTCGTCAGTGTTTTTCTGAATAAACACCAAGACATACCACTCACAGTATGTAGCAAAAATATGGCCTAGTTTGTCCATATCATACAACTCTAGCACAAATTCAATGAAACACACATCTGCATATTTGCACAAACACATTTATACAAACACAAAAATACACACAAATACACCCACACTCCTGTTGTAGTATCATTTCCCTCACGTCTAAAATAAGTCCACCTCCCATGAGTCTTTCAGGGAGGTGTGTTACTATTGCAAGTCTACTATTGCCAAGCACACAGGAATAACCCTTTCATTCACATTGTCATTTTAAATTAAATCGTAATGTGCATGTGAAATGCAATACACGGACAGTTTTTCTAATGCCACATTTGTGCACTTAGTGGTAATGCCACACCTGAAACGGTACAAAACAGGCTGGGGGTGGGGTGGGGTGGGGTAGGGGGCAAAAAGGGATTAAGGAAAACTCGCTACAGTCCTCAGCTATGTCCATGTAATTTAATGCTACTCTTAGCCAAAACCTCACACCCCCCCCCATCTACACCATGAATTCCAGAACGACCAACACCTTTATAAGTTTTTGCTCTGTTGGTGCTTTTTTTATACTGTATAAACTCGCAACACCTTCCTGTTGCACCATCATGTAAAATTAGTCTACAGATTGGGTTTAACTAAACTGTGTTAATTACTTTGCTTCCAAGATATTAAGCTTATATGCAACTCATAACAAAATGCTCTTTAATCATGGAGAATGCTTGTGCTTACACTAATTAAGGTCTAGTTATAAATTCTTATGCTTACACTAATTAAATCCACATCATGTGTACAGAAAGGGTCCCTCTGGTCAAACACCATAATCCATATATTTGGTAACACTATACAAAACTTTTACAGAAATATTTTTGTTATATATCTGTCTGTTCCAAAACATTAATATTTGGAGTTGTGTCTCTGAGATTTGTGACTTCTGTTCAAATCCATGATTCGAACAGTGAAATATGACAAAGAATGCCCTTATTCAGAATCAAAGTGCACAATTGCCTACGTGATCACCCCCAGAACATAAAGGCTTATTTTGACTTGATGCAAGAGATTTTTCATACTTACTTTTAGATGTCTATGTATAATAACTTGGTACAATTCTTTTCATTATTATTACTAGTATTTATCCCTGTCCCTACATTTTGCTTCCAATGTCTGTAAAATGTACTTTAGCATCATTTACTATAGGACACAAACAATGCATTGATGCAAATATAATAGGTATAAATCAGTAAGGTGTTTTTTTTAACCTGGGCTCTGATAATTGGATTAGGGTTAGGACAGTAAGATACAACATTAAATGATTTGAGCACAAGCTAACTAATATGTCCAAAAATGAGATTAGCATGTAGCATAAATCTTACAATCAAATAAATGCAATATAGAATACCTAATTTTAAAAGACTGTGGATGTGAGTATTCATGAATGAAACACAAAAAAGTATTTATATTTCAAGACCCTGACCTAAACAGCAGCTAAACAATGCAAGAGAACTGCAATTTTGGTGACACCTACTGTTGTACATTTAGGCTTCCCATAGATGCATTTCTTTCTTATAGAAAATTGTTAAAATATGTAGTATCGGGAAAATGTTTCTCAGTCGGCAGACTCTAGTCTTAATGTAGGAACTTATGCTTGAATGTACTTTCTATCATTGCTCATGAAAAATAATAAAAAATCCTTGCATGTATCGGTGATATTCAAACTGAAGTGTCTGTTTTATAGGTGACCTGTCTGTTCTTTAATATACATTAATGTGCTCCGTTCATGTCAACCACAACAAACCCTGACAAACTGATCTTGTTGACACTGACACTGGCTTCCACATAACTAATGTTTGTACCTTGTTTCTGTTTCTCCATTTATTGACCTTTGAACTAGATGACAAGAACCACAGATGGGGAGACACTGTATGCAGGTTTTAGGATGCATCCATGCATAAGTGATCCATGTTTGCAAAGAGATATGTAGGCCACGTGTGTGTGTGCGCGCATGTGTGTGTATTGCATGTGTGGGGGTAGGGTACGGGCGATGGAAAAGGCAGGTTAAAACAGGTTGTCTTTCAGTGTTTTTCAGTCAAACTTTATGTTGAGCTTCCTGCTTAAAGGCATGCCCACGGTCTCTTTCTCTTTCTTTCCCCCCCCCCCTCGTTTTTCTTATTATTCCATCTGTCTGTCCTGTTCAACTGGATCATCTCACTCATAAGCTTGTTCAATTCTCCTTTATTCTATTATTTAAATACATCATTATTTTGTCAATCATATTATTTAACTTCGCTCAAAATGTGCCTATGGCATATTTGTCAGACAACACAGTGCTCGTGTATATATGAGAATGTGATTAGTGAGTGTTGCAACACATAGGCCTAATATATGAACACGTAAGAGCAGACAATTGGCTTTGAAATGGCAAATGCCAAATGTATTCAGAGATGAAAAACTCTTCATTTTCACCCACTAATTTTCTCACACAATATTTTGCTTGATTGAGAAAATACAGAATGAATCCATCTTCACTCTTTGATGCATGACTTTCTTCTCTAAGCTCACTGACAAAAGCCACATATCAAGGTGAGCGACATACTAAAACAGTGCTTGCTTTTAGACACAAAAAAGAACAATTAAAAGACCAGCAATACAATTAAGGGGGAGATTAATTGAAATTCAGCATCACATATTCCCTTTACTGGATTAGTTACACCAATCTCAAAGCTAAAACCATCCTAAAAGAATGCCAGAACTACCCAAGTACTACTGTGAGTCCCGCCTAACTGCAAAATGAAAATAACAACAGTGAGGCAGTGATATTTGCACGCAAAATAAAAAGACCAAATTCAGTGAAAAGGAAAAAAGTATATACTGTTATATTTCAGATAGAGTCAAGCTATGTCATAACCTAGCACAACAAACGTTAGCTAGTTATCCAAATAAAGAGCCTATAGTTATTCAGGGTTTGAATTAATTCGTTGATTAAACAAACATGTATGTCAGCACAGTAACTTCACACCAGATATCAGAAAGCTAGAGCTTATGCATGTAATTCATTAAGCAGAGTGTAACTGATGATCATAGTGACAAATCGTAAATTGCTAATAACTAGTGAGACCAACACAAATTAAATAGATAACTGTCAAAAAGTACATATTGATTAATATGCATTTATTTAGGAATTAATGCTCACACAGACCATACAACAAGTCTCAATCATCAGATGTGTGTTATTTTAATATGTACTATCTTAAGTTGGTCCCTAATACACAGCTATACATTGTTTTAGGTTTGATTACTATGGAGATGAGGCAGCATCACCTTAAGGTCATGAAATGATAACACTCTTGTGAAAGAAAGAAAGAGGCGAGTCCCGCTAAACTTGCATTTCAAGACGGACCTCAAAATTTAGCTCACATTTAGACGTGTGCACTATTACAACAATGGCTCGCTCATGCCCCTCCTGTGCATAACGTATGGAGTTTATTTAATCTTTTCCTCAAACAATTAAATGCTTTATCACCAAAAGAAGAGTGACTCACCACTTCCCTGTATTTTCCTTAACACCTGAATACTTTACAGTTAAGCTATATTTGTATATAATATTTTATAATATATAATATTTTTATAATTAGAAGGTTACTCTAACATATAGCCGAGGTGAAAGGAGAAGGAAGGTGTATCTAAAAGTTTCAGTTGGCCTTCTAATGTTCCCCTGGACACCCCCTTATTTCATAAGCAATAAACTCTTTTCCACCCAGCACCTTTCCTTAAATGGAAACTTTATAGCGAACTACAGTAAATGGTAGCTTGGGACAATGTCAGCAACTGTGTGCAAGTCCAAAAAGTACAGATGCAGCTTTGGGGAAATTTACTGTGCTTCAGTCTCTTCAGTTTCCTTACTGAGTTCATCTGACCCCAGACCAGACACAATGTGACACACACAAGACACAAACAGACACACAGTGAATGAGAAGAGCAAGAAAGACAGATGGACTAACATGAAGGTTTTAATTTTTTGTGTCACATTAGTCATGCGTGTCATACTGGTCAAATGACTGAAATGGTAGCACCACACTGACAATGACTAAAATGTGACTATGTGTTGCTTCACTGTGTGGTTTTCAGTAGCATCATATGAGGAGATGGCTGGAATGCTGACATGTATAAATGTCACTGACACCACTTCAGTGAATGGCTGTGAGGATTTATTTGCTGAACACACACACACACACAAAGAGCATGCAAAAGGCTGCTGGCAGCTTTCCCTCTCCTTCAATGCTTCTTTCTAATGACTCTCACTATGTTGAGTTAGAATATGTTGGCTTTAAACAGAAAGGAAGAGACAGTAATACAACTCCATCCATAAGACTCCATGTGTTTCTTTTTAATATACATTTTAGTATTAAGGCTAACATAATATTGATTTAGTGAACAAATATCTCCAAGTAACTTTGCAGAACTAAACATGTGTTATAGACATCAGTCAACAGTCACTAGACAACAGCAAAGTCTTCAAGATGATCATGGACCAGTAAAAACAAACAAACAAAAAAACAACAACAAAACAAAACAGTATCACTACACACACCTACCAAGCAATGGCCAATATATATTTTATAAATTACTTGTCTTTCTGGGTTTAACTCAAATCCTGCAACAACTAGATGTTGTAGATGAGACCAGACTAAAATGTGCTTCACCTTCCTGGGGGAAAAACAACAACATGCCCTTTTGCACAAGCTCAACTATTCAAATAAGTAGCCAACAGATAATAATACAATCCTATCAGATCAAACTTAACACGCATATAGCACTGCACCATGAAACACCTGCACACATATAGATTCTACCATGTAGGAATATGAATTACTTCTAACACACTATTCTGAGGCCGGCAACAAAGTGTTTTGTGTTTGACAATAAGCACTTCCAAAAATTAAGAGCTTTCCAAAACTGACAAAATGATTATATATGCGGATAAATTCAGAGGCAATGAATTTACAACAAACTTTAGAATAAACAGTTCCTCACAAAGCAGAGGCACAAAGCATCATGGTCATCATTGTGTCGCTGTAAACCAACATTTTGCTTTGGTGTTTCTTGTCTACATCAGATGTCATATGACTCATTCAAGCCTTTTATGAGGTAAAAGCAGACAAAAAAGTCATAACACAACTATAGCAATGAACAGGGACAGCCTGTACTCCATTTTCACAATGCAAAGCGCAACGTCTTACTAGATGGTGCTAAAGCATGTCCTAAACACATGCAGTAAAGGATTAGGTTAAGTGAAATAAAACGTAATTAGAAAGGTTGCAGTAGCATCAAGCATAACATGAGGTGCTGATGTACGGGTGAAACCAGACATCACCACATTTTAAACCTCAATCATATGTTCTAACATTCTGGTAAACCGCTGCGGTAGACCAACTGTTAACCCAAGTGATAAGAGTCAACCTTGAGACAGTCAACCTGGTATGCATGTTCCAATAGTCAACCGTGAACATGTGCAATGTAATAAAAGACAACAAAAGAAACAATTTTGTGTATTACTTCAATCCATGCACTTTTGGAAACTGCGTCCTATATATGTCTGAATGTTGTGCAATTTAAAGTGACCTCAAATCTTGTTTATGTATTTGACAAGGGTGGTGCTAGTTCATATTTAAGACAGTTAAATAGGTTACGGTTAGTAGTCATATCCATTAACTGCTAAATATTAACAACAAGATTCCATGGCTCACTATAAATTGCAATTTTCTGCATGAATTTAGTTTGACTTAATGTCTGGCCATCTTAGTCCAAGCCCTTAAGCCTTAATGAGAGTTCAAACAGCCTGCTGTGCTTTAGCCTCATTCACATGGAGCTGCCATTACTCTGTGCACTGCATAAAGTTCTCAGCCAAGCTTTTGGTTATGTTGTATGCTGCCCAATCACACTAGCTAAAACAGGTACCAGTATTTCTTTCAGAGTGCTACACTTGAACACTTATATTTGTCTGTGCACTAAAAATAACCTTACAGTGGTTAAGTCAGGAGTGGGTGGTTTATGGTCACTGCTTTAAGAGAGCCTTGCACACATGTGCAAGAGAGAGCAAGTCATTAAAGAGTCTGCATATTCACTTCAACTCCATTTGGTGATAAACCGCCTCTCTTAAAAATGCCTGTGCCAATACTGTGGCATCTTCAATGCTTCCCCAACATGCAGCTTTTCCCCCTCTTGCATGCACGCACACATATGTACGTACATGCATATATGTGTGTGTGTGTATATATATATATATATATATATACAGTATATCCCAGTACCTAATGGCAGTCAGGGTACCTCTGGCTAGCACATGGAGGTCTGTGCGGCCCTCCAAAGGCACACACACAAACACATACACTGCTCAAAAAAATAAAGGGAACACTTAAACAACACCATGTAGCTCCAAGTCAATTAGCAAGACACCACATATAAAGGAGTGGTTCTGCAGGTGGTGACCACAGACTTTTTCTCTGTTATCATCCTTTCTGGCTGATGTTGTCTTCACTTTTGCATTTTGTCAGTTCTTTCACCATAGAGGTAGCATGAGGCGGTGTCTACAACCCACAGACGTTGCTCAGGTAGTGCAGCTCATCCAGGATGGCACATCAATGCGAGCTGTGGCAAGAAGGTTTGCTGTGTCTGTCAGCACAGTGTCTAGAGCATAGAGCAGATACCAGGAGACAGGCCAGTACACCAGGAGACATGGAGGGGGCCGTAGGAGGGCGACGGGCATTGTCCTGAGAACAACAAGATTGGCAGATTCGCCATTGGCGCATCGATGTGCTAGCCAGAGGTACCCTGACTGTCATTAGGTACTGGGATGAGATCCTCGGACCCATTGTGAGACCATATGTTGGTGCAGTGAGCCCTGGGTTCCTTCTGATGCATGACAATGCTAGGACTCATGTGGCTGAAGTGTGTCAGCAGTTCCTGCATGATGAAGGCATTGATGCTATGCACTGGCCTGCCCATTTCCCAGACCTGAATCCAATCGAGCACATCTGGTACATCACGTCTCAATCCATCCACCAATCCTCCAATTGCACCACAGACTGTCCAGGAGCTGACTGACGCTTTAATCCAGGTCTGGGAGGAGACTCCTCAGGAGAAAATCTGCCACCTCATCAGGAGCATGCCCAGGCATTGTAGGGAGGTCATACAGGCACGTGGAGGCCACACACACTACTGAGCCTCATTTTAACTTGTCTTGAGGAATTTCCACTGAAGTTGGATCAGCCTGTCATTTGATATTCCACTTTGGTTTCAAGTAGGATTCCAAATCCAGACCTCCATGGGATGATTATTTTGATCTACATTGATCATTTTTTGTTATTTTGTTCTCAATGCATTCCACTATATAATAAATAAAGATTTTCAACTGGAATATTTTATTCATTGAGATCCAGGATGTGTTATTTTAGTGTTCCCTTTTTTTTGAGCAGTGTATATATATGTGTGTGTATGTGTTAATTGTTAACACTGCTAAAGCACTCAGTGGGTGTGTAACATTGTTTGTAGAGGTACTTGACCCTTGTTGGTGTTTCCTTGCTGGCAAAGCTATAACAATCTATAATAACCCATAATAAACATTTCTCCACTCTTTAAATATGCATCAGATAGTACCTGCTTTTAATAGCACCTAGGGGTGTGACATCACTTCCTGCTTAATGTACCAACAATGATACATGTTATTATAGCTCATTCCTTCTTACTTTAAACTCAGAAATATGGTTTCCTTAGAGGTCCAATAAATGTTGATTTAGATTACAGCATTTCACACTTGCCATGCCATGCTCACCAGCTGAAAAATGCAAAACACACACCTTCCAATTTGGGCACTTATTCGAATATCATTCAAATAACATTGAATAAGTTAAATAACATCCTGTCTCTTGACTCCAAGCAACTGGTCAGACCCCACCCCCCTACCCGCCCTCAAGGAAAAATGTAACATGCACCCAATGATGTATGGGTCTCGGGAATTATTACAGTACATCTTTCCAGTGGCCCTAAGACCTGGAGCATTATAAAAATCAAATGAAATCAAATCAAGCTGTATGACAACGTTAAGGGTGAGAGATGGGTCTTGGTTGGGAATCCGGCATGCTCAAAACTGTCTGGATAAAGGCATGCAAAATGAAGCTCTTGTTGGCAAATCTTCTCATAAGTGAAGAAACTGCAGATTAAGATGGAAAAACATCTGGTTCTGGTTTGATGCAGGTCTTTGAATCTTTGTGGTTCGAAATCCTAAGTCAGATCCAAAAAAGATCATACAGAGCACAAGCAGCCCTTAGACTTATATATTTATACTTCCCTTATATCTGATGATGAACCTCTGTCCAAAACATCCGCACTGAAAAGGTTTACTACTAATGTTTAATATTTATTTTGCTAAGCTGGAGATTATTGAATGTTCTTCCAGTTGAAGTCTGTTTACCATTACTATAATACTCTGCTGTCAGTATTATACTTGAGTTTAATGCACAACATTTAATACGTTCTTGATTTTGCTAAGGTTGCAATACACGAATGATAAACTACTTTTTTTGCATTAAGCAGAATCAAATATCTACAATATTTATGATATAAGTATATACCAATACAAGTATATTCCTTATACAGGAACAAGTACATTATCTCTCAACATTAGCAACATTATCTCTCTAAATAGCACAGGTTTGCTCTTGTCTAGGAAGTGGAACTCCACTCCACTTTCATTCTCACATCTCTCTATTTCTTCTTTTGAATATCATGCTGTTACTGTATCTTTCCCCTCTAAACTGCATATAATTGTCATTTATCGCCCTCCTTCTCCTCTAGGTAACTTCATTGACGAGTTGGATATTCTTTTGAGTCTCTTCCCCATTGATGGAACCCCATTAATTCTCCTTGGTGACTTCAATCTTCCATCGAACAAGATGCAGTCATCATGTCTCGAACCGCTGCTCTCATCCTTCAACCTTGCTCTCAACCAGACCCCTCCAACACACAGAGCAGGCAACACCCTAGACCTGATCTTCAGCAGACCAGCCCCAGCGCTGGATATGACAGTAACACCCTTACACTGCTCAGATCATCACTTTCTATCTTTCACACTCTCCCTTACTGCTCTCCCTGTCAATGCATCTCCTTCAGGCTTGTCGTTCTCTCGACGTAACCTGCACTCCATCTCTCACTGTCTCTGGCCTCAACTATCCTTACTACCCTTCCACATCCTGATTCTTTTCTATCTCTTTCCTTGGATACAGCCACAGATGCATTGCTTTCTTCACTCTCATCTGCAGTTAACCTTTTGTGTCCTCTTTCCTCCAGGCCAGCTAGATCCTCTCCACCTGCCCCGTGGCTGACTGAAGTCCTACGCAGCAACCGGAGAGAGCTAAGAAAGGCAGAGAGGAAGTGGAGGAAGTCCCAGCTTGACTCTGACCTACACTCCTATCAGGCTCTGCTTTACAAGTTCTCAACAGAGGTTACTGCTGCCAAGTCATCCTTCTACAAGGAGAAACTGGAAGCATCAGCATCGGATCCACGCAGGCTCTTTAGTATCTTTTCCTCTCTTCTCAAACCCCCCACCCCGAGGATTTTGTCACCTTCTTTGAGGAGAAGGTTAACAAAATCCGTCAGTCGTTTTCCTCTTTCTCTACTTCCTTGACCAATACTCCTCCTCCTGCCATTAATTCCTTAACTTATTTTTCTCCTCTATCCACAGACGAGGTCCTACAGCTACTTAAATCCAGCAACCCGACAACCTGCCCACTGGATCCCATTCCATCCACACTCTTCCAGACAGTCTCCATAGATCTACTGCCCTTCATCACGTTCATCATGAACAGCTCCTTGTCATCAGGCCAGGTCCCAGCTGCATTCAAGACTGCCAGAGTGGTCCCAATTCTGAAGAAGCCCACCCTGGACAGCTCGGATGTCTGCAACTACCGACCGGTATCACTCCTTTCGTTCCTATCAAAAATTCTAGAGCGAGCTGTATACAACCAACTGTCTCTCTTTCTCACTCAGAACCTGCTCCAGGACCCCAACCAGTCGGGCTTCAAACCAGCACACTCAACAGAAACAGCCCTCATAGCGGTGACTGAGAAGCTCCAGACTGCAAGATCATCCAAACTGTCATCGGTCCTGATCCTTCTGGACCTCTCTGCAGCTTTCGACACGGTGAACCACAAGATCCTCCTATCTGTCCTCGCCGACCTGGGAATCGCGGGCTCTGCATGGAAGTGGTTTGAGTCCTATCTAGAGAGGCGTTACCAGGTAACATGGAGAGGATCTACATCTGCTCCTTGCAGGCTCCTTACTGGTGTCCCTCAAGGCTCAGTGCTAGGTCCTCTCCTCTTTTCACTCTACACCCGTTCTCTTGGTGATGTAATTACCTCTCATGGTTTCTCGTACCACTGCTATGCTGATGACACTCAACTAATGCTTTCCTTCCCACCATCTGATACTCGGGTTTGCAGTCGTATCTCTGCATGTCTGACTGACATCTCTTCATGGATGACAGCTCATCATCTAAAGCTCAATCCCAGCAAGACTGAGCTGCTGTTCATCCCTGGAGCTACAGGTCCTCAGCAGGATCTTGCCATCTCATTCGAGAACTCTTTGATTGTACCGTCTAAAGATGCAAGAAACCTTGGGGTGACTCTGGATGACCAGTTGTCATTCTCTGCCCATATTACGAACCTGACTCGGTCATGCAGATATTTTCTCTACAACATCCGACGTATCCGACCCTTCCTTTCTCAGGAGGCCTCCCAGGTGCTTGTCCAGTCTCTTGTCATTTCAAGGCTCGACTACTGCAACTCACTCCTGGCTGGTCTTCCTCTGCAGGCCATCAGGCCCTTGCAACTGATCCAGAATGCAGCAGCAAGGCTTGTCTTCAATCTACCCAAGTTCACTCATGTCACTCCACTGCTGCGCTCCCTTCACTGGCTTCCTGTGGCTGCTCGCATTCAGTTTAAAATTCTGATGCTTGCCTACAAAGCCAAAAATGGACCAGCTCCTCCATACCTTATGGAAATGGTCAAAAGTCGATCCGCACCTCGAGCCCTTCGCGCTTCAAGTACGGATCGACTTGACCCGCCATCCCTCAAGATTCAAGGAAGACACGCGACAAGATGCTTCTCTGTCCTGGCACCCAGATGGTGGAACGAACTTCCACTGGCTGTCCGAACAGCGAACTCTCTCGCGGTTTTCAAACGCAGCCTGAAGACCCATCTCTTTGTAAAGCACTTATAAGCACAAATCAACTGAAGCATTGGTATAAAGCGTAATTGCACTTTATCTTTAGGAACACTTGCTAAGTATTGCACTATACTGCATGTAGTCTTGTAGGTATTTCAGTCTTGATAGGTATTGTCTAATCTTATATTTTGTTGTCTTCTTTCTAGGCATCAGCACTAGCAACGGTTTATGGCAGTGCTTGACCTCAAGTAGTTTGGACTTAAACCTGTTTATACTAGATAGAGATGCATATTCTGACTGAACACACAGTACTTTTGTAAGTCGCTCTGGATAAGAGCGTCTGCGAAATGCCGTAAATGTAAATGTAAATGTAAAATACATACTTTCATTAATAGTGATAATTAGCCTCAATTGTGAATTCATCAAATTAAATTCTACTTAGTTTTTTTAATACGACAATATTTAAATACACAACAGCCTGAACAGATCACAATATGAATCCCCTCCACCACTATCATGAAGCGCTATTAGGATAAGACTTCCACTTGAAAAATCAAACAAGTCTCCTTTTCTCTTCCTGCCTTTCCTTTGGTTTAGGCCAAAACAAATTCCAAATCTTTTCCTTCTTTACACAAATGCTAGTGTAGCTAATGCCCACACAGCTCCAACATGTACAAAGACATCCTGTGTGCACAGACACACAGCATGCCACTGTTCACACCTACTCGGTTCAAGTCCAACTGTGAGCTGGCTGCCTTAAAGGAGAACACTAGAGCTGCTGTAATACATGAAGATGATGTTCCTACTGCACTGTATGCTGTTGCTCATTTTAACCTTCTTTCCTTGACTCAGGCTACTTGGCGATTGTGCTAGCACCCCATCTGCCCAGGAGGACAGAAAGATGCGTGAGATATGGCTAATAGGCTTTAAAAAGTGTGTGTGCGTGTATGCTATAGACATTATCTAAACATTCTGAAAAGTTCTGCATGTCACTATTTACACACTATCCCACAGACTGACTGATTTTATAGGTTTTCATAGGTTATACAAATTCCACATGCTTTTATCACATACACACAAGAAAGGTATAGCATTTTATAAACATCACATTCCATTTTCATCAGGCGTTGTAGTCTTAGCCATTTAACTGATGAACAATACTTCTAAGTTGTGACTGGGAATTTGGAATTTTATCATTTAAATGTGATAAGGGTGTGCCAGGCCAGTTATGTAACTGACACCTCGAGTGCTGTGGCAACCAGTCATGAGGGAGTTCCCTGAGATCTGCAACAGAATCACAGCATTGTTTGTTCAGCCTCTGAAAAACAGATGAAGCCAAAACAATCAAAAACAGCCCCAAGGCGAATCATCCACTGCTGTACCCAACCATGTGAATCATACAGCATCATTATAGACCTTTTAAACAAAAGAGGAAAAAAAAACATCTGATTACTTCCCTGCATCTTCATCATGTTTGCAGAGAAAACGACACAAACATAATAAAGCATTGTGTCAATATAAGGTTACTGCTGAATGACCAGGTACGAGAGAAGGAGAGAACATACTGAATACTGAAAAACCATAAAGGGAAAAACAGGCTGATCCTGAAATCATAATAGAAATAGAAGACAAAGCAAGATAACACCACACTTCAGGAATCCTTAGTGGAATGAGACACTCTGTACAAAGGAGTGTCACATTAATAAATGATTCGCTCTGGGACACACGTCTATCTCCTGTCCTGGAGTAGACGGGTAGAGAGATCAGGGAACAGGCCAGCTGAGCTCCCCCACTCTGCAGTGCTCCCAGGTGCCGTTGCTGTGGTCAGTGAGTTCTAGTGCAAACAGAGGCACTCAAATCAGACACACTAACTTCGCTGTGGCACTCTGGATTCCTTTGGCTTGCTAATCCTCTCAGGCTGGAATGTGTGCAGCGGAGACTGACGTTTGCGCATACATACGGAGGGAGGGGATTCGGGTGGTGCGACGCAACAGACAGCTGTCCCTACAGCGAGCCCAGTGTCGTCGTCCCCCCATCCCCTTTAAGGCCAGACAGCTGAAGGGGAGAGACGGCCTTGAACGGTCATCTACCCAGACCCATGCCAGGCTTGGAACAGGTGCATGACCAAAATGGCACAAAAAGTCCTGGTGAACCACAACCGAGCCAAGAAGGGACGTGTGGAATATTCTTTTAGAATGCAATCCATATGACAACATTCTTACCAGGTGGTTTTAACAGCCAATCACGCCATCACTCAGTTGTTTTTGCTGAGAGACAAAGGACAGAGAGGAGACTGTCCTGAAAAAGTACTTAAGAACAATAAAAAGAAGCTGTTCTCATCACACTGCAAAATGCTTTGAGAAAGGTTTTTGTAAAAATGGAAGACAGTGTTGTCCAGTAATCTTCTTTTCTCAATGGCAAAGGACAAAATAAGGCAATAAAAAGAGCAAAGAGGAAATCTTTCCCCAGCAGACTATATTTTCAGGCCAGGACATGATAAAAACCAGACAGAATTAGAAAAGGAATCTGGGGGACAGCAGCCCTGCTTAGACGCAGCCTCTTTACACAGAGGGGTAAAACTCCACGCTAAAGCAGACATGTGACTCACATAAGAGTGAGGGAATGAGTAAAGGAGTGGTGTGAGAAAAAGCTGAGGGAGAGGAAAAGAACATGGCTGGATAATTACAGGGACCACATTGGAGAGAATCCTGTGCCTTCTCCACCCTACGAATGATAGGATAAGAGGACTAAAAGTGTCCAGTTTAGGACAGTTGTTGATGTACTTCAACAACTGACTGTTTTTTTTAACTGAACAATGTTATGTAGAACATATCATATATGAGTAAGAAGATGAGCAGCAAATGGTTTTTGTCTACACAGTTTAGCCTTTCATTACTGCTAGCATCACAAGTTAATACGTTCAGGGCAGGTTGCAAGATGTGGTCTCCCAAAGTCCAGACATGGGCATGTCCCAGAGAGCGCTGTCTTGCCAAATAAAATTGTAGCAATTTAACCTAAATGTCCATATAAAAAATTAAATGAATACAAATGAAATTAAAACAAAAATTATATCTATTCAGAAAATAAATATTCCAAAGTATGGAAAATGAATGTCTATTATTACAAGAAGGCATGCTTTACAAAAGAAGAAAGTTATTTAAAAAAAAAAAAAAAAAGGCAGGCTTGAAGAGTCTAAAACAACTTAGCCAAACAAATCACTCTTCACTTGGAATTTACACTGCTGGCTGGTTCAGGACAGCTCTTGGCATTCCCTCCTGCTGCATGCATATTGTGGTGGTGCGGCAAAAAAGATTAACCTATCCCGCTTGTCGCAAAAGAGCTTCTGTGAAGCCAGAGAGGGCATCCCTTAACAGACAGTTTCTTTTCCACAGGCGGTGGTCCTTTACATGGGTTTAACCCAGGATGCTGACGAACAGTTCAGTCCAGATCAGTATCCGTGCTGTCAGGTAAGCTAAGATGATAACGAACAATTGTGAGCGAATGGGGAAAAAAGTGCAAATGTTAGAATTTATGATGTAATAAGCAGACAGCAATGCCTGCCAAGGTTCATTTATTATTTATTTAAATAGACAAGTACCTTTGAAGGCTGTGATTACTAAGGCAGCTGTCTACAGAGAACACAACCATTTCCTTAGCGGAATATTAATATGTCAGTATCAACTTGCTCAAAGAATTATGTTTTGGTGGGGAAAGTATTTCTTTTACCAGAGTTGTAACTGGTGGAAAGTTGTCAGAATTTAAAGCCCTGCACCTACAAATACCACAGCTTGCTGACAACTGTAAAAGAGGATTCAGGGGAGGGGGGGCTTACTTGGGAAGGATTTTGACCATTTAAGAATCTTTGACCATTTAAGCGACCGAATCAGAGGGTATGGCATGTTAACTTCTATTTCAGGGAAGATCAGAAATCAAGAATTGACATGTCTATAAGCTTAATCAATACAGAAACTCAGGAGGTATATATAGCAGCCATGGGATATTTGCTGATTGGGACTCTGTGTGTAGATCTTTGACAGTGCCTGATCGGCCTCTTCCCACGTCCTGAGGTATGCTGCCTGACGTCAAATGGCCATTTCTCTTATTCCATCCTTAAGGCTAATTTAACTTGTCAAAGAAAACGCATGCAGTGATGACAGCAATAATAAGTACATATGACTTTTCAAGAACCTTAAGATGCTTCAAATTTTAAATACAAACGGACCGTTGGCAACGTCAACAGATACAATACTACAGGAGTAGACAACATTGAACAGGACATGGAAAGAGCATAGTGGAATGACAGGGTCAGACTAGGCTTGACTGGATTTGAACATGGAGAGAGAAGCCAGGAGGGGAGAGAGTTCCAGACCGCCGAAAATGATGAAGGAACAGTAAAGACACCAGCAGAAGACCTTAGAGAGCCGGTGGGTTTGTAGACAGAAGAAAATTGTACAGATGACAAAGTGTAAGAGAATGTTGAGAATGAAGATTTTGAAATATAGGAGAGGAGAAGCCAGTTAAGATTTTGGAGAATTGATGTTCAGGTCTGGCCGGATATGAGTAAGATGATGAGCAGCAAATGTTTTTTGTCTACATAGTTTAGCCTTTCATTATTGCTAACATCACAAGTTACTACCTTCAGGGCAGGCTGCAAGTAAGTAAACACAACACAAAGTATTGTTTTTTTTTAAAGCCAACTTTGCTTGAGGCAATTTTATTGTATACTAATGCTTTCCAGGACATTTTCTTTTAATAAAGCAATTAACGTCTTGTCAAAATTCGATCATGTTGGTGACTCCAAGTAATTGTATTTACAACACAATGCATTTGCAGCTTCTGGAGAAGCTCATTGATTTGTGGTTTTAAAATTTCAGAAAACCTGGCTGCCCATGACAAAAACAAGAAAGAAGAGAGCAAACCATGAACCGCAACACCAACCTATTCTATAGGTACACAGTTAACAGCGTGCAGAAGTTTCCTCTGATCAAGAATAAGACATTTAATACATCGTTCTTCATCGTGCACTCCATCCTAAAACTCCAGTCAAGAATAAACACTGATAAAGCAGGAATAAATTCAACCTCTACAATGCATCACTACGATGTACCATGCTTTCTGGATAATGTGCCGTCAAAATACCTTCAATGTGATATGTAATCTTAATACGGAAGGGATGAGAACCATGCACATTCTGATGTAACATCATACTTTACCTTGCATTCTACAGTCTGAATTCATTTAACACATTAAATGAAATCATGCAATGAAAAAAAACGTTTTAACTTTTGCAACATCACTGAAAATCTACCTTGGTAGAAAATTCAACATTTAATCATTGTAGTGACACAGATTTTCATCCACATTCCTCAGCCCTGCTCTAGCAAAGTCATAAGACCTTAAAGTGCATGAAAACGCTATGGTAACTGTAAATAGCAACCTGCTCCTGGCCCTTTTCCACCTAAGAAATGTTCAATGCAAACGAACCACACTTGCTTTAAAAAAAAACACAATACACCTGAACTTTACCTAAATCATTTTAGGTTATCAGCAAGGCATGACATAGCAGGCTTGGGGTCATTCTGCACTTGCACTAACCCTAACCCAAGATGTGGCAACACCATGAGCAGATATACCTTTAAACTGCTACTAAAAGTATTTAAAGGCCCAATAGGAGGAGGTGCTGTAGAGACAAATTCTCTATAGGCACAGCAGATGTCATTAACCTGTGACTGCAAAACAGTCAAGAAATGTGCCTGGAGAGACAGAACTTTGCCAGGTTCTGGGTGTTATCTTTACTACGAAATTCAGTTAGATCTGGTTAAGCCTTTTCATCTGTTCCTCTCTGATAAATAAGCACTTTAAAAAAATCAGATGCCTTGGATGAGTCACATTCATTGTAGACAAGAAATCTAATCATTCACTTAAATGTAAAGTTCTGTGTGAACATTACAGCCCCACGTTGCTATGGACTGATATGTGAATCTGCTGCCTTTAAGTAGTGATGAAATGAGCAAAAGGAGAGGAGACTTTATACCCATGTATAAGGAGACATTGCTCACAGTGATGGTATAAACCACAATGTACTAAGCTCAACAAAGTACTGAAGAAAATGGTTTTATCTACATAGTTTAGACTTTCATTATTGTTAATGTCACAAGTTATTATCTTCTGGGCAGGTTGCAAGCAAGTAAACACAGCTATTTTCCTGCCTAAAGGGCCAGGAGACGCAAATAACATTCTCGGCAATGTTAGATGTACACAGAAAATGTTACTAAGGAAGTTACAAAAAGGAACTTCCTTAGTATTAATGCTAATACCATGGAAGTTTTGTTCACCATGAATTTCCCTGAATGTGTACATGTTGCAATCAGCAGTTAGTGGAGAGGTTTGCTACACAATGCACTGTTCAGTGTTCAAAATCATTCTTTCACACCTTGCTTGCATCACAGATTTCCACAGGGCAGCCACAAACCCTAATTAGCCATAATGGCATGAAGTGGGCAGAATGTAATTTGATACAAGATTTACTGGGCTATGCCTTGCCTCTCTGCTCATACAGAGATCAATAACAATCATGAGGGAGCATGTGATGACACCACCCGGTGCAGTTTTAGAGTGGCAAGGCCTGCAACAACATTCGGAAAAACAAATCATTCACTTCTCTGTCTTTCTGCATAGAATTGCACCACTAAGCACAAAACTGCACAACCTGCTCAACTGAGGTCAAGGTTTTATACTTGTAAAAATAAACGTAATCTTCAAAACCCAGGCTCACTACATGAGTGGATCTGAAAGGGGAGAAGGAGTGTTGACAGCAGAGTGTGATGATGCATTACAAATGACAGAAAGAGCTGATGAGGGACTGTCAGTAATTTAAAAACAGCTTCATAAGCCATAAATAATGGTTCCCAGCAGAAGTGGGGGCGTGGATTTAGGGCTGATTACCCACCCTGCTTAGGCAGTTGTAAACAAAGCCTGTCCCCCTGTTGCAGGCATATTTGTTTGTGTGTGTAGGATTCCTCTGCCTAGTCCTTGTTACTTTTCCGTAAAATGGCATTTAATAAAATTACATTTGAAAAAAGTAGAAGGAAATGCCTAATTGTGAGCTATTGAAACCGATGGTATCCAAAGCCTTTATGTGATGAATGAGGGAGAAATAAGCTTTCCCAAGGATTCTTCACAGTATGAAACATATGAGCTACAGTTTATAGAATAAATGTAAGAATAATAATGACTTTCATAAATATTGTTTGCTACTTTTTGGTGGTAAAAATGACCCAATTCCATGACCCAACGTATGCAATTAACCTCTAGTGTAAGGACAAGCACAATAAATCTCGAGGTGAGTATTGGTCTACTAAAAATGTGTGTATGTGTGTCTTGCTAAGTATGTACAGAATAGATCCCTTTATTCATTTGCTGTCGCTTCAGATAAGCCTTGCACATGTTTTAAGTGTCCGAGAAGCATAATTGCTACATACACTTTGCTAAGAATGCAGAATATTCTCATCTCATCATATACCTGGAAAGCACCACCAGTGAACAACAATGACAATAAGCAAGAGGCCAAAAGAGTCTGAGAGAAAAAGAATCTCTACTCACCACGCGTTCCTGTAGCAAGGTCAGCCACCTTCTGGAAGGCATCCAGAAAGGAGCCAGTGACAATGATGGTTGTCCTAAGAAACAGACACAAAGAGAAGCAAGAACAAAGACAGAAGAAGAACGAAGATACAATTATATAAACAATTTGGGCTGCTTAAATGACTTTCACTGGACATGGGGATATTGTTGTTATAAAAAGCAGAGCTGAAGTGGCTTTTCAACCCAAAGTGATAGGGCTGGTTCCCAGACATTTTGGATTACACAAGGACTTGGAAACCACTGGAAATTCTTTTTAGTCTAGTCTTAGGCTTTATCTGGGCTTGGGAAACCTTCGGGGTACTCTATGTAGGAATATCTTCAGTGAAATATACAATCCTGCTGGGATACTTAGTCTGTCCTTTTCAAACGTACCATTAGTAAGGCTTCCGTTAGCTACCCCAAAGTAAGTTAACAAGCTGATTATGGGGCTCAGAAGTAAGACATGTGAAACCGATGTCCTATTGCTGAGAACAAGTGAGAACACAGAGGCAAGCATTCACTCACAGTGCATTTGTACCTCTAAAGTGTTGAGTTCAACTGGCTACTGAATAAACAGGCATACAGTGTCAATCCTCCCCTGAACACAATGCATCATGCCTCTGCATTGGCCTCCTTTGGATACTATACCTACATGAACAAGTATTTTGAGCACTTGCCACTTTTATAGGGGAAAAGAATTCCAACTGTGGCAGTGTCTTCTGTAAAAGGCAAAGCCCCAGGCATGTTTTAGTAAAACTAGGACACCATACAATGTAGAAGCAGCTCTCAAGAAAATACACTTATTATTTTATTATAAACGATTTAACATAAAGGTGGAACTTGCTATAGGAAGCTCATAACTCATCATTAAACAATACATGTACACTCATTCTCAGCTGGCCTCCTAAATATGTCAATGTAACCCAACCCTTTCCCCTATTTTGTACTATGAAATCACCCATGACACCTGTTTTAAGACATACACGTCACCATTAATACAGGTGAAAAGCAAATCTGATCTGTACCACTTCCTACTCATCTGCTTTAGCCTACCAAAGACCTCATTATTAGAAGCCCTGCTTGTGTATTTAACACCATTAAGCATGATAATCTCATCTCAGATTAGCACCATTTTCTTACACAACTTCTCTGCAGTGAGAGTCACTGCCAATCCTCACCTGCTACCTAGGTCCCATCACATGCTTGCTATCATGCTGGGAGCATAAGAGCTTCTTTTGTGTGGCCACCCGCCGCATCTTTGAGCTGGTGACGTAGGACCCCCGATCAAGCCTGAAGGAGTGGTAGCTGACTGGTTCTGTACGCATGACCGAACTGATGAACAGGATTGCCTCCCATTGCTCTGAATCTACAGGCATTAAACAAATCCTTCTCACCTAGCAGGCCATGGCCATTTTTGCTTCTATGGACTCCTGGGCATTGAACCAATTGGTGTGTGTTTACTCCCACACACACACACACAAATGCACCCTTCTTAGCAGACCAATCAAAACCACTAAGATTAGCATTTTTAAAGTGTACCAATATGAAGAGTATCTTGCATTCAATAACATAATATGAAAGAATATTTCAGTATCCTGGGAGAATGCTATATCGTGGGTCTTGCAGGGGCTCAGAAGCATTAACAGTAGGATCGGGTAGCTCTCTTTTGATATCACCGACTGTGTGCCAGGAGTAAGGGAGACGGAGTCATACTGACAGGGTCAATGGCACTATTGTAGAGGCCTATTCAGAGCCCCTCTTTTGCACAGAGACCTGCTAGTGCTAGTTTATCAGAATATTCTGTGGTATCAGGTGATGTGAACTACAAAGTACTGTCTTTCAATACCATCTGCCGGTGTATAGAAGACTCCGTAGACTTGCACAGGGTTAGCTTCCCTAATATATGAATAGGTGACCATAGGTATTGGATTTAAATTTTTTCTGGAACACTAACAGATAGTATAGAGGAACAAATTAGAGACTACTCACATGGTTTCCAGTATTTTTTATTCTACACCTCTTTGCTGAAACATTCAGTGTCTCCCTCTACTGTTCTTGCAGTGTTCTCTCTCTTGTACTCCCTTACCACCTCTCCCCATTATAAGCATCTTTGTCATTTTTCAGATTAAAAACGTTTAATATCAATTGCACTGTCTGCACAATGTTTGCATCCCTTTCTCTTCACACAGTACGCATGGTTTAGCCAGTGGTATTACCAGCAGGCTTCTACACCTCCAGACAGCCACATATATATGAGAGTATATGCACTGTGGTTGTCCCCAGTAAAGGATAGAAGACACTGGTCGATGTGGTCATGGCAGCAGTACACCGTTTGTGTGAGTGAAGCGTGTTTGATATTTATTAGCAGAGTCAGTAGCCTCCTCACTGTGTATTCTGAGTGAACAGGACAGCAACAGAGCAAACCACATGGACACAAACATGATATACGGGTCAGCCCGGAGGCACCGGTCCAGACATGCTCTTACAAGCGTCCAAAATTTCTCCTTCTTTCGCTCGCTTTCCTAAACCCTGCTAAGTGTCTCTCTAACACCATCTTCTGCCTTAAGCTAGATGTATTTAGCACACAGGCTCCAGCTGCCATAATGTGAAATCACACACACTACATTCCTAGCAAGAAATAAAAAACCCTGAAGATAACCATTATTTCCAAATGCTCTGTGGGTATGATTCATGTGGCGGGGGAGGAGCCAGCTCTTACCTTAGCTGTGACTGCAGCTTAGCCCCTTTCGTGACAAAGTCCTCCCAAGCTGGGTAACTTGCCTATGGGGCAAATGCAGAGAAAGAGAAAAAGAGAAAAAGAGATTTCAGTCATGGTAAACAGTGGTAAATCATTAGACAGAATAGGTCTTCTGGTCTCCTTTACTGCTATGATCCTAATTCTCTCTCTCAGATTAGGTTAACAGGAAAATTATTTCAGGAATTCTGATATGTTAAATGTAACTCTATAACACTTTAGCAGGTAGGTTTAGCAGGTTGGTTGTACACTGTGTGATATGTAGTGTTTGACAGGATATGCAATGATATGGTAATGTGAACAGGGAAAAAAGACTCACTCCAGCATGATACGGGCCATAAACTGTGGTGCGAAAAATATTCCAAAACATTTTGGAATATCTTGATTTCAAAATTAAACATATTGTGAACCTCCATATTTCATGAATTCATGAATTCAGAAATCATGAACCAGTAAATGATAAAAAGAACTAGTGAATGGATCTCTGCCAGTCCATCCCACTGTGTGTCTGTTGTATCTCTTTGAAGGCCTACAACGAGATAATTCCATTTGGTAAGGGTGTGTATGTGTGCATAAAGATGCATAATACCCCTTAGACAATAAGACCAATGCTATCTCTCATCAACAGTACAGACTGTTCCAACTGTGAAGCAGCATGTACTATGTTAAATGTGTAGATATGCCTACGAAAACCATACACTTGGCTGCTACTGATTGGCACCTGATGAAAAAACAGATTTTAGCCAAAGACAACACAAAACAAAGGCCAGAACTGCAAAGGACCATTTCTTATGCAGCTCAACCTACTGATCCTGCTCCTAACAGTATAACAGCTGACTATACTTCATTTGACCATCATATGAAGGTCAAATGACCATCAAGGCACCTAACCCCAACTGCTCCCCGGGCGCCGGGCTAGGGCTGCCCACCGCTCTGGGCACGTGTGCACCACAGCCCCCTAGTGATCACTAGTGTGTGTGTGTGTGTGTGTTCTGACTGCACAGATGGGTAAATGCGGAGGACAAATTTCGACTGGGGTGAAAATCACAATTGACCAATGTGGCAATCTTAATCTTAAGTGACCTCAAGAGTCTCCACTGGAAAACACTAATCCTTCTCAAGAGTCAACAACAGTCAGTTAAGTAGTGAGCTTTGTTGCTGTTTTAGATCAGCTCTGCTTGAAATAACTGGTTCTCAGTATAGATGGGCAGGTCTGATCCATTAGTGGATGCACATTACTTGGAAATGTAAAGCGTCAAGAGTGAGAAAGAACTTCATCTGACAGGTCTACAGCGGACAGGAACGGCCCGATCAACAAGCTAGTGTGACTTTTAAGGAGGAGCAGCTACAGTAATTGACAAGTCAAAAAAACACATGGGTGTGACCTCACAGAGAGAACTTAGTGTGGCATCAGTGTTTGAGAGTTAATAAATATATTATCTAAATCACTTTGATAATGAACAGCTCCGCACTCTCTGGCAATGGGAAATTAAAAAAAATAACTGAAAAGTCAGATGTTTAAAAATGTTTTTGACAACTCTGTACCTTGCACATAAAAACTTATGAGTAAGATCGGTCTAGACACTGAAATCTGAGACGCTGAAACGTACTTAAATCTGCTGCTGATTTAAAAGTTAATATCAAATCCCATCATTCATTTTAAGATGGACAGATTCAAACTGGGTGCAATATGGCAAAAGCTGTAAAACATGATTAGAGATTAGAGAACCTGATTTAGAATATGCATACAAAATATTCAGGTATTCCGAAGTTGGCTAAATCCGTTAGAACAGTGAAAAAACAGTGTGAAGCAGCAGAACAGCTGCAAATCTTGGCACATATCAAAAAGTACATTTTTATGTATGAAAGAAGACCATAAAAAACAACTGGAAGATAAATTCCATTAGCATAACTGATTAACATATAATTAGCTCTCGGCTTGAATGTGACAGTGTGACGCCACTTATTTTTGTTCATATACGCTATAATTTGTCTAAATCTTTCATTTTTATGAAACATGCATCTAGTCAGAGAATCTGCGGTTTGCTCTGAAAAGTACACTGCGGCATGTATTTTGCTTTGCCTTGGTTTTGTCTATGTTTTAAACTGCTGCTGACCACTTTTGCTAAAAAGGTTCTATTATATGCTAGAACTCTGTACTTTTTGTGTGATGTCATACTGTAATAGTAATTTGTATTGCTTGCATTTAGTCAACTTTCACCTGTGAAGCAACAAAGAACGTAAACGAAAAACTCCATCTTATGAACAGCAATACAGAGCATGAAAATCACACGAGGGACGCTCACAAGTTGCCAGATCCTGCTTCTTCCTGCAGCACCGTAGTTTCACGCTGGCGTCTCACATGTCGGGTGGTGGCCCTTTGGCACCTGTCAGTGAAACTGGCAGCTCAGCCACATTCACCACACGAGCATGTATCCATTCAGTGCATGAAAAGAAAATTGACTGGGAGAAATCTCTTTAACTGCAACATAGCATATCTAAAATGTGCTTCATGTACATGACCACATTTTGACGTATATTACAATTTGCCAGATACTTTTGAGAGATACTATAAGAAATACTTTTGAGAGATACTATCAGAGATACTTTTTAAAAGTACAAATTTCAATTATCTGCTTTGTTGTTGTTTTGCTCCCTCATGTGCATATAAGAGACTTTGCTACCTTTAGCCTTCAACATAGAAATAACATATTTCTTGTGATACGTCCAAGTAAACAAATGGCAGTTTGTACAAACCCTCCCTAATAAAAGCTTGGGTGAGAGATCCACCTACACAAACTTTTCATCCAAATCCATTCAAGTTCCTAGCACATTCTTCACAGTTCCTTTACTTCTGTCTCATCTGTGTGTCTCTATAGAAAAAAATCTTTCTTATGAGCCCACTCTCCTGAGTTTTGCCTTCAACTATGTGAAAGCAACTTGGTATCTAAGGGCATTTTTTTTCCTTTGCAGTACCATAATCTTGTCTCTCCCTGTTGCTATGGCAAAGATAAATCGAGACAAAGTGAATAGGAAGAAAGGGGAGAATAGTGAAAAAAAACCTGTTGGTCAACTTTATTGAATTACAAAACAGCAACATGTAATATGCTGTACAGTAAGCAGACATTTCATTGAGTGTCAGTATTATGAAATGTATAGAAAAAACATTAAATGTTGGCCTGAAGCTTTGTTCATTCTAAACCTGCAGCAAAGCTCTCCATTGCACCTGGGTCTAGTCAACCATAACGTGCTAATTAGTAAATGGAAAAATACCATGATTTATATTTTCTGTCCTAAGAGATCATAAATTACTGACAGCTGTTGGGAAGCACAGTTTTTTTTCTTCCCCTCCTAGAATAGAAACTATCAAGTTTCATTTCTAGGTACCTGACGATAAACAATGAGTTATAGACCTATCAGGTTTGGCCTTTTGTCAGGCGTGTTCCATATTCACACAGGAAACACCAATACACGCCAGCTAAGAGACACACCTACGTATGCATACACCGATGCCCTGCCCTACCTGCATATCAGACCCAGGAAGTACAGCTGCACTCAGGTAGCGGCGATCAATCTGTTGAGTTTCAAAACTAACACGTATGCGAAAACTCTGTGAACCTGGACCTAGGAAACCAACATACTATGTCATCATCTGAACATTTACTATTTTAGAGGGGAAAATACTTTTGTTTTCACAAAGATATATATTAAGCCAATAACAAATGCAGAAATATACAAGCCAAGACATTTGGACATAACTGGACATCACATATGAATAGGAAGAGAAATCCTAGAGATTGGAAAAGGAAGAGAAATCCATGCCCATTAGTGAGAGGATGTGTGCATGTGACTCCGGTGGGATACAAGTGAGGTGTAACATTTTTAGACACAATAAAGATGGAATATAACTAGTCTTTAGGAATAGTGCAAACAGAATATTGCGATGGCACACTGACAGCAATGTATTAGAAATGCATGAGCTAGCAAAGTAGGTAAAACAACTTGAGGAGTTAACAGCAGACCATATCTAGGCTGTAGCCTGAAAAGTATAGGCTACTGCAAAAAATATACTGCTGAATAAAAAAAGATGTTAACTGGGTCTCATGTAACATAATCCTGAAATAAATAAGTAATAGGCAGTTGGTGTAGTTAATCCAAGTAACTGTATTTCAGTCCATGTTAAGCAAAAATGTGTAATACCCTACTAGGTAATTCACCACCTTAAGTATTTCAGTATTGGGGATTATGTTGTTCGGTCTATTTGCATGTCTGTGCCCTTTTAGATAGATTACCAATTCCTGTTTTTAGTCTAGAGGCCATTACTCCTACATAATGCAATCTGTTGTGTAGCAAAACTTACATTGTATTAGGATTCTTCACACACATCACCCTACAGCACTAGCTGCAATCAAAACAGACAAGCTCAACCAAGAACAACACACCAGAATGCTCAATTTACGTGGGCAAACGCACAGCACAGCAATGTCGGTAGAAACCCATGTCCACCTGCACAAACGCAACAGAAGCCTGGTTCCCATCACAATACACAGACCTGGACTGAGACGTGTCAGTATAGGGTTCAAGAGATGTCAATGAGAAGAGGCCACAAGGTAACCAGAGAGGCTTTGCATCCCGTCACTCTATATTCAAAGCATGTGCCCTTAGAAGTGCACTAGGATCAGACTGGCCCACCATCGCCCATGCTCATCACTCTGCATGCAAAACAGCAAAGCCGATGGCAGCAGAAACAGAGTACTCTTCAGATTGCTCAAGACGACAGTGGTCTAACAGCCAAGTGAATACCTTGCCTGGCACATTCTTGAGATACAACACAGAGCACAACCACCCCCCAACCGCCCATGCTTTTGCCAGTGCCCTTCAACTCTCTCATCGTCATGTGTACAGACTGCCTTATACTGGCCAGGCTCCACAAAATGCAGTATGTACAACATACTGCAATGTCATTATGTAGAGAATACAGGAGTAAGTTTTGTCATTTTGATTGGCAGAGGTTTCTTACTCGATGCATCACAAGAACACACAGGAAGCTCAATTTAAAGGTTATTTATCCATTTAAATTCCAATCACAATACTGCTCTGAACAATATTTTCCTAATTTTGAGGGCTATTTTTTTGGCCTTACTCCTAAACAGTGATTTAACAACAATTTTGCTGATTTCATCTAAACAATGCATTGATGAAATCCTGCCTTAGTTGCACATATGCTACCAACTCCAAGATGCAGATAAAATTGTGTCGTAAACACAGCAATTCGGATCAAACCTAGATTCAATCGATGTCGTGGGAACTAGTCTGACAGAAGCCCAAGCAAATGAACCATAATGTATTCATAGATATTAATAACCATATAAAGGACACAGACAGTGTGATTTTCTATGATTAGTTGATTGCTGGATCTATGCTGGCTACTTCACCATTCTGAAAACTACGAGTCTAAGAGAATAAGAGTCAGACCAAAGGAAAACAAGCCTAATATTTGTACATTTGGTAATACTGCAGACTGGTTGTAAGGTTCACAAAGATTAGGCAATATCTTTGGAGCAATCCCACACTTGCTTTTCACTAAAGTGTATGTGGCTAAAACACACCCACACACACCAAGGGGATATCCTGCATGCTCCATTTTTCCTGTGAGTCAAGTGGCCTGTTTCCACATTCATAGGGTGCAGAAGAAAAAAAAACAAATATTTGGGGGAGGGGGGTCCCCTTACACCTTTGCCAAAATATCTAGGCCTACATCTTCCACATACAGTACGTATAAAAGGGTAGCTAACAAATAGCATTTTTTTTCCTTTTATTACTGTGAGAACTGCTGTGGGTTCATCTAAATTCAAGGCTACCACAAAATGTGTCATAATGGCTGCGGGACTCAAGCCTGAGCAGAGAACATTTGCCATGTTTCCCAATTCCTCTGAAGCATCAAAAACGCAACCACCTTGAGTCATGAGATAAGGTACAGGTAACACCTAAAAAATATTTAGCACTGTTGGTGTGACTTGTTTGGCCACTTACATTCACTAAATATCGATTTGTCATCACAGATAGGCTTTAATGCAATAAAATAAGCAAAGGAAATGCAAACTTATATAGTGAGTAAACTAATAAATCATGTTGGTTCAGGATGACAACACAAACTATAATAAACAATTTAACTATAATAAAAGCCTTTAATTTCATATACGTTGAATTATTGTTTTGGTGTATCGTTTTTAGAGATTAAGGATTAACATGTATTTTATTTATTTATTTTTAAAAGCCATTAGGAATCTTCAATTTTCAGTCGACCAACCAGCGAACTGTTGCCAGCCGAAGTGAAGCCTCGTTGGTCAAATTATGTATGCCAAACAGCTGGCAAATAACTTATGCTGAGGTCATTTGTACAAAGTACATACGATATTGAACAAATAACACACACGACCAACCCGTATAGATGAGTTTGGTATTACAGCATTAACTATACATTTCGAGTTACCTTCGTGTCGTTCATGATGGTTTGGAAGAGCCCTCCCAACGCGCTACACTCCTTCTCGATTCCCGCATCCATTTTCCACGTCCGAAAAATCCAAAAACACTACCCCGGAGTTATCTTCGTTCGAGCAAGCCTTGAAATGTGTTATCAATATGTAAACGCTTCTGTCAGTAATGCAGAACTGGCAGCCTCAACCAAGGTGAATGTTCCGAAAAAAACACCAAATGGGCAAATTAAGGAGAGACAGTACGTGGAGTACTCCTCGGATAGCACAGCTAGCACTGCCTGGCTAGCCGGCTAACTAGTACTACTACTAGCTTGCTAACTTAGTAAACCGATGTAAATGCATCGCGCTTTCTTATAAAAAGTATATGAAGTGTGTTAAAATCGTCGAGTGTTTCCAAAATATGCCTTCAAGCAAATGTATTGGCACGCAAGCACTGGTACCCATGCGAAATCTGTAATTAAGACAGAGTGGAAACTACCTGACTAGCTAGTTACTAAGGTTTAAACAGATCCAAGTTACTGATCAATAGTTGCGTTAGCTCGCTAGCTTGTTTCAACATTCTTCAGTTCTGACCAGGGTCCCATTAAGTTGGTGATCCAAATGGATGCCCAATCCTTGGTCCGGTGATTTTAATTTGTCTGAATATTCTTGTTAAATGTGGCTAAATGTGACCAAAGTTTCAACCCAACGTATTCCACAGACCCACTGATACTAAAGCATTTTAACTGCACTGGTGAGTAGCTTCCCTCTCTTCTGTCTGCCCAACAGCTCTTAGTTTACGATCCCAGTTTAGGGCGGAGCAAAGAGCTGTCGGGTAGCTTCCGAGTGTTTCGTAGTGTAACGTTAGTCCAAATCAATATCTTTACCTTTAACTTTTTTGTCTTTACTGTGAGCTGGTTTCAAATTCTCGTAAGTGTGGTGAACAGATTCATTTTAATTGTGTAAAATGGAAGGATTTGAGGACAATAGTATCCTTTTTCCACCGAAGGAAGTCACATTCTGTTTATACTGAAGAGGAACCTCACCAAGCCCAATATATAATCTAGAAATCCTAAACGCCATTCTGCAGATTCTTCCAGTTTTCCCATGCACGCGCTAGCCTGGTCTGTTAGCTTATTCTTAATGTTATGCAATTAAGTCTGATGTACCTTGTAGATCAGTCTCATAGCAACAGTCGCACGGCCCACGTCCCCTAGTGGTTATCCGCCTGCTCAAACAGGAAGAGGTCACCTTGCTCAGCTACTTAACTGCTTCCTACACGAAGACATTATCCTATTTTTAAATGTCGTTAGCTAAGGATCAGCTAATATTTTTTATACATATAATTTAAAATCGCAGACATGAGGATGCACTCTAAAATAACGTTGGCACACGTGCAGATGTAATGTAAAATCTTGTGTGGCAGCACAAGGGAGAGCTGGCGAGCGCTTTATTTTCACGTTCAAGGTTCCAATCATCTCGTCGATATAAAAGTAGTGACCAGCGGTTGCGCAGAGGCGTTCAGTTTGCCGCGTTTGTCTCCGAAGACATTTAATGACTTTGCTGTCATCCAGTGGTATAGCTGTAGAACTACAGCAGACATGGACGACCGCACCAAGGTATTTATTGAAAAAACGGGACCATTTAGTTTCTTTTAACAAATATTGTATTTTTTAGTAACAATTCATTCACGTAAACTGTAAATAAACTACACAATGTTTACAAAATATACAAATACAAACATTTAATCAGTGAGTCGGTATAAATTACATCTAAAGGCAAGGTTTAGAATGTAATTTATCAAAATTGCAATTTATTTTGAATGATTTAGAATGTATTTTATCAAAAAAAATACCAAATTCTATACATTTAATAAAATGTCACTTGGAATGTTCCTTTAAATGTTTACTGTGCTCCTTATAAAATAATGTTTAAACAAAGAAAATTGCTTTTTGTATTTCAGTATACACATGTTCATAATCTTGTTTTACATTTAGATGTCTCTTTTTTCAGTTAATTTGTATATTTGATTTACTTACTGCATAAGGCTGCCATTGTTTCAATGGCAAACTGACATTTGACCCAACACCTTAATAAATCACCTTAATAAAGAGCTCATAGCCTTTTCAGACACAGGCAAGTTTTGCAGGCCTCTGGTATCTAAATGCAATTTCAGTGATTATGCAAGGCATCACAAATGTAACATGACACCTGCATGGACAGTACATGCTATATGGCTCCATAGTTGTTTAGACCAGAAAGGTTAAATCAGTTTCATCAGATCTCGAATACGCCTGTAGTAGTAAACTACAATTATAAGTCTTCATGTCTACTAGTCTGCCCATTTCAGTAAGTCATTACCAAAAGTAATTTTCAAAGAACATATCAAATTAGTAATTACTGAAAAGAAGGCAGAATGCCATTACTTTATATCATGGAAGTCAATCAGCCAGAGGATTAAGCATAGGTATTAGAAAAATATTAGTATAAATAAACAAACAATGCTATATGAGAATGCATCATGCAGTAGTACAATATCTTGACAATTTCACAGCCAGGATTTCATGAATTAACATGATTATGTCACCTGTTCCTGACTCCTGAATTTCTGTGAACATGTGTAATAGATTCATGCTTTCAGAACAATAAAATAAATGAGTGCATTAAAGTACCAGGACTGGTACAAAACCAAAATTTGCTTGGCAAAGTTGAGTTCTTTGATTTTCCTCATATGAAAAATTTCTATTATCCATCATTTTCACCTTCAACTAACAGCTCCTAGAAACAATGTATTACAGAAAAATAGTTGCACAGCAAGTATTTATCTCTACATGGAAGGAGTACAAAGAATACAAACATTTTTGGCACAATAACTATGCCATGACAGACAAGTTAAAAAAAGGAATCCCTGTAGTCTTTGAAAATAATGCCTTAAACTAGCAACACATGCAATGTCAACACATTATGAAATATTACCTAGCAGGATGTATCTGTGCATGCACCAGCACAAACACCAGCATGCACTATCTGCTGAAATGGATCCTGCTTGGTTTAAAGCACACAACAGTCCAAGCAAACGTATTTCACACGTTTTCTGTTGCTCTTGTTTACCCATCAGGCATTTCATCCTTGCCATCTCTCATTCTGGGCTGTGCCATCCTCTTCTTTGAAGAAAGATCGCCTCTGAGTGGTTATTTATCTGGTTTTGATTGCAGAAAGCTGGTTAATGAAGACATTCCCCTAATCATCAGTCAATTTAAACACAGATGAGCGCAGAGTAGAATGGTCATTCAGAACTTTGCCCACTTCTTAGTGGTTCTCTCTCTATCTCTCTCCCCACCCCTGTCTGGACTCCACACACCCAGGTTGCAGTTGGACAGCTGGTGGCTCAGCGAGTGGTAGGCGGAGTTCTCTGCCTTTGCCCCGCCCGACCATGATTGCAGTTTGCGAGCCAGGTCGCATGCAATTGCCAGGGCGCCCCCTTTCAGGAATCGCACAAAGTTCTCACCCACCAGCGGGCCCATGGCATACAGGCCTGGCTCCTGAGCACACTCATAGGTGTATGGGTTCACATCAATAGGATTGCGCCGGCAACTGATCAGCTCTCCAGGCTCCAACCCCAGTGCTCGTCCCTCCTCAGGCACAAACCCCAGGTCTGGATGGGAACCAATCAGGACCAGTGCCATTGAGACGCGTAGCGCCGTCTGACGCCCGTCCTCCCCCTCCAGCACACATTTGCCTCCGGGCTTGAACGCCACAACGCGGTGCTTAGGGAAGCTGAGGTAGCCCAGGTAACGGGCCACATCGTCACCTCCAGCGGGTGGTGCTATGCCCTGGGCCCCCGTCTCAGTTTCAGTCTCACCTGGTCGGTACTGCTGCTGGCTCATCATCTGGTGCACCTTGTGGTACTCTGGGTAGAGTAGCTTGGGAAGCTGGTTGAAGATGAGAGCCGGATCGGACACGGAGCGCCGGAAGGCGTGATAAACAGGCGTGTTGAGGTGGTGGGTGGCCAGCACAGCATCGGCTGCCGTCAACCCTGCACCCACCACCAGCACAGGCTCGGACGCCCGGCCCAGGCGTCCTGACAGGATGGCTGCCTCGAGCTCCCAGAAGCTGTGGCAGACAAAGGACAGTGTCTCGCCCTCTACGCCCAGCCGGGCAGGGATGTCATGAGTGCCCGTGGCAAGGACGACGTTCTTAGCTTGCACAGAGAAGGGCAGCTCAGACTCCGCCCGCCGTTGCACCCCCTCAACCCTCCAGACTGAGCGTCCGCTGCCCAAAGCCACACGCCGCAGCGACGTGATGGTGGTGCCACACACAAAGTTCCCCTCCAGACCCATCTCACTGACATAGTGCTGGTAGTAGGAGGCGATCTCGGTGGGAGTGGCCCGATCATTGCGCACATTCCTAAACACAGGTTAAAGGGGTAAAGTGTCAGAACTATTAGATAAGTTACTTCACATGATGGATAAATACAAAGAAAAACATTCATTCACACACAAAACTAAGGTACATTTTTTCATAAAACATCACTGGCCAGCTAACAGAGAAACAATCTGCCAGTATCTCCATTATAAAGACACATGTGCTTCAATGACAATTTAAATTTTAGGAATTAGCAAAAAAATATATATGTAGCATTACACATTCATTAATCAATTAATATAATAATTCACCATAACTACATATTTTAAATGTAATACTTGTTGGAATGATTTAGCCTGAACACTAATTATAAGGGTCATGTTAAATCTAAACCTTTTCAGCTGGATATACACTATAATCATAACTGTGGTAACAAAAATGTATTTGGACTGCACCCATCCATGCTGCACCTTTGTAAAATTGAAAATGAAACCATGACTGAAATCTTCAGTATCTTCATAACTCACATTGAGTAACTCACACACTCCTCTTCCTTCTACAGAGCCTGAATTTCAGTGGTAGCAACATATCCGAGAACTGGTTTCACTCATTATATAACAGACACTATTTGGTGGTATGTAGAGTGTAAGGTAACAGCCAAGGGGAAGCATGTGTGGGCTGGTCTTCTTCGGCCATACTCACCTCGATAGCCATGCCGAGCTAAAGCACCCTGTGTTCTTAAAGCACCAGGCACTGTGCCACTAAACATGAGTAGCCCTTATCTTTGAGGAACACAACTACACAAAAACTTTTACTGTTACAATTTTCCAGCCAATAACTTATGGTTACATTTGATATGCAATTACAAATGAATTTTTTTCATTCTGTAGAAACATCTTTCACAAGTCTGTACGTAGAAAGGCACTTGAGAGATTTCACCAAAATAGAGTATTGATTCCTCAGAGGAAGTATATTGGCCAAACATCACAATTATATAGTCTTTGGGAGGAAGCTTCAACATCTCCTACACTGGTTCTAAACTGATGTACACAGTCTGGCATACCTGCGTTTCTCTCTCATCCAGTCCTTCAGTTTGAGGCCCGGAAGTTCCATCCAGTTGGCAAGGCTGAGTGTCAGCATGGAGCCCTCCATTGCCTGCGGATGCAACACAGACACTGAGGTCAACAGGTAAGCAGACATGTGTGCAGGACGAACAGCTGATGGGAGCTGCTGATGGGAGCGCATGCATGCGTGTGACAACAATAAGGCGCTGTGTTTTACTCACACACCCTGCCCATGCCTTCTCCCTGACCCCCAGTTAAGCAGAGCAGTCAAAGTAGTGCAGTCAAATTTGGGTCTTAGCTGCTGATTTATAGTCTTTGAAACTAAGATTGTACTTCAGTTGCACATGTTTGTTACACGTGCATACAGTATAAGTAGTGAAGCAGGATTAAGAATTTCTTAATAAATGTAGGTACCAAGGGGAAACCATGGTTACATCATCTATTGTCTGCGATAGAAGCCATCTCCCATGCATTTATTAGAAAAAATGGCAACTCCCACTTACAGGTTACAGGTAGCAGCAGTCTTTTCTACCTAAATGCTTCCCCTCGTTAACAGAAGGAATTAATTCCCATTTAGTGGCCACTTTAGTTCTGAGGCATGAACACTTACATGCCACGCCCCCCCAGGTGGGCCTTTCCCCAGTACCAGGTGTGGTATGGCTCTCTCTGGTTCATGTCGCCAAAGCAACGGTGAGGCGTAGTTCAATCCAAAGTCACCATCAGGGAGGAGCAAAGAGTCAAAGAGCACAGCAACTGGGTTAGACGACCGGCCTTCCAACCCTTCACACAGATTCTCCAGATCCTATACACACACCCCAAACACACACCCACACAATCACACAATTACACACCCACACAAACAAGTTCACTTTTTTCCCCCACTGGGAAAGAAATGAGATCATATATTACATTGAATTCACTAAATTAGATTAATTAACAGTGTTTACTATGGCTGATATGTTGAGCATGTGTGGACAGGTGTTACCTGTTCAAACAGAGACAAGTGAGAGTTCACAGCAAGTTTCCTGTGTAGGATTGGATTAGGGTGGAAGCCCTTAGGACACAGGTAGGGAGTATGTCCTGACAGTAAGTAGGATAGGCAGATACCTGAAGGCCCATTACCTGTTGAAGAAATAGATACATATGCTTGAAGGTATGCACATATATGCATATACATATACAAGCACAGTCAGGTGAGATACAGGATCAATCCAAGCCTAGATCTTTATCTCAGTCTTAATCACCATGACATTTCCATCAGATATCACAGAGTAACAACATGAAAACATACTTTCAACATACTTTCAAGACAAAGCAGCTGTAAGTGGTTGAACAGAGACAATGCCTTACCAATAACGACCACAGACAGAACATCTTCAGATGAAAAGTCTTTGTTCTGCAGATCCATGGTTCAAGGTCTCCAGCTGTGTAAATCCAAACAAAGTAAAAAAAAAAAAGCTGTCAGTCACATCTTTCTGTCTCTCTTTCTCTCTCACACACACACACACACACACACACACACACACACACACACACACACACACACACACACACACACACACACACACACACACACACACACACACACTTACTTTTCATTTACATTTATATAAAAAAGATAACAAATGTATATGTTATAAATAAATGTATCTATAAAACAAGAGTAAAGTGTCTATTCCTTATTTCTCTTCGTCTATGGCGCTGAAAAGGACACGACGCCTAACAGACATTGCACATATATATATGGAATAAATGACGTCTAGCCTTTCCGGCTACAGCGTCAACCGGGACAGCTACCGGGGAGTTGAAGCTAGGACAACGTCCAGGAAAGCAACACGATAGAGGGAGTGGTACAAAAGCTCTGGCACTGAAAAAAACCATGCTGGATTTGGATAGCAGACAGTGACCTAAGATAACCTGGTAAAGTGTTAAAACAGAATAGTGTTGTACTTCAACAGAAGCACAGAAAGTTTAAAGTCGCTTTCAACCAAAAGAGGAAGCAAAGTAGAACAAAATACAAACAGTTGTACATCAGATGTAGTGCGAATAAAAACCAAGAACCACAGCAAATTCACCTTGCAGAAATACGTTTAACTATATTGCGAACAAAGAGTTACATTGACCCAGGCGCAGAACAACGAGCAGTTTCGCAGCCTCAGATCTGCACAGTTGTAGAGTTCTGTAGTAAGCGTGACTCGGCAGAAAGTTTAAAGCGACAGTACTGCTACTGCATCAGCGGAGCAATTCTAAAAATTAACCAATAACTGGAAACTTTATGAAGTCCAGTGAGCAAACTGAATTGCGATATTTTGGGGAAGTGGCGTGTTATGAATATTATTTTGAGCAATGTAATATTATGCAATATTCGTGCGCAAGTGTATCAGTAAGGTCGGAAAACTGACTACGTGGGACAGCTTGTGAACGGTTAGATATTCTAGTAGCTTCGCTGGAGTTGGGCGGGATTCTTGTGCGTATTAAGCAGGTTCAGTCGAGGTCGCAGTGGTTCCGTCAGTCGTATTAAAATGGACCGTTATTTTAACGAATTATGCGCGGGTTTACATAAGTAGGATACACAACAGCCAACAAAAGTTTCCAGTTCTAGTGTTTCCGCCCTGCAAACTAAATTATATAATTACTTTACTGAAATATGAAATTCAGCGATTCGTCGTGACGTGACAATATTCATTTCGGAAGCAGGTGTATTGAAACATTTTATCTTTAAACGTACGAACTGTATCTTATACATTAACATCCACGTAATACATGTTTTGCCTCTAGATTTTACGTGAAATCACTATTTAGGGTCCCCGTTTTAACGAACGGTTTTTTAAACGGCAGCGTTGTCTCAATAATGCTGAAGGCACTAGCTGCACTGCCTCAGTTCCTTGTGCGAGTCTGCCTCTCTGGTAGCGATCTAATTAGCTGTGTGAGCAGACGTTAGTATAAAAATCTAACAGGATTTTAATTAGCATAGAGGTACCATCATAAGACAGCAGCTGGCTGGTCCGTAACTAAGTCGTAAACTATTTTTCCCAGTATGCGTTGTTTGTGCTTTCATATTAACGGGTTTATAAAGCGCCCTGTAAAAGCACCGTAAGTATCCACAGCTCCTAATACACAATTGGGCTGCGCATTAGCGTACCTTCTTTTATGCGGCTGCGCATTAGCGTGAAGATAATGCACGCGAGCGACTGAAAAAGAATAATGGCCACTTAGGTACCTACCGGTCACGCCGCTGTATTGAAAGCTCTTTGGAACAGGTAACTCTGTTTTAATGAACACGTTATTAAAACGTGCTCGCGCAGCTTCAGTCGTGATCTTCTCTTTGCTTCTTTGAACGTTGCCTTGATTCTGTTACAGTAGCCAGCAAAAGCGTGAAGACTTGGTTTTATAATTTATCACGCCTTCTTACCAATTCTGAACCAATCAGTGGCATCAAGGCAATGACGCTTGGCGTTATGATTGGCGCTGTTCATGGTTATAAACGCAACCGCCCACCACCGGTATAGGCTCGACACTGATTGGGTTAAATTGCGTGTCTGCTCTCACGAGCCAATAAAGCTAGAGTACGCTTTGCACACCGATAGCTTTGTCATGACAGCGGACTAATGAATGAAATTTTTGTCGCTAATGAAACATTTAAACCTGATTCGTCAGTTTTGCCATTGCCTTGGCTCAGGTAGAATAAAAACAAGGTAAATTAACACGTGTAAATAAACGTGCTACAAGATGACAAAGAAAGACGAAGCGATAGATAGATTTATTTTTAGAAAATAAAATATCTCAGACTTTCATTTCTGATTATCTTGATTATTTCTATGCATGGCTCTTTTTTTAAATACTGTTTTCATTAGGGCTATTTTGACTATGTTTATATCATCTCACTAAGGCATATTCAAATAGCCAGAATACCTACTTATTCTACCTTTTCTCACTTATGAGTACATTTTAACTAAGAGATCTTCAAACAATTCATAAACAGAGGAAGAGGAACAATGTGCAATCTCTATATCCATATGGGCTTTTCACCAAGGAAATTCTGTCAAGGCTTAGCCAGCACTCTCTCCCAGGACTGAGAATCAAGCTAAGTAATAATACTCATTTGAGTGGTTTTCTGAATTTGCTTTTCATAACTTAAAAAGAAGCCCTCCACTCTATGCACTATAATCTGCCCTTCTTTGTGAATAAGAGAACTATTACCATAATTAGCAATGGAGAGACTTATCTACACAATTAAACATATAAGAACTTGTCTAACAGTGTATGATTTGAAGGGCAGGACTTGCATCTTGAATGCTCTCCCTGTTATATTCAAGACATTTAGCAGACAGTTTTATCCAAAGTGACAGAGAACTTCTTCTTCTTCTTCTTCTTTCAGCAATTCCCGTTTAGGGGTCACCACAGCGGATCAAACTCCTCCATCTAGCCCTGTCCTGAGTGTCTTCCACTGACACACCCGCCACTCTCATATCCTCTACCACTGCATCCATAAACCTCCTCTTAGGTCTACCTCTCCTCCTCTTGCCAGGAAGTTCCATCCTCAAGACCCTCCTGCCAATATACGTCTCCTCTCTCCTCTGTACATGTCCAAACCATCTCAATCTCGCTTCTCTAACCTTATCTCCAAAACAAGCTACATGAGCTGATCCTCTAATAAACTCATTTCTGATCCTATCCTTCCTCGTCACTCCAAGTGAGAATCTCAACATCTTCATCTCAGACACCTCCATCTCCCTCACCTGTCTCTTTGTCAGTGCTACTGTCTCTAGTCCATACAACATAGCAGGTCTCACTACTGTCCTATAGATCTTACCTTTCATTATAGCCGACACCCTTCTATCACAGATCACCCCTGATACTTTGTGCCATCCACACCACCCTGCCTGCACTCTCTTCTTTACCTCTCTTTCACTTCCTCCATTACTCTGTACCTTCGACCCTAAGTAGGTAAATTCGTCGACCTTCACCAAATCAACTCCTTGTAACTGGACCTGTCCACCGTCTGCCCTCTCATTCACACACATGTACTCTGTTTTACTCCTGCTCACTTTCATTCCCCTGCTTTCCAAAGCATACCTCCATCTCTCAAGCTCGCCTCCACCTGCTCCCTACTCTCACTACAGATCACAATGTCATCAGCAAACATCATAGTCCAAGGGGACTCCTGCCTAACCTCGTCCGTCAGTCTGTCCATGACAATTGCGAACAGGAAGGGACTCAGGGCTGATCCCTGGTGTAGTCCTACCCCCACTTTAAACCTGTCTGTCATTCCTACCGCACATCTCACTGCTGTCACACTGTTCTCGTACATATCCTGCACCACCCTCACATACCTTTCCGCTACTCCTGACTTCCTCAAACAATACCACAGCTCCTCTCTCGGTACTCTATCATAAGCTTTCTCTAAGTCAACAAACACACAATGTAACTCCTTCTGTCCTTCCCTATACTTCTCCATTAGCACTCTCAAAGCAAACATAGCATCTGTGGTGCACTTAGCTGGCATGAAACCATACTGCTGCTCACAGATCTCTACTTCTCCTCTAAGCCTAGCTTCCACTACTCTTTCCCAGATTTTCAGGCTGTGACTGATCAACTTAATTCCCCTGTAATTACTACAGCTCTGAACATCGCCCTTATTCTTAAAGATCGGCACCATTATGCTTCGTCTCCACTCCTCAGGCATCTTCTGGCCTTCCAAGATTCTGTTAAATAACCCAGTCAAAAACTCCACTGCTGTCTCTCCCAAACATCTCCATGCCTCCACTGGAATATCATCCGGTCCAACTGCCTTACCACACTTCATTCTCCGAATCGCAGCCCTTACTTCCTCCTTGCTCACCTGGGGCACTTCCTGATTCACAACCTCTACCTCTTCTAACCTTCTTTCCTTTTCATTCTCTTGATTCATCAATTCCTCAAAATACTCCTTCCACCTTCCCAAGACACTCTCCTCACTACACAACACATTTCCATCTTTATCCTTTATCATCCTAACCTGCTGCACATCCTGCCCATCACGGTTTCTCTGTCTGGCCAATCTGTACAGATCCTTTTCCCCTTCCTTAGTGTCCAACTTCTCATACAGCTTGCTATATGCCTTCTCTTTAGCTTCTGCCACTGCTCTCTTTGCCATACGACACATCTCCTTGTACTTCTGTCTACTTTCTTCATCCCGCTGAAAATCCCAATTCTTTTTAGCCAACCGTTTTCCTGTCAAACTTTCCTGAACTTCCTCATTCCACCACCACGACTCCTTGTCTATCTTCCTCTGTCCTGAGGTCACACCAAGTACCTTCCTAGCCACATCCCTCACTGCATTTGAAGTCTCATCCCAGGTACCCAGAACACCACCATTACCCAGTACCAGTCTCACCTCATCCCTGAATTTTACACCACAGTCCTCATCCTTTAACTTCCACCACCTGATCTTAGGTGCCACTCTCACTCTCTTCCTCTTCTTCACCTTCAAAACCATCCTACATATCACTATCCTATGCTGTTTAGCTACACTCTCCCCTGGTACCACCTTGCAATCACTAACCTCTTTCAGGTTTTGTCTCCTACAGAGGATATAGTCGACCTGTGTGCATCTTCCCCCACTCTTATATGTCACCCTGTGCTCTTCCTTTTTTCTTAAAATAGGTGTTAACTACAGCCATCTCTATCCTTTTAGCAAAGTCTACCACCATTTGTCCTTCCGTATTCCTTTCTTTAACACCATATCTACCCAACACCTCCTCATCACCACTGTTCCCTTCACCAACATGTCCATTTAAATCTGCTCCGATAACCACTCTCTCTTCTTTTTAGGAACCTGCAAAACTACTTCATCTAACTCCCTCCAGAATTCTTCTTTCTCCTCCACATCACAACCTACCTGAGGAGCATAAGCACTGATGACATTCATCATCACTCCAACAATCTCTAACTTTACACAGATCACCCTGTCACTTACTCTCTTTACCTCCACTACATTCTTACTAAACTCATCCTTCAGGATTACTCCTACTCCATTTCTCTTCCTGTCTACTCCATGATAGAAGAGTTTGAAGCCACCACCAATGCTCCTGGCCTTGCTCCCCTTCCACTTGGTCTCCTGAACACACAGTATATCTAACTTCCTCCTCTCCATCGTATCAGCTAGCTCTCTCCCTTTACCTGTCATAGAGCCCACATTCAACGTACCAACTCTAACCTCCACCTTCCTGCTCTGCCTCCTCTCCTTCAGCTTCAGAACCCTCTTCCCCCCTCTCCTCCTCCTCCTCCTTGTCCCAACAGTAGTCCAATTTCCACTAATGACCTGTTGGACAACATCACCAGTGGCGGTCGTTGTTAACCCGGGCCTCGACCGATCCGGTATGGAATTTCTATTTTTGATCCGCATCATTTGATTTGGCGCAGTTTTTACACCGGATGCCCTTCCTGACGCAACCCTCCCTATTTATCCGGGCTTGGGACCGGCACTAAAATACACTGATGTGTGCACCCTAGTGGCTAGGTACAAAGTGACAGAGAACAATTTGAGCATTGAGGGTTAAGAGCCTTGCTCAGTGACAGCTTGGCAATGGAGGGGCTTGAAGGGGCAACCTTCTTTTTACACCCAGTACATGTACTGCTGAACTACCATAAGCACTGAGCAATTTAATATAGCATCTGTGATTGCATCACTAAGAGTACAACCAAAGCCCTGACATTTTATCATAGATTTCATAGATGTATTCATTTCTATTGTATTATTATTATTATTATTATTAGTAGTAGTAGTAGTAGTATTGGTAAGTACATTTATTAACAAAATAAGTGCTTTTTTGATTTTGATGTCTCTAGATAATATTCAAAATCCTACTGGTAAATACTAATGGTAAACTGACATAAGTTGATTTAACTTAGCCTGTTATGAAACTATTACATTTGAAGTCTGTTCAGCTGCATTCACTGTGGTGCTCTTTTCAGTAGCTTTCAAAAACATGATTATTTTGCTCAACCCAATAGTTAAAAAACAGATGCAAAGAGTTAAGTGTGTGTGAAAACAATGTGTTGACATACCCTCTATAAATATCTGGTTCAATGGTTCTGCAGTGGTTGTCACAACAGAAAGCAGCTATAATTATGAGATTATGCATGGGTATGACCATGCCCACTAAAGAAAAGATTTTTGTGCAAGAATAATGTATCACATACAATTATAATCTAATTGGCCTTGATAGCCGATTTAAGTGATGATATGGAAAATTTGTCATCTAGGCATACATATCAACCACCAAGGAGCATAAAGGTCATTGTTATAGATTGCTAGATTGTTATAGATTGCTGGCTATATGGCAAGACTTTATAACACAAGTTATTATAAAATTACAATTATGTGAACTACCTTGCACTCACTGTGAAAAAAACATTTTGTGCTTATGTGCAATTTTAGTTATGGTTGACCTTATAATTTGGCTATCTTCACTAAGGTGCGAATCCAACTGCATTCTATGCACTCTGACCCTTTAGGAGATCTTGGGTTATGTGTGTTATGCTAAACCAGCATGAACCAGCTACAGCCTGCTCCTACCAATCTCAACAATCGGACAGAGGACCATCTTAGCTGAATATGCAGGATTTACAATCCAACAAGGACTGTTTTTGAGAAATATTGTTTATTGGCATTTATCTTTACGTAACTTACAAATCACTTAAAAAAGTCTGACTTTCCAAACGGCTCAAACTCCCCACTGAATCTCAAATTCTAAACAGAACAAACGGGACCTGGAGCAATAGGAAACAAACCCAAAGGTTGAACATTATAGCGTGTGTTGTTAATAATTGCAGGTGATTCACAGGTTGGAGGGGTGTTTACTCTGATCGCCTACAATGAGGTTACTTCCTGAATAAATAATCTACAGACAAATAACATTACCCTCTTGCTTGAATCCTGACGTTAACAAGGGAAAAACATTTAAGGACTCCGCACACGCATGCCTCATGTTCACCATGCTGACAAGCAATTACACCCCAGCACTTTTCTCACATTCATGCAGGGCTAAATCGGATACTAATTTGGTATCATATGACATTTTGGGAGCTGATCAATAGCAACATCAGTAGTGTGTGTGTGTTACTAAAAGCACCTCTAGCTGACAGTTGAGCGCCTTGCCCCAAATCTATAGTAAAGCTTGTAAAACAGGTAAGTAGTGTCCAACACAACCCAGATGGTCACATCATTCTATACAGGAACTAGCAGACAGGCTTAATTCCAGACATTATCCACATTACTGTGTGTTCCTGCTAGCCTTTGACTAACAAAACATGGGCCGCATATATATTCATGGTGACCACACAATTCACTTACTAGGTAATCTATAAACAGCAGTTTGTTAAGTATACCATTATCATAGGTAGGCAGATTTAAAAATGGTAGATATCTAGGGACAAAAAGCATGTTAGTGGACTATATAGGGAGATATTAAGCTTTGTGGGCAAACTAAACGGGGATGATTAATTTCTTCTAATGCAGGTTAATCAACACATCAGTCAGAGTATACTGAGAAAGACTGAGTTGTAAAAATAACAAAACAAAACAGAGGTGGAAAATGCCATTGCATTGAGCCTTCTGGAAGGTACTCAAGTGGGAAATGTGACCCCTTAAATAACCTAATGATGCTGTAGGTTTAAAATTAGCCCCAACAACTGGCCTTCAAGCTTGACACAAATAGCCAGTTAGGGCTGAAAAAGACTCAGAGCTCACTGGCACAGGCTGGCCTAGTGCACTAATACTGATAGGACACGTTCCAAGTACACTAGGATATTTAGGGCACTAGATCATATGAGCTGGATATCATCAGTTAGTTTTACACTGAACATTTAATTCAGCATAGAGTTCTGAGCTGTCAAAATCTCAGGCTAAAGATTTTTCAAGTTACATCCAGTTCCTTCTTCAGCAGGTCAATAAAACATTTAAATGTAAATACATTTTTATAAATCGGTCTCACTTATCTTTAACATGTTTTTTTTTTTACAAATATACAATTAGTGTGAAATACACCAATAAATAAAAAAATACAGTGTGTTATTATATTAGTCAAGAAAGCAATAAAGATGCAAAGAAAAAGAGATATTTCACCAACTGATCACTTTTTGCAAACAAAAACAAGAAGACAGTAAAACCTTCAAATAATGCAAACCCAGACGGAAAAAAAAATGCATGACCATTCACATGACTCCCAGTCATTCACGTACAGTCTGTCTCCCTTTATGCAAAGGCTTTTGGGGTAGTGAAGCTGCATGCCATTTGCAGTCATAGAGTTCATACCAATGTATATTCTTTGCTCCCCTCTGCTGGCCAAGGTTGGAACCGCATGTCAGTACAACAGCGTATCGACATTACCCTATGCATGGTAAACAAGCATCCCGCCAGCATTCAAAGATTCCACAGTTATTCCATGTATTTAAACACTTAGATCGAAAGTGACCGTGCCATGGTGCCCTCCGATGGCTCATTTGCTTTTCGTAAGTTCCCACGCAGGATCTTTGGTCCAAAAGGGGAGGTGTACCGTCTCAGGAAGATAGAGGGCTAAAGTGAAATAAGGAGGGAACAGAAGAAAGGAACAAGGAAGGTGAGAGAAGAACAGAGAGGTAGAGGTGAGAGGCAGAAAGGGCATAAAGGGGGAGCGGAGTGTCGGTCAGTCAGGCTGGTCTCGGGGGCCCTGCCCCTGGAGGTCATTTTAACACCAGCGTGGCTTCGCTGCCATCTTTTCTCCTCAGGTACAGGCCCTGGCTCAGGTGGTGCTCCCGACGCAGGTATGCGTAGAAGTAGTCTGAAACAAGGAGAATCTGCCGTACACACGTGAAGACACGTGCACACACACACACAGCATGCACACATACAAAGACACATGCACGCACAACACATAACACACAAGGGGGACACAGCATTAGAGTGGATCCCGTGAGGATCATAGTGCATTCAAATTTTATATACAGCGTGTGCAAACCACCATGTTGAAACAGCAAATTTGTTTTGCATAACCAAGTCAGTAATATACTCTTATAGTTCCCCCATCTCTATCAGTCTACTGACTTAATACTTGGCAGGCCCAGTTTTGTGGTTGGTGCTTAATAAAAGTGTAATTTGGTCTTGTAGGGGTTCAGGATGTAATGTTCCTGTGGGGGATGCAGGATCTGGTGATCCTGTGTAAAATCATGGGTGGCAAGAAATGGCGACCTGTTTATAGCAAGGAACTTTATAAAGCTGGTCAGGTATATCTTCTAACCTACACTGTGCTATTTGAGAAATTAGTAGTCAGATAATTTATTACGCTTTTACGCATGTTAAACCTTCGTCTGCACCTATTTTAGTCCTTGGCTGTATGCAAGCAGGTTGGGTTGAAAAAAAAACACATAGTCCCGTGAGGCTGCCATTTGAGATGGAGGAAAACAGAAGAGCCTGGGTGGACTCAGTCTTGTTGCTGTTGGTGAAACCCATACAAGTTCTTAAATAATGAACCAGAACCAGGTGTTTTTTTTTTCCATTCGCACTTCAGCCACACTGCACCTGCATCGGCTCCAAACAGCTGAGAGGAATATTCTGAATATTCAGAGTGGAATTTTCTTAATGTTTTTAAAACCAGAGGTGTTCTGAGTTTTGTGCAACAAACCAGCATGTCCTGTTGCGGCATAGCCATTGTGTTCCTGCCTGCTGCTCTCACACTCACGTGCTCCGTCCTGCGGTGTAGAAACCCTGCCCCAGGCTTTACTGCACACGTCTCACTGAGCAGGTAAAAGAAGCTGCGAGGCAAACCATGAACAGTGGGCACTAGGACCCATGGACAGAGCAGCAGGCCAAGACTAGCCAACTGCCACTAGTCTTTCCATGAAGACCGGCTGGTGGCCAAAGGGCCTCCAACAGTCACGTGACCCAGGCACGGCACCAGAACACATGGCACACGTGCTGCAGCTACACGGTTCAAAAGTGAAGCAGAATGAGCACAGCCTGAGCCAGCGGGCCACGTTCCCCTGTAATTACCGACATTTTTCAATCCAGAGAGCTCACACCCGGAGCACAGAGCGACCTTTGGAGCTCCACTGCCTGCTCCCAACCTCCACTGATCTTCTCATCCTGACGCAATACATTTACTTTTTTACATTTAAATTCCTCCAAAGTGAACAGGTTTGTGAAGGCCATAACCCACCTGGCCAACGTTGAAGAGCAGCGTGATAGCGTAGTAGAAGTTGGAGTTGGCGCTGCCGGCATAGATCCACAGATGCCAGAGGACAGGGAAGAGAGCTGTGCACGCCAGCAAGACACATGACACCAGAAAGATGTTCCTCAGGACTGCAGCGAACAAGACAAGAGAAAGCATCTGGAACTTAAAAAGCTTACAAAAAAATCCCAGAACTGGCAGAGCATACATGGCATAAATTTAATTCAAAGATTAGTTGGTTGCATATAATCACAAATACATAATCATTTATTATGTACTTATTAAGGGTGGCAATAAAGATACAAGTACACATGAAAAAACTTGACGTATTTTAAAAATTAATTCATACCTTAAAATAATGAAGGAAATGCTGACCAACAACAATGATGTTAAACTTAGAAGAGATATAGTAGTATTTAGCATTAAGCAATTAGGAACTCAAAGGAACTCATGCAGATTCCCATACAAGCTAGGGCACAGAATTCCACCCCCGGCTAATACTCACATCTGTAGAGATGATTCCAGACAGGCAGGAAGGCCATATAGAGCGCTATATCCCCCACAGTGGGGTACGATTTAAAGATGGAGATGATGGCAATCTGCATGAAGATGAGAAACACCGGATGTTCCCTGTTTCAGAGAAAGAAAATGCGAGGGGGAGGTCATGAGTTTCTATCATAACATGTTCAAAGTGATCAAACCAGAGCTGGAATGCAGTCATTGAAGATCAGATGCTGCTGTTAGCTTGGATTTGAATTATCTTTTGTCTCCATCTCTGGCATGTTTGAGCCACGCCACTGATACACAGACCAGTTAATAAACTAGTAACTAACAAGCCGAACAAAGGTTCCTTAGTTCCTCAGAATGCAAGGACTATGTTATGCATGGTTATTCAGTACCAGTCAAAATCACAACATCATCATAACAATAATAACATCAGAACAATAATAAATCAATCCTCTCCCAAATGCTCAAAATATACACTATATTGTAGGATTTTTCACTGTGTAATTCCAGTTCGATCCAGTATAGTGATTACTCCATGATACACTTACTTTAATTTGACAGAGAGAGGGATGGTGTAGAAGAAGACGTTAATCTGGAAGACACAGATGAAGAAGAAACGGAAGTGTTCGAACATCTCGGCAAAGAAATACCAGAAGAGCCCAATGTTTGGAGTGAGATCTGGCACTGACAGGCTGTGGAGGAAAGACACACACACACACACACACACACACTTATAAAACTATTTATAGTTAGTTATTCTAACTCAAGTATTAAGTAATTGCAGTAACATTAAATAATTGACTAAAGATGAGAAAGGAAAACCGGCAAACTGACATGAATCCATAGACAGATGGGATGAAGTCCCAGGATCCCAGCAGGAAGAAGGAGAGGCAGACGATGACGAGCAGACTGCCTACGAACATGACGGTGTACTGGACGGTGAAGAGCCAGAAGCTGCTTCTGAACGGGTTCACAGGGATATACAATCTCTGAAAGGAGAGAAGAAAAAAAAACAAAACAGAAACATCACACACTGATAAAAAGAGGACAAAAAGTAGTTCAAGAACACAAGTACACTGAATCTGGAATTTGCATATGCCTTTTTTCTTAGACAACAATAGCTGAGGTATTTGAGGATATTCTTATGGTAAATTGAATACTTTTTTATTTTTGGTTGCATAATTTTCTGTACATATGATAAAGCTGCCACAATGTTGAGTGTTCACCTGTAACAGGAAGAGAAGGCCTGGGGCAAATAGCGTGAGAGGGTAAATACTCTGATAGGTTGCCAAAGCCAAGAATATCGCACTCAACAAGGCACTTCCTGAAAACATATACAAGCACAACAAAAATCCATTAGCAAAAAATGATAGGTAACACCTAGGCTAAAAACCACATCGAAACGGGGTGTGTATACTGTCGTGTTGGATTCTAGAGATAACTGACATTATTTAAGGTAGTTTCATGAGCCACAGATTACTTTGCTTTAGTCCATGCTCTCTTAGTGAGCCCAGAGGTAAACACAGAACGTACATCAACATCTATGGTTCACTGTTTATGCAAGGAGCTTGAATACACTGCAAAAACAATCAAAATGTCATTGTCCCCATACAAAGGGAGGGAGTCATGTATGACTGGAGAATGTGAACAGGGTTCAGTCCATGCCAGCTCACCTAGATCATATGAAAACATCTATTCAATTAATGAGATCTTTTGAAAAAAAACCTAACTGCTCTATTCCAAATACCTTATTAATTATGACATTGTTTTAATATTCATCAACAATGAATATTTACACTTTCCCATAAAAAGGTTCAGATGAAATTGGAATCATCCATCTTGGGAAAATACAGTCAAAATATCTTAGAAAGCAGGGTTTTAAGCTCTGAACTATATTTAGCAAGATCTGTAACTCATTTATGCAGCACAAAATTACTTGATAGAACTATATTAATACTAGAGATGCACTGACTGCAATTTTCTTGAGCAAGTCCAATTTCTGATTTTTGTTTAAAAAAAAAAAAAACATATGCGGTGCCGATTCAGACGTTCTTTCTTTCTACTGAATTTACTAAGTGGCACAAAAAACTGAACTGAAATCAGACACTTCCTCATTAACACATGTCAGTACCGGTCTCAAACACGTGAGTGTTCACATGCTGTGCACAAGTGTAAACGTGACCAGCACAGAATCGAATATATGAGACCGATGAATGAACAAATGAACAATATACAATATAAAAAAATTTATACAAAATAACTAGTTATTGTAGATTGATACATACTGTATATATATATATATATATATATATATATATATATATATATATATATATATATATATATATATATATATATGCATATTTGTTGTACACTATATTGCCAAAAGTATTCGCTCACCCATCCAAATTAGCAGAATCAGGTGCTCCAATCACTTCCATGGCCACAGGTGTATAAAATTACCTAGGCGTGCAGACTGTTTTTACAAACATTTGTGAAAGAATGGGTCGCTCTCAGGATCTGGCACTGTAGTGTCATGTGCAGCATCAACTTGCCGATGACGATGATCTACCTAGTGACATGCAATCGTGGAGGAAGGGAACTCAGGTCGCATCCTTGTGGCACGCAGGATGCTAGAGTACATATGGCTGCCTAGCCTCACCGACTGGGTCTGTTTGTAAGTAAGTCTACATGTCAGTTACACATTGGGGGTGTTGGGTCCTAGGTCACAGAGCTTGGACACCAGTCTGGTGGGGATAACAGAGCTGTAGCTGTTTTTATTGTCCAGCTGGGTGAAGGCAGAATGAAGGACAGTGGAAATTGTGTTGACAGTAGATCTGTTCTAGCAATATGCAAACCGCTGGGGGTCCAGCGACAGTCTTCACATGGATGTGGACCAACTTCTCAAACCACTTTATTACAATAGAGGTGAGCGCTACAGGGCAGACGTTGTTCAGATGTGATGCAGTAGAATATCTTGAACATTTTGGCACTGGAATAGCTGATGTCTTCCAGCATGTGGCGACAGCAGCTTGAGCCAATAACAGGTTGAATATATCAGTGAAAATCTGAGCCAAATGTTCATCACATTCTCTGAGGACACATCCAGGAGTGCCATCAGGGCCAGCAGCTTTCTGAGCATTCACTCTGCTCAATAACGAATAGCCATCCACTGTGGAGTGCGTGAATGGGTCGTTGTCATGAGGAGGCCTACTCCAGGTAAACTGCTGGCTGTTGCTGTGGTCAGAACGAGCATGGACCCTGATTGGGGAAGTCTTTCACATGCTGGACCGAAGTGACCATGTCAATGCATGTGCTAATATAGGTCAAAACAGCTGAGGTGAATGTGTACAGGAGAGTGTGAAAGTCCAAAGTGGCTTGTGATGAGAACTTACTCCAATCAGTGTTGTGAAACTGACATTCACTACAGGGAGGAGATACCACCTTTTGGCCAGACTTTAACGGTCGTTTAACAGGAACAATGAAAGATGATCAAACTGTCCCAGGTGAGGAAGGGAGACAGCTTTGTATGCATCTGTAATGTTGGTATAAACACGGTCCGAAGTGGGGTCTCCCCCGGTGGGGCAGGAGACATTCTGGTAGACAAAATGGAATGATTGAAGTCTCCTATGACAACGAAAACTCCATTGGGCCTGCACAGTTTGTTGCTTGTTAGCTCCGTTGAGCCGGGGATTCGATTCAGCAGTCTACGGCATTCTTAGGATTTTCCGATTAAGTTGTGTGCAGTCTAATAAACTGTTCATGCAGTTTGCACCAAATATCAAGTACGGTTTGCAACCCGTACGAGGCGTGTGCCGGGCAGTTTGGAGTAAAAAATAAATAAATGTGTGAATCAGTAGACTAATAACTACTAAGCAGTGAAATCTGGGGAGACGGTGGGCTTCACATTGTGCACACAATACCATTTTGGTTGTACGATGGAAGTTCAGGCTGAAGTTTGTGATCCAAGGTAGAGGGCGTTTACCTTTTAGTGTAGAAAGGATGAAAATCGCAACAACGGCATTGTTCAGTCCACATGTAGACTTTGCCACGCATGACAGGATGGTGAAGGGATTCAGCAGGTAACTGGAGGACCGAAGAATTTGGGAATCAAAGACCAGGAGAACGAACATGACATTGTACAGCTATCCGCACTTTGCCTTTTGCTAATTCCATAGCCAACCTGTGGGAATCTACATTAGTCAAAAAGTTTTAACATTTACATTCATATATGACAAGAGCTGACCTCTGGAGTATAACAGTGAACAATGACACTCCAGTTTAAGATGAGAGGAGTTAGGACTCACAACATGGCAACCTTGAGTGGAATGTAGTGCATCTCTTTGGGTGAACGCATAAGTTCCAGACAATCATGAGGGTACCGGTCAGCTTCTAGAGCATACTTCTGCTTTCTGAACTACAACGCAAGGAAAAACATCAGGGAAATTAAAGTATCCAGGAGTTGAAAGGAACACTTCGGCTGAAAATGACCCGTTACAATGAAAGCAAGTGCAAACCTATTAACATAATGCAAATACATTTATGCTAAGTGGAACTCGATGGCTTTTATTCATTAGCAACCACATTGCCATTTCGGTACTAAAGGGTTCCTTTTACAAATTAACCATCTAAGGGGCAATAACATATTTTCATGGATCTCTTCGTCTAAACATGATGATTCTTATTCTCTTCTGTGGTACAGCAGGAAGCACATTTGTACAGCCCTGACAAACGTTTGACACGAATGAAGTGAACCAAAGAGCGACACTCTCCAACACTCACAACATTCTTGTTGTAGTCCTGCACTGCCAGATAGAGAGCCACCGCCGTGATCCCGTCCACTATCTGTGGGCAGAAATTAAACATCAGCACGACGATGGAGGCGGGATGGCAGTGAGACATACGTCAGATGATCCAGACACAGTCTCCCTTCCACTTCATTGTCAAAATGTCTTTGTCTTAGGCAGATCATGCCCATTTTTGCCCATGTCGAGCATCCATTGCAGGAAAATGACTGGGCGATGCGTGTACAATGCACACACATGTGGAAAAGAGCCACCCCGTGATATATGTGTCCAACGTGCAAAATATTTGTTTATATGTTTACTTGTAGATGGGAGTGGTTAGACAAGAGCTGCAGCACTGTGCACTCACAGTTTGACACTCTCTTGGCTATGATCTCTGCCTGCTACACATTACAGTCAGGTGTGAAATGTGGCCTCAGACAAAATGAGCAGTAACAGCAGCCTTGTCTGAAACAAGGTGTAAAAAGAAGTCGTCTTCCAAACCGTCAGTGGGCCACCAACAGCATATACAATTTGTTGAGTCTAGACATCAAGATAAACAAAGGATCCAAGTGCCACTTGGAAATGTGTGTCAGAGACAGCAATGGCAGCAACAGATGGTCTGTTCAGGTTGCTTATGTCATATGATTCTTTGTCTTAACAAATATTTTGTGGGGTGAAGACCTAGGCATGAAAATGTTATACTTACCATTCAACTCCAATGTACTCACCATAAATACAATCTCTGCATAATCAACCACAAAATGAAAGAGGTATATAACAAGTGGTGTCTGAAAGAAGAGGACAAGAAATTTGGTTTTCTCTTTAGTTCTCTTTTACCGTCTTTCCATATGCCGAACAAAAGCAAGTTAGAAATCTAGCACGAGAGATACCTTGCCTCCAATTAAATCTAGACGCTAAGAAATTAATCCAAGGTTTAAGTTTTTGACTACTGCAATACATTGTTACAACTAAAACAAAATACAAATTCAGCAAAATACAGCAGCAAGAACACCAACACAAATAAATGAGACCATATTAGACCCAAAATTAATTTGCTGTTTTGTAATTTGTAATGATTTAGAACTGCATATTATATCGTTGTGTAGCTGTGAGTGCCATTTAATGTGAGTGTGTACTGTGTGATTATCTATCAGTGCCAAAGAAAAATGTCCATTTTATGTGACAAGAATTGACAATTAAGTATTCTGAACAAACTATGTTTCAGATAATCTACTGCATAAACATCCATCAGGCTCCCATCACTGTTTTCACAAAAACAGATAGAACATTTTCTTTCATTTCCCTTCATTAACAAGTTCAGAATTTCCCTCACTTTTAATGGTACTTCATTTGGTACTTTTTACGATTATTTTAATTGTATTTGCTGTAATTATGAATAGTCGTTATACTATCACTGCTCTTATTTGCTGCATTTCTGCTTTACGATTTCTCTTATATAATTTTAGTTTTGCTTGCCCTTTGACTGTATGTTATTACATCTTTTTAGAGCCAACAGTGTTCTGCTTAGCACCTGGTACTATGTCACAAACAGCACTGGGATCGGTCGATCTGCATGTCAGTCAGACCTTATTGTTAAAGGTGATTCTCAGATTCACTGAGCCATTTGTTTCCCTTTTACCATATATTAACCCTGTGGTATATTTTAGCTTCATACTGAAAACAATCTAAACTATAAATAGAATAATAAGCACAAGAAGCAAAAAAAGTCACCACAGCAGACGCAACATGCTGACAGACAATATATATATATAAAAAAAAGGAACTTACTTCATGGAATACATCTCCTGAGTAGGGTGAGACGCCGAGGTCCAGCAGTGCAAGCCCCTCCACAACTGCAAGAGCATACAAATGTTAATGTCAAGTCTCTTAGCAGCCAAATTAGTCAGCCGTCGTTTGTTTTTGGATTAAATCTACCCGTTGTCTTTTGCGCATTTGTAAATAGGACAGAAGTTCCGTAAAGGCTCCCAAACATGGCCAACAAAATGTAACGTGGTTTGCAGAGATGAAAACGACATATTTATGTTCGCGTGTACATACAAAACGCGTCTTACGCAATACTAAAGTTGGATGGAAATACGCTTCAAAAAAAAAAGTTAGTGTGGAACGAGGTTCAGTTCAGCCGGTTCGGTAGCTAGCTAACTTTCAACCTAGTAAACCTAGCTAAGATGACTAGGTCGGTGCCATTTGCACCTTACTGATGATAAGCAATCATTTTCATAAATCGGACTATACTAGAACAAGAGACATCTGTGCAATATCAACAAACTATATGTACTAAACTAGCGGACTATCATAATCGTCATTTTAGTTCGCTTAGTTAGGTAACTTGCTGGCTAAGGTCCAAAAGGTCTATGCTAACAATTTAGCCAGCTAACAGAGCCTAGCAAGCGAGATAGCTACATAACTTAGGTCTAGACCATACAAAGGACGCAGCATAACATAGTAACACACCTCGTTTCCATGCATTTAGAGGTGATACGACTTCAACCCGCTCTGAAATCAGCTCAGCCAAACTGGATCGGAATAATACTGCTCTTATTGTTACAGCCAAAATTAAGACAAGCGTTAAGGGAGCCGCCATTTTCGTTTGGAGGAAAACGCCCACTTCCCCGGGTCCGTAATTGCACCATGGGAATCGTAGTCTTTACTTTCACGGCTCTACACTCAGTGTCTACGTCGGAGAAACTGTGAAAGACTACAAATGCCGAGAAAGCGTATACAAAAAGCAAAACGTCACTTCCTGTATGTAGGAACCTGCGGGTAAAAAAATAAGCACCACGAAAACTATTTCATTGCAATCTTTATGTCTGCTACAAGAATCAAGTTAAAGCATTGAAGATTCGGAGGTGAGTCTCTACTCTTGCATGTTTTCAGTTACCTCGGTATGAGAAAGCAACAGAAGTTAATTAAATTGGGGGTGCTTGATATTAGCTTGCTAGTATTGATTTTAGCTTGCTAGGAGTTGTTCTTATAACAAACAACACGTTTTAACATGTTGCGTCATACTAGCTGTAGCCAAGAGGCGGTCTCAGATTATTTTAAAATAACCTTTTGTTTTGGATATGAGGGGAAAATAGTGTTTTTAATGGGAAAACCATACTAGATTTAAAGATGTGTTGAATATGGCTTTTATTAACCCATGTTATTAAAAAATCTGAGATTTTTAAGTCTTATGTTGCAGTGCTGCCAGCAACTGAGCTGCATGTGCCTGATCTTAAATAATTAAAAATAAACTGATACTAAGAGTAAGATAAATAAGAGAAAGGACATAGAAGAAATGCCAGCAGAAGTTTTAAAAATGCAAATTTCTGGCAATATAAAAACACGAAATAAGACTGCTCCAGTGAAATGAGGAATTAGTCTTGTACTCCTATACAAGTGCAGTTTGGAGTTTTATTAACATTTTTTTTACTCATCTGTTCAATGCAAGAATGTCTGTTTAGTGCTGAATCAGCCATGTTTGAGCAGGGCGTAAAAATGACTGACTAGGACAGACGTTTTCTTCTTTTAACAAAACATTTTATGAGAAATTTAAATTAATTTTACTATTTCAGCCATTTAGGTTGCAGTGCCACTAAACACTAGGCTACTTGTCTACTAAAACTCACATATGAACAAGTTAAAAACAAAACATGTTACATCAGGGCATGCATGCATTTTCATATAAAACACACTGTAATTTGCAACTGTTATGTATTTTGTTGTTTAGAGCCATAGATCCCTTTAGGAGCTTTGGTCAGAAAAAAGGATAAAAGAGTAGAATTGGTGGCAGTTAACATAAGAACACACGCAAAACTGAGCTGGAGTCTGAAATGGCTTTGTCCATTATTATAAACACTCATGTAAAGCCTCATGAAAAAAATTAACATTTTGCTTGGTATTTTTTGCACATTGCAAGTTATAGCACAAGGGTCCCATGGAACCCGAATGTTTTGTTATGAATTGAGTAGGTTATTTGCCTGGTGTAGTGGCTACTATCCCATCTCTGATTTCTCTCCTGGGTTCTGTCTCATTTTGTGCGCACAGTCAATAAAGGATTACACGTCTTTGCTAGTGATTTTTCCCATAAATGTCTGCTCAAGATTTTAAAAACATTCCAGTAAATGTTCTAAAACATTATTTTAAATATGTTCATTCCATGCTGATGCTGCTAGTTGGGGTAAGTGTACCCATTAAGCCCACCAATATCTAAATTTTGCAATTTTTTCTAGATATTGACATAATTTGTAAGTGACATAATTTGTTAAATCTATCTATCTATCTATCTATCTATCTATCTATCTATCTATCTATCTATCTATCTATCTATCTATCTATCTATTAAAATACATCAGTAATTTAAAGTCACACAATGAACTGTTACTTTTGAACAGAAAAATGTATTTAACTTGTACTAGAAGAAATTCCCTATTGAAATACATGAGGTGGGCTTAAATGGAGCATACTGGGCTTACATGGTTCCGCAGAGAAGAACGCTGAAAAGAGACAATGATTTCCTTTCAAAATGTAAGATATGCTCACAAACCTATGCATGAAGCTTAAATTTAGTTTGCATCAAACATTACAGCAGTTACTTCTATGCCCACATTCAGAAATATAAAGTTTTTGTCATTGAATATTAACATGTGCTCGATGCAGTTTGCATACATTTTGATGGGATGTACCATTTAAGCTAATTTATTAAATTTATTGGTTTCACAGAACAATTTATGATGCATTTATCTAAATATTAATGTTAAATGTATAACAAAATGCTTGCTAATTCTAGCTGACTACCTTAATTCTTGTGGAAGTGTAGCATTAACAGGGCTAGGGGTGTTAGCATTAGCTATGTTGGCTAGCACATAAAACTCATATTTTCATTTGAAGGGAAATAGTATAATTAGGCAAAATACTATTTATTTACATATCAAAATTGGTACATTTAGCTCTCATTTTACATGATATTAATGTACTTATCAAAGATGTGGCTGAAAATTGCTGAAGATTGATGATTCCTGACAGGTCTCAAAACACCAAAGTGTCTTCTTGTCAGGGGTCCCGAGACTGTATACACTTGGGCTGGGCTAACTCAACAATATGTATATGTATGCAATAAAAAATGTAATGTCAGTAACAAACCATTTGATTGGATAAAGTAATGGATGTCAAAATATATGTTTTCCTTTGTTTGTAAATTGATATCAAAGTTGAAAGTGGGCTTAAAGGGTGGATGGGCTTAATGGGTACACTACGTTTTGAAGTTATTATGAAGATGACTTGCTGTTTAGTATGTAATGTCACCGTTGTAAGGTTGCCAGTATATATTCTGTTGGTATTTTTGATTGAAAAAGAATCAATCTGATCTGAGCTACATCTACTAAGGCATGCCAAACAAAACAAAAACCCTGTGGGCCATTCTGGACTTCCTGGCTGTTCCAGATGTTTTGTTAATCATGCAGTGTGCTTCAAAGAAATCCAACCGCACCATACATATGTCTTCATATTACAGTGCTTTGAAAGTTCTTTGTGGGCCTTTTGCTTCAGGACATGAAGGAAAACTTGAAGCCCAGACAGTGTTTGTTGTTGATGCTGTCCTAGACACTGAAAGATACATTAGGAAGGACTGAAAACGGGTCCTTTATTTATTTGTCACATTTACAAGTACCTGAGCTCCTGTAACATAAACTGACCCGAAGTAGCTTATTATTAGGGACGGGCGATATGGGAAAAAATCTTATCACAATATTTTTTTCATATCAGTCAATATTGATATATTTAAAATTGCTATTTCCTTTATACTAGCCTATAACAACTATTGTTTCTGGCTAAAAACCTGCAGATTGTTATTCACAAGAGTTGTTATACAGTGTAAAGGTTTTGATATCGTCTTCAGACATAATTACCTAGCTATCTACATTTAAAGAGCTTTACTAATTCAGTCCCATTCTACGTAATGAGATACTGTTTAACACAACTCTTGTTTCTAATTAAAAACCTAGAGTGTTATTCTTACCAGGTTATGTTTAGTCTATTTTGTGGAATTGTGATAGAATCGCATATCACTTTATATCATGGGTAAGTTAAATGCTCTTTAAATGTAGCTAGCTAGGTATTTAGACAGAAACTAAGGCTTACAAATCCTGATAAAAAATCCCATTTAACACAACGTAGTTTCTATCTAAATAGCTAGCTAGGGGAATTAATAAAGCTGCTACATTTAAAGAGCTTTACTACTTAAGTCCCGTTCAATGTAATAATAAACTGTATAACACAACTTTATGGCTAAAACAGAGTCCCTACGTAAAATAATTAGTCCAGAAATACTTCCGTTGTGTTGTGACATGTTTTGCAGCTCTTCTGAATTTGCAGTGCGTATATCCTAAATGTAGCGCATGCGTTGTCTTTTTGATGAACTTGCTTTGCGTATTTTCAGTTTTGCTTTTGCAGGGCGATGGGCTTTCGGGGCCACTGTAGCAATTCAGCGTGCAATCATCAGCTTTCCGTTGGCGATGCTACTTAAGCCGGGAAATGGAAACGAATGTTTATTGAATTCTATTGGCCAAGCTTATCATCGTCATCGAGGAAAGATTTATTGCAAAACATATAGAAATCATTTTTATCGCCCAGCACAACTTATTATTATTATTATTAGATATTTTATAGCTATATTTACAAGATTTTTAAACAGACAATATAGTTATCAAAAACATATTTTTGTTTCAGCTGTTGTTACTTTGGTGGTGTAAGTACATTTTAAAGCAGTAAATTCAACAGCCTTTGTTTGCTGAATTAGCTTGATCGCGCTGCTAATAGACAAAATCTTTTAGTACAATGTACAAGCGTTTATCGCTTATTGTACATTATATCCTATTTAATTTCACTGAATAATACGGAAAAAAACATTCTTTAACTATAAAAGCTTCGCCATAATACTGTGGCATGGTATAGAAGAGGGAAGCCGCAGACAAGTCCATTCTTATCTCACCTTACCTCACAAGAAAATTGCCGCACGTAGATATACAGGGATTACAAAATACAAGGTGGGACTAAGAACACACATGGCTAGCATAACAAAATCGGCATGACAGACAGGCGGAGGAGGGTCTAATCGTGAAACATTGCAATTTATTTTCTTGTAAAATGTACTACAATTTTGTTTGGTATTAAAGAAATTATACACATACAAATCTGAATATTAACATTATGATGTTGTAATTTTAACTGTATTCTATTGCATGTTGTATTACAGGTTTTCTTTGTTTGAATTACAGTAAACTGTAAATTCTACAAAGAAATAGCTTTTTTCATCATGTGTTTGCTTTAAAGTTTACAGTTCTGTTTGGTTTTGAATTTGACTACATTTAACTGTAATTTACACAAAACATTTTTCTATCTCTATTTACAGTTTTTTTATGTTGTGATTTTACAGCACATTACTGTTAATTTCACAGCCCTTTTTACAGTGTACCCTATGGAGCTTTTTCAGTGTCACCAGAACCTGAAACCATTATTTCTTGAAAAAAAACTGTGAAATGCAGTCAGGTATCCAAAAATTCAAGTTGAAATTCAGGTTCAGGTCGAAATTCGTGTTTGGAAAGCATCTGGGGTACTTACGAAGATCAAACAAACTCAGCGAATCGAACTGCATCTGGCCAATCCCAAAACATCTCAGAGGTCATTGAGAAGCGCGTCTTTCTGCCAAGTTTCCTGTAAGGGTGCGGTCCCTGTTTGGCATGTAAGCAGCATGAAGTGGCCTCTGTGCCACCCAGAAATGGCACCTTGTGGCAGTTGCCACATAATTGTGGCGCTTAGTGTGGCCAGAGCTACTTGACTGCGTCCAGAAATGCTGCATGCCACTTGATGACGGGCATCTGAAGACTCTTGGGTAACTCTGCGTATCGGCCACTCGCTTAAATCATCCTGACGAGCCCTGAATTGCCATTTGTTGCATTTGTTGAAATGAAGATAGTTCATAACTTTTGTTTGTAAATTATGCTGGGTGAAAAATACTAGCCAACAGCCAGCTAGCCAACTCTAAATTACTAGTGCAGAATACTGTTTGGCAATAACAAATTTAGATTATAGGAGGGTACTGTATACTTATTCTACTTATCAGTATCACTGCTTAGGCATTCTGTAGGGCAGTAGTTGTGTAAAGCTGTGCTTCTGCTGTTGTGTCTGGAATAGGCTATACCTTAATTACTGGAGACTGTCCTGATAGCTTGAATAGGTGTCATGAAGCCTTCTAAAGAGTTCTCTTCAGTACAGTTTTACCAAAACCATATTAGTTTAATAAAGTCCTTCTACATAATTTTTGCACGTTACTGATTAATTCAATGAAACATAACCTATTTCAGATCACAGGCAAAAATAGGGAGAAAGCCAGGCAGAGTCAAAAGATCAGGGAAGGTCACTGAATCAGTGGTGGCAGGGCAGGATGAGTGGAGCCATATAAGAGTATAGGTGAGGATCGTTGAGGATGGTGGGGTTCCCTCGGGTGAGGATGTGTGCTAGGGTCTGGAACATTCCTAGATTCGCTCTCCAGTACGGAATAAAATGTGATGATCACTGTCATCACATGACTGGAAGAAAGCTGTCTGAGTGGAGGATGAAGCAGAACTAGGGGAGATGATTGCAAACCTGGGTTCCCTGTGAGGATGGAGAGCATATCGGCCTACAGGTTTGCTGAGAAAAAGGAGTAAAACGTTTAAATGAAAATACAAAAAGGCAGGCTATAAATGGTTTCAAGTGTTTGAGTATACACAAACTAGAGGCACTCTTAGCTGCAACCTTGCAATTCAGGTTGGAAGAAGTGATTTCAAATAATGGCATGATTTAAGACACTGGATTTGGGGGATTGTCTAGAAATTCAAAGACTTGGGGCTGCAGGACTACTTCCTGCCAACAGAATGGTTGCTGAATTTGGGTCACTCTGTTTTGAGGTCATTGGTGGAGTGAAACTACTGCTGTTCACCCCACCTTCATCTAGCCACCTCACCTTCTTGTTGTAACCTCACCATGTCTGGCAGAGGAGGTTTAAGTGGTGACAGTCAGAAGTGTCTTCCCACTTCTGGGCTCTGGAATCAAAATTTCAGTATTAGGACACCAACTACAAGATGGCCAAACCTCCTTCTTATAATTTGACCAGCAATGACATTATAGAAAAGCAGGAAAAGAACAAGGGGCAAAGCAAAAAAGTAAGGGGAAGAAAACTAGAAAAGTACATCTGGAAACTTGTGAAGTCCACATTAATTCATATGGGATAGAAAGGACCCATAGTCCACAGAGCAGTGGCTTTTATGTGCAATCTGTGCAGATAAGAATGAAGTTATACAGTGGGATGCGAAAGTTTGGGCACCCTTGTTAATTTTCCTGATTTACCTTTATAAATCATTGAATGTTTGGATAAAAAATTCAGTTAAATATATCATATAGGGGACAAACACAGTGATATTTGAGAAGTGAAATGAAGTTTATATGATTTACATAAAGTGTGCAATAATTGTCTAAACAAAAATAGGCAGGTGCATAAGTTTGGGCACTGTTGTCATTTTATTGATTTCAAAACCTTTAGAACTAATTATTGGAACTCAAATTTGGTTTGGTAAGTTCAGTGACCCTTGACCTCCATACGCAGGTCACTCCAATTACGAGAAAGTGTAGTTAAGGGTGGCAATTGTAAGTTTTTCTCCTCTTTGCATCTTCTCTGAAGAGTCGCAGCATGGGAGTCTCAAAACAACTTTCAAATGACCTGAAAACAAAGATTGTTCACCGTCATGGTTTAGGGGAAGGATACAGAAAGCTATCTCAGAGATTTCAGCTTTCTGTCTCCACTGTGAGAAACATTGTGAGAAAATGGAAGAAGACAGGCACAGTTCAAGTCAAGGCTCCAAATGGCAGACCAAAAATCTCGAATAAACAGAAGCGAAGGATGTTGGGAACAGTCAGAGTCAACCCACAGACCAGCACCAAAGACCTACAACATCATCTTGCTACTGATGGAGTCACTGTGCATCGTTCAACTATTCGGGCGCACTTTACACAAGGAGATGCTGTATGGGAGAGTGATGCAGAGGAAGCCTTTTCTCCGCCCACATCACAAACAGAGCCGCTTGAGGTATGCTAAAGCACATTTGGAAAAGCCAGCTTCCTTTTGGAGTAAGGTGCTGTGGACTGATGAAACTAAAATAGAGTTATTTGGCCATAACAAGGGCCGTTATGCATGGAGGAAAAAAAGAACACAGCACTCCAAGAAAAACACCTGCTACCTACAGTAAAATTTGGTGGTGGTTCCATCATGCTGTGGGGCTGTGTGGCCAGTACAGGGACTGGGAATCTTGTTAAAGTTGAGGGACACATGGATTCCAATCAATATCAGCAGATTCTGGAGACCAATGTCCAGGAATCAGTGACAAAACTGAAGCTGCGCCGGGGCTGGATCTTCCAACAGGACAACGACCCTAAACACTGCTCAAAATCTACTAAGGCATTCATGCAGAGGAACAAGTACAACGTTCTGGAATGGCCATCTCAGGCCCCAGACCTGAATATTATTGAAAATCTGTGGTGTCACTTAAAGAGAGCTGTCCATGCTCGAAAACCATCAAACCTGAATGAACTAGAGATGTTTTGTAAAGAAGGATGGTCTAAAATTCCTGCAGTCACAATCCAGACTCTCATTAAAAGCTATAGGAAGCGTTTAGAGGCTGTTATTTATGCGACAGGAGGATCTACTAAATATTGAGTTAAGGTTTTTCTTATGCACCTGCATATTTTTGTTTAGACAATTATTGCACACTTTCTGTAAATCATATAAACTTCATTTCACTTCTCAAATATCACTGTGTTTGTCCCCTATATGATATATTTAACTGATTTTTTTTATCCAAACATTCAATGATTTATAAAGGTAAATCAGGAAAATAAACAAGGGTGCCCAAACTTTCGCATCCCACTGTAGATGACGACAGGGCCGTTCATTTGTGAAGGGCCATTCATAAATGACTGACAATTTCAGCAGGTTGTTGTTTACAAGTTATTCAATCATTAACTATAATGCAGTGTGGCGTTAGAAATGGTTTCATGCAGGTTTTGTTACCTCAATATACACATCACTAATTGAGTCTTAAGAATTATCATGTCCCTCACCTGTCTCCACCCATGGCTTGAGCAATACCTTTGTGCAGGTGGGCCATATTTCCCTCCTGCCAGCTCCAGGCCCAAAGGCATTATGCTGATAAGAGCTAAACATGGGAACTGTTCTGTTGTCTGCCAAATAGACACATTTTGGTTGCAAAATTAGCCTTTTTTACTTTGGACAAATAGCTGGCAAGTGTTTTCTTCTTTAAGAAGAAGAAAATATAACCTGTTCTTGTCTCATGGTCATGCTTGTCTGGTCCTGTTCCAGCTCCATCTTGACCATTTCAGTATGCATGCCACCAATAATTTTCAGCTAAGCATTCACCACAAAATTAGTGGTCCAGGAAAATTGTAATGCTCATTAATTTTTTGGTTGGCTTGTGGTTATATTTTGATGCCAGTCAAAGCCTACATTAGCTGTATGCTTGTTTCTGACATACTCAGTATGTTGCTTTTCAAAAGCTGAAGAGTTGATTAAAGCGATGATACAGTGACCTAATCCTCTCCTGGCAAAATATCAGTGAAATCTGCAACTACCTTAAGAGTCTTGCTTCTAGCATATCAAGGTCCTGCCAGGTCAGTGGCTGTGCATATCGGTCAGCGGCTGGAACTCTTCCAATTGCTTGAGCCTGCTCAATTATTCTCACAGTCATTTTTTGTTTAGATTGTATTGGTTGCAGTGTGGCTGTCTGTTTCCAAACATGTGTTTATTGGTACATGGCTACTGACTACGTTTCCAATGACAATGAATGTTAGCAATTTATGCACAACTTAGAAGAACGTAACTTTAAGAATGTCTGTTTTGAGCCTGAGTTTCCCAAAAGGCTTCTTGGGCTCCAAAATTACATAAGATTTAGTAGCTCTTTGTTGACTCTGCTTCTTTAGCTATACTGCAGAATCACCACCAGTCAAAAAATGAACCACTGATTTACATATATTTTCTCATTTTTGATCCACTAAAGTATTATAAAAATAATACTTTAAAAAAACATGAAAAACATGACACTTGTAATTCTACCAAACACATCAAGCTTATAATTAAGCACACAATTTTCACAGTGCCGAAGGAATTTTGAATTGTTGTAAGAAACTGAAAAATTGCATTTGTTTCCCCCCCAAGCTGCAGACATGGTGTAAGAGAGATAAAATATACAAGGACAAGACAAATATGCAAGGACAAAGACGACAATGTTATGTTTCATTATTTATTTTTCAAGTGCTAGGCACAAGTTACGTTTAGTAAAAGTAAAACTTGCACCCTGGAGTAAATGCCCTGGAGTCTAGATTCTGTTTAGATAAAAAACAATACCACACATGGGTCATTTATCCGAATTTTTTGTGTGTGTGTAAATTTTGGCAAAAAAAGAAACATTTCATATAATTTTACTTTGTGTTTCAAAGCCATACTGGTAAAGTCTGTCTCCTGGAGGTTCAAGACAGGAGTGAGAAAGTACCTTCGGAAGGGATACCCTCTGTTACATATATACACCAGCAAAACCACCAGATGAAGAAGTCATGAGAACTTCAAGGCTTTTTACAGACATTGTGGTGAAACGGCCTTGGTGGTTGCATGACTTACAAATTCAACACAAATAAGTTTTTTCAGCAGACGTAGTTATGGCTCAAGAGGCTGGGAGTGTGTATGGTAATCAGTGTGCCATCCCCTGCATCAGCACCATATGTATTGAATGTTTCTAATTGCATGAAAACTCATTTTGATGCTTCCATAGTGTATCAAAATGTAATGTATCTTGGTGCATGGCACAGCAGTGCTTTAGTGACAGCACACACACATTTGGATACATCAGCTTTGTTAGCCCAAGGCATCCCAAGGCATATTCTTGGGGCATCCCAAGAATACTGAATTCTGGCCTTACTCTACACTTACCGGCCACTTTATTAGGTACACCTAGCTAGTACCGGGTTGGACCCCTTTTGCCTTCAGAACTGCCTTAATCCTTCGTGGCATAGATTCAACAAGGCACTGTAAATATTCCTCAGAGAGTCTGACATGATAGCATATTGACATGATAGCATCACACAGTTGCTTTCATGTTGTTGACACCAAATTCTGACCCTACCATCCGAATGTCGCAACAGAAATCGAGACTCATCAGACCAGGCAACGTTTTTCCAATCTTCTATCGTCCAACTTTGGTGAGCATGTATGAATTGTAGCTTATGTTTCCTCTTCTTAGCTGACAAGAGTGGCACCCGGTGTGGTCTTCTGTTGCTGTAGACCATCTGCCTCAATGTACGACGTGTTTTGCGTTCAGAGATGCTCTTCTGCATGCCTCGGTTGTAACGACTGGTTATTTGAGTTACTGTTGCCATTCTATCATCTCGAACCAGTCTGGCCATTCTCCTCTGACCTCTGGCATCAACAAGACATTTGCGCCCACAGAACTGCCACTCACTGGATATTTTCTCTTTGTCTGACTATTCTCTGTAAACCCTCTAGATGGTTGTGTGTACAAATCCCAGTAGATCAGCAGTTTCTGAAATACTCAGGCCAGCCCGTCTGGCACCATCCATGCCACGTTCAAAGTCACTTAAATCACCTTTCTTCCCCATTCTGATGCTCGGTTTGAACTGCAGCAGATCCCCTTGGCCATGTCTACATGCCTAAATGCATTGAGTTGCTGCCATGTGATTGGCTGATTTGACATTTGCGTTAATGAGCAGTTGGACAGGTGTACCTAATAAGGTGGCTGGTGATTGTATGTTACTTAAGTGTATAAATCTATTTGATTGGTTAAGACAGCCATTTCTTCGCAAAGAATATATTTACTAATTTACTACGACTACTACTCTGGAAAATGCATTTAATTAAAATTGTTAATTAAAAATGCACATCAGCAAATACTCTCCTGTATTTGTCATTTTATGTTTGTTTCATGTGAATGAATGATTTAAACTTTGGAATAAAATGAAGCAATATATAGTTAATCTAAATTTATCTAAAAGACCTTTTAAGTGTAAGGTTGTGACACTATCCATTAAACCTTGATGCATACAGTTATACAAAGTTAATTAAATACCACGAACATACTAACTACATAATTTGAGCTTTTGCCATTGGATGCAGTATAACATATGTTAATCACTGCAGGACCAGCAATGAAACATTTACTAAAACAAGGACCTTTAACAACTGTCCTTGTCTATAAAGCAGACAAGAGGAATGAAAGTATTCAAAATACAATTATACTAACTTGTGTGTTTCAGCCTACAGCTGAGGTGATGCATTAGATTTAATTTACTAGCATGTTATTGGCGTTACTTGCTGCAGGATCCACCATAATGTTAATGCTATTCACTGAATGTTTTAAGATGCACTTGTCTGTAAGATACACATCTTATCAACATGTGAAGGTAAAAGTACATTCAAAGAGTTTTGTTCCATCAGGGGTAACTGATGTTAGCATGTTGTGCTGGGGGCAAACATCCATCTGTAATTTTGTAGTTTCTGTAGTTTTTCATCGATCTGTAATTTTGCAATGTGTAGGTAAGTATGTTAATGTGTGAGTCATTGCTCGAACAAGCAGAGATCTGACCTCAAACTTGGGCTCTGACTGCGACAATTAGGGTCGCATTGCTATATTTGGTCCCACAGCCATGTTTCCCTCATGGTCCTCATTCAGTAGCTGAGATGTTCGTGCAAAGCCCTACTGTGGATGAGTGGGTGGTGTGTTCTTGCAGTATTACAGGGTAAAGAGGCATCCCAAGGACAGGGCAAGTGGACCAGCAGATTCTTTCAAATGGCATTGAGTAATTCTTCAGCGTGCACAAAGCTTCTTTCTGTAACAGGTCTGTTGTCAAGCACCGATAAACCAAATATATAGTTGGGGAAATAAAAAACCTGAAAAAACAGCAGAGATTTGACTCAACAATATACATTGGAAGACATCAGCAACATTTACTCAGACCTTATCCTCAACCTCAGGCTCTCCCGCGAGGTAGTGTGGAAGAGTACAAACACAAATGATCCAGTTTCATCCTTTTACTTGAGCATAATATACATGTATACAAAACCCCAGAGAAACAAGCCAAACAAACAAACTAGCTAAACATAAAATAACCTCTAGTCTACTACTCCAAACCTACTCTTTAAACAAAACATACAAAAGATGGTGTCCGACCCTCACCTAAGGTGTCTAGACAAGTAAAAGCCTACGTGGTGCATATTAGAGGGTGCTGTTGGAGTCTCTTTTGCAATGTAATGTGTTTCTCACACAGTCAAAATTCTAACCCTAACCCAGTGCAAATAAAATTGGCCTGAGTATATATACTTGCAGTAATGCTCACCATACTCTGTGGGACTTGGCTTTTTGAGTTTTCAGCTCATTTTCATCCAAACATGACAGAACCCGGTTATTTTGAGTCGAACATGTTCAACATCCGATGATGTTGGAATTGGACAGGAACCCTGCAGAGGGTGTCGGGATTCGCTCTTTAGATCAGTGAGTCAGTCTGAGTCAACACAGTATACTCAGTTTCTCGAGAAGTGAGACACCAGTGTCCGCATGCACAGATTGCACAAAGTACAAACAGTGAAGGAGGCAGTAGGCTACACTGCAGAGACAAAATGTAAGCAAATTCAAAAAATACTTGTGCTTGATATGATGTGTAAAAAAATATGTGCTTCAGTAATTAATGTCAGAATTAGACAATATAAATTTTGCTAACTGTGATGATGGATGGTGAAAAGTTGATTCAGATAGACCTTTGAATTGTTTTCAAACAATTTTCTGAAAATTGGACATCACTCATTTGAATCAGAATATCAACTCGATGTAAATAATGCAGTGACAGATGTAGGATTTTTCTGAGTAAGGATGTTGACAGGCACCCCATTCACCACCACCCAAAACAAACCCCCCTTCCCCCCCGAACCGCCTCTGTTGTAATGTCCAAATATACTGCTCAAAAAATAAAGGGAACACTAAAATTACACATCCTAGATCTCAATGAAAAATATCTTTATTTATTACATAGTGTAATGCGCTGAGAACAAAATAACAAAAATTATCAATGTAAATCAAAATTATTATCCCATGGAGGTCTTGATTTGGAATCATACTCGAAACCAAAGTGGGAAATCAAATGACAGGCTGATCCAACTTCAGCGGAAATTCACCAAGACAAGTTAAAATGAGGCTCAGTAGTGTGTGAGCTCCCAGATGTGCTCGATTGGATTCAGGTCTTCATCATGCGGGAACTGCTGACACTGGGTTCAGAAGGAACCCAGGGCCCACTGCACCAGCATATGGTCTCACAATGGGTCTGAGGATGTCATCCCGGTACCTAATCGCAGTCAGGGTACCTCTGGCTCGCACATGGAGGTCTGTGCGGCCCTCCAAAGAAGGAGGGCGGCATCTCCAGACTCTGTCACGTCTGTCATGTGCTCAGTGTGAACCTGCTCTCTGTGAAGAGCACAGAGCGCCAATGGCGAATCTGCCAATCTTGGTGTTCTCTGGCAAATGCCAATCGCCCTGCACAGTGTTGGGCCGTAAGTACAAGCCCCACTTGTGGATGTTGGGCCCTCATACCACCCTCAAGGAGTCTGTTTCTGACAGTTTGAGCAGAAACATGGATATTAGTGGCCTGCTGGAGGTCATTTTGCAGGGCTCTGGCACTGGTTCTCCTGTTCCTCCTTGCACAAAGGAGGAAGCAGCGGTCCTGCTGCTGGGTTCTTGCCCTCCTATGGCCCCCTCCATGCCTCCTGGTGTACTGGCCTGTCTCCTGGTATCAGCTCCATGCTCTGGACACTGCTGACAGACACAGCAAACCTTCTTGCCACAGCTCGCATTGATATGCCATCCTGGATGAGTTGCACTAAACGGAGCAACTTCTGCGGGTTGTAGACACCGTCTCAAGCTACTTTTATGGTGAGAAAACTGACAAAATGCGAAAGTGACCAGGTTGGTTTCAAAGTGTGGTTGACTTGGAGTTACATTGTGGTTAAGTGTTCCCTTTATTTTTTTGAGCAGTGTATATTGCTACTTTTTTGATAGTGATGCAAATGAATAAATACAGTCATATGCGAACGTTTGGGCACCCTTGTTCATTTTCCTGATTTACCTTTAGAAATCATTGAATGTTTGGATAAAAAAATTCAGTTAAATATATCATGTAGGGGACAAACACAGTGATATTTGAGAAGTGAAATGAAGTTTATATGATTTACAGAAAGTGTGCAATAATTGTCTAAACAAAAATAGGCAGGTGCATAAGTTTGGGCACCCAAAAAACACCTTAACTCAATATTTAGTAGATCCTCCTTTTGCATAAATAACAGCCTCTAAACGCTTCCTATAGCTTTTAATGAGAGTCTGGATTGTGGCTGAAGGAATTTTAGACCATCCTTCTTTACAAAACATCTCTAGTTCATTTAGGTTTGATGGTTTCCTAGCATGAAACCAACAAGGGTGCCCAAACTTTCGCATATACAGTACATGTACATTCCCACCTAAACAATGGCCATAAAAATCCACTAATTTTCTGCTTGGCAAAATGTTTGACAGATGGATTTCTTGCAGTTTATGTGCCATGGGAACATACCCTTACTGAAGGTGTTTGGTATCAACTCCCAGAGAGTTTACTTAGTGTTCATGCTTGATCCAGCAATAATACAATAACACTGCACAACAAATTTTGATAAAATTTTTGCTTCCTGAAAAATTTTTGGTGATTGTGATAGGTACCTATAGGATATGCACAAATATAGTTTTATTTTTACTGCATCACGTAGGAACTCTAAGAAACAGACATTTATATTTTTACCTATTTAATCACGTTTATGTTCCCCATGAGCCATTAAGTTCAACAGAACTTAATATAGCAGAATGTGCAAGAATGAGCAAGGTGCACCCTGTCAAACCTGAGAGCTCCAGGCCACCCCAGTGGCTGCTCATACTGGGTGGAGGGACCAGGGCCCTCCACCAGCTTGCTGTGCCCGAGCAGGGTGCACCCTGTCGGACCCGAGAGCTCCAGGCCGCCCCTGGAAGTATTGAAATTATGCCAGTGGCTGCTTGTACGGGGTGGAGGGACCAGGGCCCTCCGCCAGCTTGCTGTGCCCACCGAAGGTGCCCCTCTTCGGGCATGTCTGTGTGAAACCCCCACCCTGGAGGTCAGGTTGGCATGGGGAAATGCAAACACCTTCAATCGGGTATATAGGAGAGCATGTCTTATAGCAGAATGTTGATGCTGTTACGACATTGACGAGACATATCGCCACACAGCAAAACAGCCATAGCATTAAATTTACTTAGTGTTATATTGATACAGATACTGTATTTCACTAGAATGATGCACCCATATACACTAGCTTTCTGTATTAACCAAATGAGCAGGATCGGTTTATGCAAGCCACTTTTATAGCATGCTGAGGAAGGCCAAGCTCGTTCTGACTTTCCCAGGCAGGCCCAAGATGTCATATTTCCACAGAAAAGCTTCCAACCTGGTCTGATACATGCCTGGACATACCCAAGCAGCACAAACTGTTGGTAATGAGTCACTTACTGGAGTGATATGTTTGGGTAAAACATTAAGTAAACATTAAAATAAAACTGAAGATTTCTCTTAAACGGTACGTGATACGTAAATTTTGATGTGATATTCGTGTTCAGCACCCAAAAATCTATAAGAAACACCTAACAGTGTTCAAGAAGCAAAAACCTTGTTGTGCAGTGTAATTAATGTTTTATTTCTGTTAATGTATTTTGGCCAAACAATTACGGCAAAACAAGGGCTCACCTGTTGTATTCAACATGAACAGTATGTAAATTTTATTTGCATGCAGAGCACATTTTCACAAAGCAATTCTTAAAGAGAACATTATGCATATGCAACTGGCATAAACATTCTTGAGCCTAGTCTCTGTTTCACAAGCTGTTTTGCATCGTTTTAAACACTTGATCATAATCATTTTTGATAGACAAAGTCCCCAACACGATTACTCGCTCATATTATCCAGAAGGTTCAGTGGCAGAGTGCTTTACACTCTAGCTGATGTTTTCCAGTGTGATCTTAGGCTTGTGTTCATCTGCGTGGCCATCGAAACCCACTTCATGAAGCTTCTGACAGTTCCAGTGCAGATGTTGCACTGGATGAGAGTGCAAGGTTAACCTCTAACACTGTCAGGTGATTTAGTTGCTCATCAGCCTTACCTGTTACATGCTGTTGATCTGCCAGTTGAACAGTACAAATCCGCTATGAGGCCCCGAAAACCCAACTGGTCGATGGAGCAGAAGCTGCTGCTCGTGCAGCTTGTGAAGACCAGAAGAGAGGATGTCCTGACTGGCCGAAACTCATGCCGTGAGTTGGCCACCACACGGAGGTGGGCGTGGGACGAGATTGCTGAGGAAATCTCCACCGCCTACCCTGATGTGCCCCGTACAGGCAAAGAGTGTGAGAGACACTGGTTCGTAGAGCTAGCAAAAGCCAAAGAGGCGATGGTAACCCACAGATCCTACTCAGGAAAAGAACTCGCAGGTGAGCGGGTGTTTGTGTTGGATTCCTTTTTCAACAGTATAGTTTCAGAATAAAATTGCACAGCTACTCAACCCAAGTTTCTCCCCAAGTTTGATTTTTCTTGTTCCAGAAAACGTCAAACCAGTAACCAAACTTGTGATTGAAATTATGAGACTACAGAGAAAAGAAGCTGATCTTAAGGAAAGGTAAATCCCATTAGAATCACTTCAGTTTTTGCTGCTTTATTTCTTACGGGCCCTTAAAAGATTATGGTGATCCATGGCTGATCTGTGCAGCAATTCTTCTATCAAAAATCCTAACAAAAACTCTTGTAGTAATAATTGCCAGACTGAGACCAATAAGCTGCATAAAAAGATATAAATTAGGCTATTGCAGTGATATTACCCTACTAATAAACAGCATAAACTGTAAAGAGATCTCTTCTGTGCTAATCCTCTCCAGATTTGGAGAAGAGAGTACATTTCAAGAAGAGGAAGAGCAAGTGGAAGTGAAATATCTTCTGGCCCCGGTTGTTCCTGTCACAAACAATGAGTTACCCGTCAACCACATGAGTAATAATAGCCAAGATACTGCCCAGATGAGTCCCCCATGCTCTCCGTCGCCATCGGCAGAAAAGAGAGAGCTGGAACTTTCTGTTCTACGACGTCAAGAACGGGTGTTGCAGCTGCAGGAGGAGTACTATTCCCTCAAAATCAAACACCTCAAAGCACGGATGTTGATGGATCTTTGACGGAACAGTGAAGCCTTGTGCAGGACAGTTGCGAAAGGCCTCTTTTTGCCTTAATAAACACTAGGAATTCCATAAACTAGATTTATTTGGCCTGACTGTGGTTTTAATGTGTTTTTAAGATGTTGAGGACTGTCATTACCTTCTCACTGCTTTTGATCTGCAACTCATGGATTCAAAACACTGGAGGAATGGAATGAATGCATTGCTTGTTGTACACTGCTCCGTTGTTCTTCAAGGGAACTTGGCACGGTGCTGAAAATTTTATATGACACCTTTCCACCAGTAGATGGCAAGGTGGCAATTCATATTCTTACTTGTAATACTGTACATATATGTAGGAAGTCATGGCAGGGATTGTTGAGGTTGCTGCAATCTTCTCATCTGTGGCCAGTTGTTTTCCTGCTTAAGACGGGGTTTAAGGTGGGGTTTAAATGTCGAAACTAGTCTTAGATTTACATTTATGAACTATGTCTGAGGGGAACAGAGAAAGGGGTTTTAGATGTTCAGAGCTTGAGTCTAGAAGCTTTAGTACTGTGCCAAAAAAGACTTTCAGATGACGGTAAATGCATGTATTTTTACTCTATTGTATTAGAAGTAATCCTAGAGAGGCCATGGAGGTGTTTCAGCTGTTTCTGGCCCTGGCCTTCAGTCAGTGTTTCACTTATGAATTTGATGAACATGAGCCACATAAAAAAGATCCATAGTATTAACAGTGGTTTTTGCATGTCTGCATATTTTAAAATAAAAAAAAAATTGAATTACCTTGCTAAGTATTTGCCATTGCCAACTGTAGAACACTGTGCGGGCCCTATGTTGATGGGCCTGATTCTCTCTGTATTAAAGACAGATAAGATAATATCCCTAAATACAACAAGTTGGAAACTTTTTACACTTCACCTTTGTGTCCTTGAGCCTTTGTGTTCCAATTGTATGATGAGTGAAATGACATCATGGCCACAGTCAAAAAAGAAAAAGAAGGTCCTACTTCCAGAGAATTTTACAGTGGGGGGCAAGTGGCACCTAGGAAATGTCAGTTTTAATGTGACTGATTTTCTGTAAAGCTCTCTGGAGGCCTTCCTGACTGAGATTACACTTAACTCTTGCCACCTTAGGTGGGCTGTTCACTCCTGGCTTCACATAATGCTTTCTGTCTGTTTTTAGCTTGAGCTCTGGCATTAACAAACAGCCTGAAGATTTCTTGATTTAGTAGGTCTGGTGGACTTTACATATACTAGTTCCACTGGAGCTGATTAATCTGAATTTATAGTGTTTGGTATAGTGTCTAAGTTAACATTTGAGAGAGTGGTGTAGTGTACTCTACAATAGAAATGCATAGTTGAGCTGAATTGAAATGACATTACATCAGCTTGATATTGGTAAATTCGTCCAAACAGACAACCCTTTTTTGGGGGGGTTTTGTGGGGTTTGTTGAATCTGTTAAAAAAAATCTGTTAATTGACATTCTGACATTTTGCCACTGTTCTAAAGCAACACATTGATGGGTAGCTGTAGAATGGAAAAAATGTTTTAAAAAGAATTTGAATTCTACTGCAGCGTGAGGAAGCTGTGTGAGAGATGTGTGGAAGAGGACCAAAAGCGAGTGCTGTTCAAATGGACCTCTAGCATCTATTCACACAGAGTCATTATGCAGGGTAAAACTCAAAGTTAACTTAATTAACTCCTCAAGCAAGTTCCAGTGACTGGCTCCAGCCAAATCAATTAGCCATTGGCAGACCCATGAAATGCTTTCTTTTAGGAGTGAGCAGAGAAATTGACACGGCTGACATAGAGTTTATCTTCCCACAACACACAAACACACTTCACAAGACTGACTTGTCAGATAAATTGGATCCAAACAACTAGTCTTTTTATATAAAGTTTCCTTCTTTACAAGCCAATCAGTCCGATTATGTCATACCTATGAGTGCAATAGAATGCAAAAATAATGTCATGTTCTACGCTCAATGATTTACGCTGGCTGTTGTTTTTGATATCTACTGTAACCTCTTTGCATTGGTCTGTATCATTGTATGGTTCTTTCAGCAGGTCTTAGTTTGAGCAGTGTTCCAGACATTGACCCCACTTCTGCAACAGATGTATGCTGTTCTGCCCACCACATCAACTGGAATCTTCTGTCTTTTTTTTTTTGACAGAAACGTAGGGCTAGTGGTGGTGACATGCAAGAGCACCAATAAAACTCTGCTGCATGCTGGCCTCTGCTCACTGTCATGGGCAAACTTTGAAAAAGAGCCTTACTGAAAATAGCTGTAAACAACTTTGAAGAATGCACAAGGCCTTCTTGGGGGAGGGGGGGCTGGGGGTGTGTCACTGATCGACATTTTTGGTGTGCCATTCCTTTATAATGAGGCTATTCGTGTGGTGTGTCTGAAGGTACAGGCATATATAGAATAAGCATAATGCTTGGTGCTCACCGGTAACATTTCTTACATAGTTGGTCTCAAATTTAGAAAAAGAATTCCAATCTAAGCCATATCACAAACATCTGTACCTCAGAGAACATTTTAAGTTCTTGCTGAAGATATATACCATTGAGCATTTTCAGTTTCCCCATCTTATCAATTTCTAGTAAATTTTAGTCCTTTAGTAAATTTTCAAAAGAGTAAATTTTTTGGCCATCAAATTGAGCTAAATGGATAAAAATCTTTCCTGTAGGAAAAAAGGAAGGTCTCAGGGACTGGGGCTGTCTCAGCTGGGGCTGTCTCAAAAGCAAAGGAAAGAAAAGAATTCCCACAGATGCTGGTTCCATTTTGAAAAGTGAAAACTAAGACAAATGACTAATATCCAAAAAGGATCTCCTTAAGGGTTTGGGTAATAGAATTTTAATAATGGCTTTCCCTCTAATTAAGGCTCTGCTGTTGTTTCATATAGGATATTCCTGCTGTTTGTGGAGATCGATTTGATTATTGATTACTTATTAGACAAGCTATAGACATAATCTCAGACTTACAGTACTTGTAATTCTGTAACTCTCTACCTGAGTAATGTCAGATGTAATGTGTTATCTCTCAGGGATTTTCAGTTTCAAAGCAAGGAAGGAGGGATCAAAGTTTACAGGAGACGAAGTACCTTATCTACGTGACTCTCTGTCTCTCTCTCTCTCTCTGTCTGTTTCTCTCTCTCTCTGTCTGTTTCTTTCTCTCTCCTTTATCAGGCTCCACTTGTGAAGGAATGCCTCGACTACTTGGAAGAGTTCCACGTGTGAAAGCCAGCAGGCAATCGATAAACATGGCTCCTCTTCGCTGCTGCCACTTCGGCAGCTTCGTATCGTCTTTCATTCGATCCGCCACATAGCACATCTCCTCGCCAGCCTACAGGGAGCTGAGATCAAGGGTGTATGATTGTGGGCTGTAGTTAAATGTGGACCTAGGGGGGGCTTTCGCAGATGCTACCATACTGTGGAGAAGTAAAGAAAGATGAAATGCCCCAAGGCCGTTCTTTAATTTTATCTGAGAGCACAGAAATTTTTTTAGCCCTTTAATTTAATTTGGTATAAAAATCTCTTTTGAAAAGAGACTAGCACTAAAAAATAATTAGAAATTGAAAATGACTGAAAACTGAAAATGTCTACTCAGTGATATCCTGCTTTAGTAAGAAGTAAAAATGTTTTCTAAGCACTTTATGATGAGGATAAGAGTGTCAAACCTTATTTTGCAAAGTCACCAAAAAATTAAGTAAATGTACTCAACAATATAAATGTTTAATGGAAACGGAGTATTAAGAACAAGTTCTTGATTAAAATGAAGTCCTGAGTGGAACAACAAACATATCAAAATCTGTCTGATAGAAGTTGCTAATAATACCATAATGATAATATGTTGATTAGATGGTAAATATGTGAATTGATGAAACTTTTTACAGCCCATGAAAGCCATGAAGAGTTTTTTAAGTAATCCAGGGTTTGTGATTGGCTAACCTTGGCAATAAAGGTAACAGGTAATAAAATGCCGGCTAAAATAAAGAGATTGCAGCAACAATAGATGCCTTATCTGGTCTATATCAGTGCAAATCAGGGCATGAATTACAACCACATTGTCACGATCCATGTGGCCCGGGTCTAGCCTCTCGGAACGCCCCTTGGCAACATGGATAGGGGAAGGAACTGCCGAACGCCCCCTAGTGGCTCCTAGGAGAGCGCCCAGAGAACCCCAGGGCACGCCCTCCAGTGGCGCCAAGAAGGTCGGCATGCCGCTTGGTTTCCTTTGCTGAGCCAGAGCGTGTTCCTGCTGCAGATACGGCCGCTGATCGCCCTCGGGGTCCTGCTGGCGGACAAGGTGGGAGGGCGCCTGGTGCTAAACCGGTTAACCCAGGCCTGTCCACGCCACCACTAGTGGGGCTTCAGGTGTGGAGACCTGGTCTTATGTTCCCCAGAGTGCTTGTGCCTGTGTTTGTGTCAATCCCCGTGTTTATTCCAAATCCCCTTCACCCTTTTGTGCCCATGATGGTGAATGTGCCTGTTTGTGTCTTTGTGTATGTGCTGCTGTGTTTCTTTAACGTCTTTCCAGGGAGGGTGTTCTGAGATTGCTCGAGGCGGACGCCCCCGCGGAGGGGGACGACTCCCGGAGGCGGAAGATTTCGACAGCCCCGGACCTCTCCCCTGGGGCGTGTGTTCATGTAGTCTGCGTCTAGCTATGTCCATATGTGCATTTCCGTGGGTGTGGTTCCATATGGCTCGTCTCGTCATCACTCAGGGCTCGTGTAATTCGTCTCTTTAATGTGCGTTTACACAGTGTCCCGTGCTTGTCTTTATCACAGTCTCGTCACAGTGTTTTTGTGAATGTGTGCTGTCTGTGCGACAGTTCTTAATAAACGCACTCATCTCATCGTGCTGCCTACCCTCACCATTACACACATAACCAAATACAACCACATAACCAACATCAGTCATCTGTGAAACTTCACAGAAACATATCTGTGAAAGCATTTCTGTTATGAAGTAAAGTCAGCACTTTTTAACTCTGCCATGCAGTAAAGCTCTTTACAGCAAAAAAGCTTTTATTATATCTAGATCTTTTGGACTGCAGTGAAAGTAGACCATGCTCCTGCTCACTGCTGAATTAGCAGTGGGTAGAAAAATCATGCTGTTTTGGTCATGATATAAGAAAAAGACATAAGGACCCAAATAGGATCCCGTGTGAACTCTGATTATGACAGTTAAACTAATCGCTGCCACAGCAGGTTCTATGAACATATTGTTTCAGTCAAGGCCAAAACTGGAATTAGAAGATATTAGAAGGAAAAATCTTTTTATTTATTTATTTATTTTACCAACAAATTATCTACATGATGTTCAGCATTGAATAGCAGAGTATGTGTTTTAAAATGCGCATGAAGTTGTCCTTTTCTGTTACTTGGCTGGTATAGAAACCTAAAAGTTAACCATCATGCGGAAAAACTGTCACGGAGCCAGTAATCCGATAGATACAGCTGTCAGGCACCACTAAACCTTTTGCTTCCGCTCTCAGAGTTTAATTCAGCTTCAAGGAACCACATGGCATGCGAGGGTGTCGTTGTGCAGCAGCACCAGGCCAGCCCACCTGCAGTAATGCCATGCCACAGCTCACTGCTCTAGTCCAGTCCCTTGTTTTGTCTAGGAGCGCCGACAAAGCTTGCAGGACACATGAACAACTGGCAGCAGAGAGCAAGTGTGAGTGATGGGCAGTAAACGAGGAGAGATGATTAAAGAATCACAAAGGGAAAGAGAATTAGGGTTGAGCTTAGAAAGAGAGAGAGAGCAGTGATAAGCTGTCTGGCATTAGCATATGGCACTCATGAGTCTGAAATGGTCGGTTCGTTCCTTTTCCTCTGACCCCCTCATGGCTTTTGGTGGTCGCATCTCCCCTGCTGTGACTCTAGCTCATGTGTTGTGCTGTGATCCATAGATCCGGGTTAATGTGCTGTTTGCTGCTATACTGGCTATGACTTTAGCTTTGCCCAGCAAGACCCTTTAGCTTGGTTTGTCTCCATAACTCCAGGCAGGCAGCAGGGATCAAGCCCACAGCGAAGTTCTCCCCTTGGGCTTTGGCTCAACTGGCTCCATTGGTGAGACAGTTTCAGATGAAACCCATGTCTGAGGCTGACGTAACCTCTGCAACTTTGTAAGTAAACCACATTAACTTCATACCTGCACAAGTGTTTTTGTCTTGCTAATACTGCATACTTTTGGCCGAAGAGTTTGTTTGCAGCCTTCATGCTGTCGTGATGAATTGGGAGGTGTGAATTTGGCCGATTTGTCATTGTCAGGACTGGTTTTTGCAGTGACTTAGCTTGTCTGCGTGAGCGAGCTGTGAAAGTCATGTAAGCTGAAAAAGCACAAGTTCAAATGGGATAATCGGCTAATCCATTATCTGCTTAGCCATGGAGGTGGCTACCCATGTGTGTGTGATAGCCCCTTAATTAATGATGAAGGGACCTTTCACGGCGAGTGTAGATAAAGGGATTTAAGGGGGAGAAAGTTTCTCTTGATTCAAAATACCTGTGCACTTTCACTGGCCTCTCCCCACCTGACCTTGTGACACAGTGAAACTGACTTACTGCTGCCATTTTGTGTCTTCTGAGGTTCTGATTAAAGACAGCTGACAGGATCACTGAGAAGAAATCTTTTAAACCTGAGGCAAGATTGCTTTTGCTGCCAGACGTTTTCACAGAACCGACTGTTCCATCTCACCTTTCAGAACTTTCACGTGAAGTAAATCTTAGAAAACTTGAGCCAGGCTGTTCTGCTTGTTGTCAGACTAACTCTATTTCTGAAGCTGTGCATTTCTTGAGTAGGTATTTTATATTTTGCCTTATGCCTGTCCGCTCAGAGATTTTGTGCCCGTATGACATTTCTTCTCGGTGACAACTGATGTGTCACTCGGAGGTGTGTGTTTCACAGAAGTCATTCGGAGAGGAATGAGTAAAGCTTTTTCTGTGGGAAGATAGGATTAGCCTTTCAGTACTTCCGCTGCTTTCTCGCTATCTCCTACTATAACTGTGGCAGAGAGAACTCCATGCATACCAAACTACACTGCAGAAACACATAGTCATACACTGACACATTTCGAAAGGCAGTTGGTCGTGGTTGAGCTGTGCGACTTCCTGCTATGTCACACAGCTTCCTGGTATGCGGAAAGACTGGACTTAGATGGCCACATCTAGTGAGCTCTTCAGAGTGGTAATTTAAACAGCCACATCAGGAATGTTGATTCCTAATACTTTTTAATTCTGGATTCTCCACTCTACCACATTAATTTATTCTTTTGATCTATCTTTGTTTTACAAAACACCTCTCTTTCTGTTAATTAGGCCTATTTGCTAACTTTAAAGCTAAATGACTTTTATATGTATGAATTGTAGTGATTATCTGATTTGACTAGGCAGTAATGTTCTAGCAGTTCAACAAAGCCATTTATTTCAGTTAGGAGTGCATGAGTATTTTTAGTATACATGACAATAGCCAATAATGATTAGATAATTGGCATAAACTAATAAGTAAAGCAAACACGTATATGTAGATTAGCCATTAATAAATAAATTAGATAAAGGAAAATAAATTAGATAAAGGAGAAAAGTGAGAAAAGTTAATGATCAATTCCTTAATTATTAATTGTATTATATCGGTGGATGTAACTGTAACTTTGCAACTTTGAAACAGACCGGACACAGAGTTTTAAGCAGGCAGGAGCAGATAATAATTCTCTACGTTATGCAAAAAGAGTTTGTTTAGTTGTGTTGTGTGTCGTATGGTGTGTGTGGGCGTACATGAGTGTCTTGGTTTTGTAGCTGAGGTCTCACAGCTGGGCTATGATGATTTAATAACAGCCCAAAGATGATTTCACTAGAACAGATCAATGTTGAGCGGCCAGAGAGACCAAAAGCGATCACACAGCATTCTTCATACGCTTTACTGCAGATGAGGCTCTCAGTAGAATCTCATCACACCTCTTTCCCTAAACTGATGTGGAGGGGGAGAAAATCGGATGAAAGTGCTATTTATTTTTCATCTCCTCCTCTTCTATTGCACAAGTGAATCCATCTCTTTCTTTAGGTCCTAGAAGGCATGAAATAGCAATGATAGCTTTGCTTGCATTTTTTTAAAGTCTGAACAGCAGAGTATTATATTTGTGTATTTGCATGAGTTATACTACTCCGCTGTACTGTGCCATATATTTGTGGATTAAGTGCTTAAAAAAGGGCATACAAGGACGTTTATTTCTGAACGTCATGCAGCTACAGGTGGGAGATGTAGCATGGGGCTGACAGAACAGCTTGACTCCCATATGGAAGAACTTCCAAGGAAACAAATGTGATTTCTACCCATTCAACCCAATTCTGTTGCATGCGAATAAATATATTTTGTGATTTGATGTTGGGCCACGGTTATAATTTGAATAGAACAGTTGGAGCCTCTCTTCACATAAGCAGGTGTTGGATGTGACATTTTCCTCAGCATGCTTCATGTGGAAATCAACCCATTTGCCATCGCCATGTGTTCTGTGTTTTTTATATCCATTTTTTCTGTGTATCAGGACAAAATATAGGTGGCCTCAATTGAAGGAGTTACACACGGGTTTGGGTCTTCACACCATGTTACACCAGGTCAAACCCTGGGCCTACTTACCCAATACATAACTGCACAGACTAATGCATTTATACCCAGCTGGAAAGACTGAGCATATAAGTTCCAGTCTTCTTTCTCCTTTGATATTTTTTATTTAATTGTCTCATAATGACTTTCAATATCAATACTAAGTATCACAAAAGGAGCAGCAATATGAATGTGATTGATCTGAGAGATGACTGGCTTACTCAGATCAACTCCAATCAACTTCATCAGTTTCATTCTCAGCTATCTCGAGATGTAGTCTTGATATGTCACTGAAGTGCACTACATTAGACAGAAAAGATGCCTTACACTTGCTTGGGGCTTCATCCTTGCAGTTGTCAAACAGCAGGAGGTCTCTGGGACGACTATTGCTAGCACACATTGGCATCAGAAGGCCAGTGAGGCTCCTACCCACTACAGAGGAAGCTGATATTACTCACATTAGTCATCTCATTAAAAAGCTCCCGGGAGAGACGTTTCTTTTAATTGAAAGAGAAGTCCTGTGAGAGAGCCAGAAGGTTCTATGTCAAATCTCATAGCAACCTCAACAGGGAGTTTATTCAGGAACCGCAGGCTCCAGCCTTATGATGTCCCAACAAACAGTTTTCCATAGTTGTTTCTCTAATAGCAAAGAATATATTTCAGTGGTTCATTATACAGTTTGATTTAATTAATCTTTCCACCCAATGTTAAGGCTGTTTATGTACATTCTAACCTTGACAACACATAACATTTAATTGGAAGAGGAGTTGGGGCGGTGTTAACTTTTACATCAGATATTTCCACCGACCTCTGCAATTATAATACTCTAAATGCCTGATTTATGGATGGTTAAACATCCGCTGTGTTCATGATGAAAAGGGACCTTATGTTCGGATGGCATCTGATCCATCACAGACGCGATTTGGTAATTGGGTAAATATTATAAAATGATACAAAATATGAAAAATAAATAAACAATTTGTCACATTGCATACTGATCTTTTACTAGCCTCTTTGTACCAGTTGTTAATAAGTTGGCATTGAGCAATTCTGTACACAGTATAGATCATACTGGTCATAAATCAGGCTTAAATATCCAGCGTCTCCAGGACGTAATGCCTAAAATGAGAGGGCTTTGGTCGCCTAACCTTAACCTGTCAGAATGAAAAATAAATAAAGCGTTATCTCTGTTATCCCGAGGCCACAGTGAGAGACAGCTGATTGAACGCTCCTTCCAGAAAGAATCAGTGAGCCCCCTGTATCCCCAATATCCTCTGAACCTGACCTTCAGCCTACGTCTGTGCTCCAATCATTCTCTCACGGCTCAAGTCTGAGCTGTTAGACTACAATTTCCTGTTGTGCTGCTTTGGTGTATTTAATGAAAGTGAATAAAAAAGTTCTGCCTCACTGTATGTGTCAGGAATCAAAATGAAGTTCCAAAGAAGTTTTTAGTTGTGTTGTGGATGAAAATGAAAATTGATATGACTGCTCAGTTTTTTTCTTAGTAGGCTAGTATATAAACAAGACTTCGGATTAATATTATATTAAACCTAAATGTAACTTGAATCAATAATCAAGACAAAGTCAAATTCCAGACAGACAATTGCAGCCATAGATTTTATCTGAATATTCTAGCTGAATGTTCTGCTCAAATCAGCTGCACCATGTTATAGTGTTTTCCTCCCGGTATGCTGCCATGGTCACAGGTGTTCTCATGCACTCAAAAGTTTTATGCTGTCTTCTGCATACTCACGGTGCACCATAGAGAGCTCTTTGCTTGAGTGCATTGCAAGACATGCAGTGTAAATGTAATATTGTCAGAGTACTTTATTCACAAGTCACATTTGGAATGATTATAATTTCTTGCTTGAATGGTTCCCAAAATGTGATCTGCGTCTAAGTTGCAATAATACATGATATTATTTAATTCTATTATTTATATCATAGCTTTATTAAACAGATAATACACATAACATTTTAAAAGTGGGTACCTGAAAAATGGTTATTGAGTTATTAGATTCTAGTCATTTCAATTAGTTGGGAAATTAATTGGCTGGGATATAACAGTTCTAATCAGTTGTGTATGATGAAAAAAGTAATAGAACACCAAATTTTGGTTGCTTGAATTTCATGAGGGAATTTCTTTGCAATATGTGAAATATGGTGCACTATAGCTTGATAGATGTGATATTGGCCAATCAAAAGAGATTTCACCACATAAGACATTTTCTGAAGCTCATAAGAGGAAAATGTTAAGGATTTTTAAGCTTCCACCAGTTCACACTCAGGCAGACAGCAGATGCTGAATGGCATTTCTACTTTTCCTTGGAGTGGGTGATCTAAGAAGGTCATTGCTAGGGCAGGCTGTAGAATCCTCTAACCAGTGAACCACAACCCTAGGCTGACATTATAAGGATCTGTAGACATGTACTGTCCATGATAATGTTAATAATCAGGAGTGTACTATGAAAAACCAATTTATCAAGAATTGGTCGGGGTTACTACTGTTTTCCTGTTTTTTTAGAAAGAAATGTTATTACAGTGTTATGTAGGTGGATGAGGTAAATTTTTTATTTGGTTATTGAGTAAATGAACACAGGGCTAAAATAAAATCTACATATCTAAAACTTAAAACGATGTCATTCAATATGCCACTGACTAAAAACAAAACAACCAAACAAACAAAACATTGAAGTAAATCAGCATCAGGTCGGCTTAAACAGACCAAGACATAGCCCTGAAAGTCCCTTGCAATGGCTTAAAATAAAGGAGGCCACTTAACTAGTTTTTTACAACAAAATTCTAAGTAAAGTTATTGCACTATAAAATGTGTGTCGTTATAGCTTAGATGAAGATCAAATCTCATTTTATGAAACCATTCATTTAGAAATCCAGATAATTCCAATCCAATACATATACTAATAAATGATTTTAAATAATATTGCCATCCTCAGACACTGGGTCTTGGTTGAGGGAGACTTTATTCTCCATGATGTTATAGACAATCAGAAAGGTACAGCATCAAGCAGACGAAAAATGTACTAGGGACTAGATACACAGGCAGTAAAGCTCATAGCTCAGCTGAGAGCAGACTGCTCTTGAAGGACGTCTTCTTTGGCGCTGTTGGAGAGGAGGAGAGGTACTTGCACAGCAGGCAAGTACCTGTGGATTTTATATAGGGAGAGGATAAATAAGGTACAGGTGCTCACGATTAGTAATCAGGTGATTGGGAGCAGAGCAATGCACGGCACTGGAGTGGAGTGTGTGTGTGTGTGTGTGCGTGTGTGTTTGTGTGTGTGTGTGTCAGTGGGTGTGCCTCTCCTGCTGGGTGCCCTGCACACCGTGACAGGTGTCTTCTCTGGTAAAGCTTTGGCGAACCTGTCCTGATGCCTATTTCAGTTCCTGCTGGTGTTTGCAGGGGCTGTTGCCTATTATTCACTATTTGGTATTCGATCTAAAACATTATAATACTGCATTGCCCTGCAAATCCTTAGTAGTATGTTATTACATTGCCCCGTTAAAATATTAAACACTGTCCACTGTGTACTGGCGTGACTGTATGTTTCTTTACACTTCAGAACTCCTATTGTTGCAGTCAGCAGTTGCATCATCTTTCAAGACAAGTGTAGCACTTCTACTGTCAGACATACATCCCTATTCAACCATGTTCCACAGAGGATGTGGTGTGATTTGGATCGTTAGCAGTTCCTTTCTGTCATCTGCACTCTCTACATTCCATCACACAGGAACAGATGAATCTTCATCTCATCTGTCTATAAGACCTTTTTTCAGAACTGTACAGGCTTTGACCCTAGAACTGCACAGGCGCTTTTTGACACCATGTCTTCTCTGTTTCTGAGGCTTACCACAGGTTCATGTCTGGTACACCCTCTGAAGTTCTCTTGGCATGTTCTCTTCTTCATGGGATTCTGTAACACATCTACACCCACGTGCTGCAGTGGTCCTGTTCAAAGTATTCCTTAGTCATGAACCACCATGATCTTTCCTGCTCTGTTAGAGGCTACGTTCACCTGCATTTTTAGTCTGTACTGTTTGGTTCTGTACTAGCAAACTAATTTACTCACATTTTTCAGCCTCACAATGGCTTTATTAACTGTCATTAACACTTGTTTGGTGTACATCTTTTGTTTACCTTCTCTGGAATATCCTAATGAGGCAACAACACACAGGTGACTTGTTAAGGAGACAGTTGTCCTAGTCACCATTTACGTAGGAAAGACTGAAGTGGGAAATTCAGGAAACCCCCTTAACTAGGGACTGTATATGAAGAAGAATATACAATCTCAACATCATCCATGGTACTTTATTTAAAGACATTCTACACAATAACTTCATAGTATTGGGGTACAGAACCAAAATAACACTTTCCCCCTGCGATCCTACTTATAGATTTCTGTGTTCAGTATCCATTCTCAACATCTGCTAGTATAAGTGTACATTTATTTTTGCATAAAATTCACTAAATGAAATATGAAAGATAGATGGTTTGCAGAAACAGGTAATTGAGCTTCTTTAGACTAGTTTTTAGTACTAAAAATCTTGTTATATCTTGCTGCATCTGGTAGCACAAGCTCAAGCCAACAATATGAAGCAGCTGTATGACTGACAAGTAAAACTAAACAGGCAGCTTACTGCTTCTTTAATTCTAAAAATGGCTCTTGAAGGTCGTTAATTCTCAGATCTCTGCAGTCTAAGCTTGTGCTTGTGCCTTAAATTCCAGATCAGGAATGAATCTATATCTTGGAAGGTCATTCAACATTCATGGGTGTCTTGATTCACAAAATATTTATTGCCCACCCATCTCTCAGTTGCTTAAAGAAACCTTAATGACTAGCCGGTCAATAAAGCCATTGCTTTATTTGTCTGGTTTATATATTGTCCTATAGCTACAGCACCAAATTCACTACACTATATCCTTGTGTGAAGGAAAGACTTTGTATGCAGGAAGGCCACTCTGAGTGTCTTTCCTGAATTCAGTCGGTTGCATTTAATATTGATTCACCAAATATATGTTGTCTTTGTGGATGGTTTGAAGTCTTCTGTTTATAATTTTGGTAAATAACCACACAGGAATTAAAATTCAAAATTAAAAAAAAAATGAGAATATAATATCTAAGCTATTATTGCAATGTTGTCGTTCATCAAGTTTCTAATTCCAATTGCAATACATAGGCATTATGGTATGTCTGTTTCATAGGAGCAACATGCCCAAAATATGACATATATCAGCAGTGGAATTGTTTTCAGAGATCACTTATCTGGGAGGCTGTCATTCATCCCTTCAAAGGAAAACAACTAGAAGCCACACTCTGGTCCCAAAGCTTCAAGGTTGTGTTCTCTGCCTCCTTGAGTGAATATGATGGCCCTGATTTTATCCCAAAGACGCCATTTTAACATGGCCATGGGCTTGATGTTTAACTTGATGTTCATTTCTTTACACAGCTGAGCTTATATGACGAGTAAACAAAAACAAAACAGAATGTGAAAGACATATCTTCTGTGCTCCCAAACACACAAGTCTTCCTCCACAGAGCTTCTGCCTCAGCAACCTTTTTGCAACCAGTTTGATGAAAGCAACAAATATGTGCTCAGGAAAACAGCTGTCAGAAAAGCTCAGAAAAGAATTACTAACATTTCATAGAGCTGGAGAAGGATATAAAAAGATATCAAAGCATTTTGGGATACCAGAAGGCCATAATCCAGAAATGGAAGAAACGTGGACCAAGTGAAAGATCAAGAGCTTTGTAAGAATCCAAAGCAAATGGCAGGGGACATAAAAAAGTCTTTAGAGACATATGGAATACAATTTGTTTACACAAGTCTGGATTGCTTGGGAGGGAAAACATACAGGAAGCTTGAGTCACAAAAATATATGTTCTGTTGAGAGCGAAGTGGACGGTTTTGGTATTAATTAACACAGAAACATGTGGCAAACAAAATCCTGTGTCTACAAGGAGAAGAACACCATTCCTGCTGGGACTGACGCTCTATAGAGATAGGAAGGAAGAGCAAATACATGCCAATATCAATAGTTATAGACAACCAGAAAGGTTAGAGTGTAAGGTAAGGTGTAAGGTATATATATATATATATATATATATATATATATATATATATATATATATATAAGACTCCAGGGATTATCGGCAATGTACTGTAGTAAAAAAATGTAGAGCCAGCAAAAACTGCATTATGGAACACAAAACACAAGGTTTCAAGAAACAGGGAATTTCAGACATAGGTTCTTTACCATCTGTGCCAGCAAACCCAAACCTTGCATGCGCACCTGATGAAGGACCACTGTCTGCTGTCTGAAGTTTTGAATGCCGCTATATATACACCAAGGGCTGAAATAAGAGATGAGGGCTACAGTGGTTCCTGTGGTAATCAGAGCGAGTTTCCTTTTCATACCCCCCCCCACAGTACTATGGAGAAATGTTCTATTTATTCTGCTTGTAAGCAGTACGCCACCATAGCTCGTGCACTGGTCAGGGTGTTTATCATCTCCTCTGTACTGAGGATTGCTGCTACCACATTTCTTGCTGCCTCTCTCATAACGCACTCATAAAGCCTGCCGCCATACCTGGTACCACAAACTGAAAGCACAAAATGGCGCGAGTGCGTCGATGACATCAGGTTTCATTCCATATATTCAGACTTTCATTCCATATTCTCAGGTTTCATTCCATATATTCAGACTTTCGTTCCATATTCTCAGGTTTCATTCCATATATTCAGACTTAGCAGTCATTCTATATATATAATTATTTCCTGAACGGCTTGCCATAATTAATATCATACATAAATATATATTTTTATATTTTTATATATAATAATTAATTCATACATACATATGTAGAATGAGAGAGAGAGAGAGGTTGAGAAGGAGATAAAGAGAGAGGGACAGAGAGACTGTGAAGTACACAAAGCTGAAGTACAGAGAAGCACTTTGCCTGCACAACTGAAGAAGGACCTTTGTCCAAAACGTCCTGTTTCTCTGGAAACTTTGTGTACTTCAGAATAACGCAGTCATGGGAAGATATACATCATTATTCATTACACTCACACACACACACACCCACCACCCACACACACACACACACACACACACACACACACACACACATATATATATATACATATATATATATATATATATATATATATATATATATATATAATCACCGGCCACTTTATTAGCTTTATTAGGTACACCTGTCCAACTACTCATTAACGCAAATGTCGAATCAGCCAATCACAACTAAATGCATGGTCAAAATGATCTGCTGCAATTCAAACTGAGCATCAGAATGGGGAAGAAAGATGATTTAAGTGACTTTGAATGTGGCATGGTTGTAGGTGCCAGACGGGCTGGTCTGAGTATTTCAGAAATAGCTGATCTACTGGGATTTTCACGCACAACCATCTCAAGAGTTTACAGAGAATGGTCTGATAAAGAGAAAATATCCAGTGAGTGGCAGTTCTGTGGGCGCAAATGTCTTGTTGATGCCAGAGGTCAGAGGAGAATGGCCAGACTGGTTTGAGCTGATAGAACGGCAACAGGTACTCAAATAATCATAAGTTACAAATAAGTCGTTACAACCGAGGCATGCAAAAGAGCATCTCTGCGCACGTCGAACGCACGTCGAACGCACGTCGAACCTTGAGGTGGATGAGCTACAGCAGAAAAAGACCAAAATTGGACAATAGAAGATTGGAAAAATGTTGCCTGGTCTGATGAGTCTTGATTGTTACTGCGACATTCGGATGGTAGGATCAGAATTTGGCGTCGACAACATGAAAGCGTGGATCCATCCTGCCTTGTATCAATGGTTCAGGCTGGTGGTGGTGGTGCAATGGTGTGGGGAATATATTTCTGGCACACTTTGGGCCCATTAGTACCAATTCAGCATCGTGTCAATGCCACAGCCTACCTGAGTATTGTTGCTGACCAAGTCCATCCCTTTATGACCACAATGTACCCATGTTCTGATGGCTACTTCCAGCAGGATAAGGCGCCATGTCATAAAGCGTGAATCATCTCAGACTGGTTTCTTGAACACGACAATAAGTTCATTGTACTCAAATGGCCTACACAGTCACCAGATTTCAATCCAATAGAGCACCTTTGGGATGTGGTGGAATGGGAGATTCGCATCATGGATGTGCAGCCAACAAATCTGTAGCAACTGCGTGATGCTATCATGTCAATATGGACCAGAATCTCTGAGGAGGAATGTTTTCAGTACCTTGTTAAATCTTTGCCACAAAGGATTAAGCCAGTACTGAAGATAAAAGGGGATCCAACCCGGTACTTGCAAGGTGTACCTGATAAAGTGGCCGGTGAGTGTGTATGTATGTACACACACACACACACACACACACACACACACACACACACACACACATATATATATATATATATATATATATATATATATATATATATATATATATATATATATATATATATATTTAGGACTTAGCATTTACATTGATACTATTTATAAGAATCACTTCTAAGACATCTATAGACACTTAGATTCTATAGACATTCATCAATACCTTTCTGTGCATCCATTGGGAACTTGCAATTTCCTTTGAAAGCACATGTCAAAGACATTAGAAACATAGTTTTTATCTATCTCGAATGGGAATCATATGAGATGACCATCATTTGTGTAGAAGGGGCGCTCTATATGATGAAGGCTCACTGACTGCTCAAAGTTTGAGAGCGGCTGCACAGGACACGATGAAGGGGCACCTTCCTGTATTAATGAGGCATTGATTTCCACATCACTGCATAATGAACTCATAAATTTCAGCAGACCATAAAACATTGAAACTGAAATCTGCTCACTCAGGGAGGTTCTCTTACATAGATTGTCAATGTTCTTTCTTTCTCTCTCTCTCTCTCTCACACACACACACACAGATATTTACTGTTTTCTGGAGTGCACCATGTGCACTTTGATATTAAGTATACTGGACCACAGACGGTCATTGAAGCAGTAATAATGTCTCTTTAGTTTCTGCATACTACATGAACGCAGACGTTGCTAACAAAACAACCTGCAAATACCTTCTTTTTATAAATTACACATATTTCAGATGCAATCAGCACAGCACTTTCATTACAGCCTTCATGTGCGTCTTCATGTGGGTTGTATTTTTGCTTCTCCACACTGTCAAGCAAATTTTCAAGTAACAGCTGCACAGAGAACAAAGACACGTTAACGTATCGAATCACTCTTTCACCACTCGGATTTAAGCTGAATGAGTTTTGCGCACTGGGAGACCGCCGGAATAGAATCCTGCTGGTGCGCACAACCTAACGGCCGCTTCCACCGAAGCACCCGCACACAGAGAGAGAGAGAGAGAGAGAGAGAGAGAGAGAGAGAGAGAGAGAGAGAGAGAGAGAGAGAGAGAGAGAGAGAGAGAGAGAGAGAGAGAAAGGGAGAGAGAGAGAGAGAGAGAGAGAGAGAGAGAGAGAGAGAGAGAGAGAGAGAGAGAGAGAGAGAGAGAGAGACGGCATTCCGAATACCTCACACTCAGTCTCCACCTCGCACTGTGGGAAGTAAAACCGTTAGGGACGCATAGGCTGCAGTTCAGACGTTTTCGACGGAAAGGCAGGTACAAGGACCCGGGGGATATTGGAGTCCTCTTATTGATTATTTGCACCCACTCTTTTCTGAACTCCTCTTTTATCAATGACACTAAAGTGAAGGCGAACAGTCACACTCGGACAGCAGTGGACGCACACGCAAACACCAATGCGAGGATACTGTCAGTTTAATCAGTCTCAGTCTGCTAATACACGGACGGGGCGGTGAGCATGTAAAATAGTCACCGCAAGAATGGACAAAAGGACCTACTACGTTGCCGTTCTGATACTTCTTGTTCAAGTGCTGGACTTAACAAATGGGCAGTTCTTTCCAGGTAAGTTTAAACTCTTGCGTGCCCCCTCCGCCTCCCCGTTCCGCACTTTGCAAGCGTGGTTTGAATACTGTAACCCAAGAATGGAGTTGGGCAGACAGGTGTCTGCCTCGCGCAAGAAGGAAAGATGAGAGTGTGGCAAAGGACTGAAACTTTAATTATGCCCCGTGTCTAATTCTGTAAACGCTAAAACAGCTTTGTGAATATAACATTACGATCTTTGTTGTCGAAGATATCTTGGATCTATTGAACTTCCTTGTAAATTCAGTTTTTGAGTCAGTACGGACACTGTCGGTTATAAACTTGTTATATAGTCTTATTGCCTTTAGATTGTATAGAAAACTGCTTACGAGTGTGAGCTTTTTTTTCGTAATCTGAAATTGAGGTATTGTTTATTGTACTACAACACGCATGCTCGCATCATCACGAATAAAGTTCTTTGTTATTTGGTCAGTCTGAATATCCACTTCAAGGTTTACGTGTTTGTATACGCCGTGTGTCACATATTAGGTAATAATATATTTAGCCACTATATTATGAGATTTGATTTAAAAAAGTTTATGTCGTAATTTTAATGATGTTAGTAGGAATAACCAACTATTGTTAGTTTCATTGTAAAAGTAGCCTATGCGATTCGTTAATGTGTTTAATAAAACAGTGATCGCTGAACAGTGGTAAGGACAACGGTTACAAAATTCATATTCCTGTAAACGGGATTACAGAGTTCTACTGCTTAACGAGTCCGCCACTCTCTCGTTCTCCGTAGGATGGCGCTCTTGGCACATCCAATGCCTTATCTCATGTCAATGAGTTTTATGTGCAGGAAATCACTGGCTGAATGGCAAATTTATATGACAAGTGAAAACCAAGAAACATTAATCTATTTGTAATTCTAGAAATAATAGGCTACACAATAATACGGCAGTCACAGCCTAAATGCATTAGCATCACAGAAGTAGGCAGCTGTCAGAAGATTTAGGCTGGATAATCATCTGCTATTTCGCAGGTTCATTTATTTATTTATTAGACATTTCAGGCTAAACTTTCCATAATTTGAAAATTCTGACCTAAATAAGCTATTTATGAAACGTTTTGCACAAATGTGTAATCAGTAAAAACTGCGGACTCTTTCGTTCATTTAAATAGTTATGCTAAATTAAAATACATTTTATACCGTGCAGTCCCTTAAAAGCGGAAAAACATGTAGTAATCATGTAGTAACATATACCCTAATAAATCCAATCAATGCGTCAATTAGCCCAAATACAAATATAAATGCAGTTAGGCTAATATTTTAGGGATGAACTATGGGACAATCAAGTGGACACCAAATGTAAGTAATATCCACTCAATGTTCATGTCTTTGGAAAAATGGCAAAGTTTTTTGCGCGTTTTATGAAACAGAATCTCGTCTGCCAGCGCTCCGCGCGAGGACTGTGTGAGTCGCACGCTAGCACTGAACTCCCGCGTAGTAAGCACAGACCAGTCAATAAAAAGAGCAAAATAAGCTGCTTTGATACGGTGCTCTATTTTTAACACCTGTGACAATAAACTAATTTCCGAATCAGATATCGTGAAAATACGAATCGCACTTTCAGCTTTCGTATGCGATTAGTGTATATTAATAACATGCTTAAATAGCAGGCCTTCTAGGATAAATAAATAATTTAATTTCTTTGGAGTAATGGTAAACTGACTAAAGGATATATCCCAGAACAATAATAGAAGTGTATTTAGCGTTAGTATTTTTCCTGGCTTTTACAACTTTGTTAGGGCAGTCCTGCAGGGAAAGGCGAATAGGAATTTGGTTGCCAAACGTAAGCCTTATCCCGCGCAACTTGAGGTTATAACAGAAGGGCACGGCGCCAGAGCGCATTGTGAAGGCGAGTTACTACGGAGTCAGCCCAGCGACGGAGTACCCGTTGGCCCTTGAGAAATACTACCTGTTGAGCTCATGAAATGTGGCATGAAATGTGGTACTATTATTGCACGTTTCTGCTAAACACAGGCTCCGTAACATGACTCTGGCTATAATAAATAAGCTTGAATTATTTGGGACATGCATAGATACTTTTTGTTTGTTTTGCTTACGTTATTTTTTTATTTTAGCAAGACCGATGTCACTCCTTGTTCCAAAAGAACCCTTCTTAAAGAGCTGGCAGAACGAGAAATTAATTAAGCATTTATTGAAAAGTTACCTCAGGAGATTTTCTGCTCCTTCATTCAAGTTAGAAAGCCATACTGTTTGATATCCCTAAAATGTTACTGATGTGTGTTATGCTTAATTTACACAACTCTCATTCCTCGATGTCATGCGCAATCTGTGGTCCAGCGTTCTCTGCGAAATGCACAGTCTCTCTTGTTGCCTATAGGCTAAGCGCTTCATTGCGCAGTAATTGTTTTAGAAGTAGCGGATATTGGACGCGTCCGTTGTTGTAATGGGCGTGTGTCTGAGGGACCGATTTCCATTCTGCGTGAGCTTAATTAAATGTCTTTCGATGGAAGGGGAGACAGAAAACTGGGAACCGCTGTGTCGCGCGCTCTCTTGCTTTCTCTGTTCCTCCAATGACTGGTTGTTTGATTTCGAAACCTGAACTTTTAAAAACGTTTTAGTCTTGTGTTGGAAGATTAACGAAGTTGCTCTCATCACAAAAATATACAACAAAAAAAACTTTATCGTGTGGCCATGTGGATATGCCAAACGTTAAACAATTATTTATTTTACTTTCTTTGCAATAGTTGTAATGCATAGTCAGTCTTTTCATTAACAAAGAAGTAATGTAATCTCTCTCTCTCTCTCTTTCTATGCCAGCAAACAAGAACCCCCCCCCCCCCCACTTTCACTATTTCTCACTCTCTCACTATTTGTTTTGCAATACAAACAGTAGTGTATATAATATAAAAACATAATGTAAATAATGTAAAAGTACCCTTAATATATATTGAAATACACTTCTATATTTCATGCAGTCACTGAAATTGACCATTGTAACTAATGAGGTTCAGCCGTAGTTATTTTTAGGTAATCTTTGTCAATGTCGTGCATGGCAATTTGATTGGAAAAGGCAGACATTTCATAGGCTTCCAGTCAATTACAGTCATATGAGGGTCAATTGTGCCAAAGGCTGCTGTTACGCAGTGAGAACAGTCATTGCCAACAGTCAACAATCAAGAGCCTGTTCAGGTGCAACAGCAGTGCCAAACTGTGTGGAAACAAACCCCTGGACTTCTATAGATGGAGAAAGTTTCAGAGGTGGGGAATTACAAAGCAAAAAAAATTACAGGGAAACGGAACTCTTGAGTGCTATGGCTGACTTGGGGCGGATGGGGGTAGAGGTGAGGGTGGTTGGAGGTGCAGAGAAAAGAACACTTGAAGTGGTTGGAGAAATGAGACACCTGAGAGCACACAAAAATGGCTTTGCTAGGTCTGTCTGGACTTAATGGATTTCACACACACATTCGGATCCATGTGCACATACACAAACACATGCACACATACACTAGCACACGTACACTCATACACATACACACATATGTATGTACACACACACACACACACACACACACACACACAGGTGCAGACAAGCAGTTTTCTGGATCAGAAGCACAAGCATGCACACACAGACACACATAGAGGAAGTTGATTATTTCCAGTGTGTCCTTTAGAAAGCGCCAGGACCATAATTGTTTTCTCAGACCTGCTTGTTATCGCTCTACTCTTGGGTTGCCAGGTTCAGCGTGCTGCTGTTGGCCTCTGACAACCTGTCACTCAAGACCCTGTTTGGTATTCGAGAGACCCAGAGAGCTAGAGAGAGGAAGTACAAAGGAGAGAGAGAGAGATAGACTGAAAAAGAGACAGGGGCACTGCTGGAGGTGTTATCTGCATGACTGTTGGCCTAATCCACCCTTCTATTTCTATTTGGTGTACTAAATGACAATTCAATATAGCAGAAAAATTACTAGGCAAGTTCAACAGGAGAGTGAGACAGAGGAGTTAGAGGATATATATATATATATATATATATATATATATATATATATATATATATATATATATAGATAGAGAGAGAGAGAGAGAGAGAGAGAGAGAGATAGAGAGAAAGAGAGAATCAGAGGCAGAGGGGTTAAAGAGGTGTTCACAGTAGAACATTTTGTTCATTGAATGCAGCTACATGACAAACAGATAACTCACAAAGAATTCATATCTCACAAAGATCTCACAAAGAATTCATACGAAACATATCAAATAATATATCAAATGGGGGTCATTTTGGCTAAAAAAGCTACATTAGCTACAGCTTTAGCGCTACATTAATCCTTCAAACAAGTTTTATACAACTTATATAGCACTCTCTATATGTGTCCCCAAAAGAGACAGAGAGAGGTGGAGATAGAGAAAGAGAGAGGGAGAGAGATGGGGAGAGACCAGGGGGTCTGCTACCTTTTCCCTCTGTGGAGCAGCACTTCTCCCCAGAGCCATGTTCCACAGTAGGGTCATGGGTATTCTGGGCAGGGAAAATGGATCTCTCTGATCATACGCCTGTCTGGAGGCTTTAATATGTGATAAAAAGTAATTATATTTTTTCACTGTGTGTGCAAGGCTGGATTTACAGACCTGCCACCCCCTTAAAGATACATGAGCATGAGTGCTTGGGGTGGGGGAGAGAGAGAGAGAACGAGAGAGAGGGAGGAGTAGCAACATGAGATTTTCTAAGCTAGGACCATCATAACATGTCAGAAGACAAACTGTAATTTGCTCTATCACAGGTCTCACCATTGCCTACATAATGACAGCCTCCTTCTGCTGTACTTTACTAGCAACACACACCATCACAACATTCGGGGTGTCAAATCACTCTTTTGTTAATTTTTTTATGATTACATCCTACTGCTCTTGGCACACCAGCAGTGCCTGGGAGAGCTATCGCTAGTCGCCCAGAACTTCAAGCTTTCAACTAAACATAAACCTGCATCTTACAGCTACAATGAACCACTCTAGGCTCACATGGAACCATTAATGCAAAAAGCAGGCGAGCAGTTCGTGAGCAGAACGGAGCCTGCTATATGTAGATCAGCCTGGCTTTGCTCATTATGAGTCTGAAGCTGCAGTAATGACTTTGTCTTAGTGAGGATCGTGCTGTCTTATAGTTAGACAGGGGAAACACTCTATCAGTGGGCCTATCAAAGAGATGCCTGTTCACTTGATGCCCTGTGAAGCTCCCTTATCTCAGAGGTTCTGTCAAGAGTCCGTGTGGGCTAATTTTCAAATCAATATGATTGCAAAGAGCAGGAGACAGAAAGTGGTGAGGTACAGATTTTGACGTGACGCTTCTCAGTCCTGTGCAGATGCACTGATCATGGAGGAAAGCTCATGCGAAGGAGGTGTGTTAACTCATGGTCACTGACCAGTTTCACGTGTTACTGCAATCCAGGAACATATAGATGGAGGGGCCGACAGGCAGACATTTTACTGGCAACAAAGCATAATCACATAGATGGGCACACACAAAGAGGGAGAAAGGGAGAGATAATGAGGGTGAGTGAAAGACAGTGAGACATGTAGAGTAAGTGAAAGAGAGAGTGAGAGAAAGAGAGATAGGTGGTGTATGGTGCTGGCACTGAGAGTTCGACATAGCCAATCCTGAGAGAGCTGAGTGAAACAGAACAAACATCATATGGTTTGTACTGAGAAATGTTTTCTCCTTCTGTTTATTCTATAATCCTCCAATAAATACACACACATACACACACAAACATACACACAAAGGAAAGGTTGTTTCTTATTCTCTCACAGCTCTAACAAATTCTCAAAGCTTTGTCCTGGACAAATTGACCTAATGAGACCTTTCTGTTAATCATGTTAATAACATGCAACAGGTAAATAAAATGGTTATGCTGTTAAAATACACAAATATGTTATTCTCTCTCTCTGTCTCACACACACACACACACACACACACACATACAACTACATGCAGGCCCATGCATCCATTGATTGTTCAGAATCAATCAATAAATTATATGTAATTGGTCGCAGAGAGAGGGATGCTTACATGAATTTGGACTTGATTAATTGATAATTATACCAACTATTATGCCAAACATTTTGTGTGTGGTCAATGGACCAGAATTTGAATAGTGGAGAAAAAAGGTCAAATGCCTCCTTTCTGATTTTAATTGTGTCTGTTCATATCTTTATACTGTAATTATCTTCCAAACAGCTGTTCTTTTATATACCTCTGTAAATAAAGTACTTGCACACATGCAAAGAAACCAGATCTTTGGCAACATACTTTATTGCTGAAGTCTGGCACCAATCCATTCTGACCAGGTATAATGTCCTCCCTACTGTTCAACTAGTCAGTTACGTTTCAATAAGAATGCTTTAAAATAGTTTAGTCAGGATGGTTCAGTTATGTCTAATTATACTATAATTTTGTTTATGTCCAGTCTACTCGCCGGGAATAGAAGCATTCCTGTTTCAGTTTTCCTAATTACTTTAAGACTGTGAGCTGAAAAGCTTGTGAACTGAATTTATTTCCTGAATGAAACCTGCATTAGGCCCAGTCCTATCTCTTCCTTTTAGCACTTGAGTATAAACTTGCAAATACCCCCAAATTATTTCTTTCTAAGTGCAATAGCTAACTTAAAATCTGGATGATGACAGCGAGAAAAATGGGCCACATTTCTTCAGGAATTACTATATAAAATTACCAGAAGAATAATGGGGAAGCATATTATGAGCCCACAAAACCAGCCACTCAAACGCAACCTCTGAAACATAGCCACTCATACACAACCGCTATAATACAGCCACTCAAACAGAAGACATGTTTTATGCTCACATTTTGTGAGTGTTTTTGTGTGTGCTTTAAGCACAATGTTTATATATTATAGCAAATCAGAAGATAGATACTGTATGTTCACATCTGGATTGTGGTGTTGCTGATCTTAACCTATCAGATAATCTGCTGTGAACACCTTAGAAACTTGTCTGTGCAAGAACAGTAGATCAACTGTCAAAAATTTTGGTTATCATCCTTTTGAAACAGAAAGGAAGTCATAATGAGCTTCATCTTTTGCATGCACTCAACACAGATGCAATTATGCAGTTTACCAGTGGCCTATTCATATGTTTTGCTTTACAAATCCTTAGGAATAGTGCAGTGTGTATAATTTCATCTTTATATTTCAGATAATGTGCAACTTGTAAGGCAAGACATGTTTTTGATTAATTTCTTTTTATTAATTAAAAAGTTTGTTTTTAAGATAGATAGATAGATAGATAGATAGATAGATAGATAGATAGAGAGAAAATGTTAGCTGAGCAAAGAGAAACTATTGTAATGAATTGGGTGGCTCTTTAGACAAAGGACTTTGTCAGAAGTTGAGGACAGGAGTAATTAGGCCTCCTTGCACATCTTCTCTTTCTTTCTTTCTATCTATCTCACTCACTCACATATTCTCTCTCTTTGTCTGTCTCTCTACCTATCTATATCTCTCTCTCTCACACACACACACTGTCCCTCTCTGGGTACACCATTAACCTTTCAGAACTCTTATGGACATTGGACAGATCCTTGTGGAGCGACAGAGAAGCAGGTCTTTTTTACCCAGTGGAAGATTAAAACAGCTTTTAATTGGTATGGGTAATGGTGATTTACTAGAGCCAATTCACACTTTGGTGCATGTGAGCCTGTGAAAAGGTCAGTCACGAGGGCACAGTGTTAAACACAAGAGAGAGCCATGGTAAAGGTTCTGAAGGAGAACAGACTATGTTGATAAAAGGTGGAAGTTATATAGGTTATGCACAGGGGTACAGGTTATACACAGGGGTATAGGTAGATTTTGCACAGGGATATAGGTTATGCACTGGGGTACAGGTTATGCACAGGGGTATAGGTAGATTATGCACAGGTTAATAGTTATACACAGGGGTATAGGTAGACTATGCACAGGGTATAGGTTATGCACAGGGATACAGGTCATGCCCAGGGGTATAGGTTACACACAGGGGTATAGGTAGATTATGTACAGGGGTGTAGGTTATGCACAGGAGTATAGGTTATGCACAGGGGCAAAGGTTATGCATAGGAAAAGAGTTCATTTACAGAATTAATGAGAATAAAAAGGAGGATACATTTGGTGTCAGTGGGTGTGCACGTGTGTGGTTGTGTGGTTATGATGATTTCTCTGCACCTGACCCCCACCAAGCTCCATTTTAAGTGTTATGTTTTCATCTCTGAAAATATCTAATCACAAATTGTCTTCGATTTTAGTATAACATGTTATCATTACTCCCAACTTATTAAATGTGTTTTCTCCTTTTCAAAGATGGCCTTATCAGCATTCTAAGACAAAACTCAAGCCATCTCCTCCTTTCTGAAGGGAAGGTTGTTTCATCCGTTCTCAGAGTAAAAGCAATTTTCATTTCCCCCAACCCCATTGTTCAAAGTGACAGTTTTAATTTGACTGTTTTCACCTTTCGTTCTTTCATCGACGCACATTTACGTCAGGGCTGACGGCTATTAATTATGTGAAAATTCAAAAGGATCGTAAAAAAAGATGAATGAATTAAGTGCTCTACACAATAGTGCGACTGCAAGGCTTGACAGGAGCTCTTTAGTGTGCCACCATATGCCTTAAGTACCAGCTAATGAGAAAATACCCAAATCACAGCTTTTTGGCTTAAATCATGTTATGTACCCTCCATTATTATAAATGGCAGTGTATTTTGCTGTTTCTTTGGTGTGTTTTATTGTCATTGATGAGGTTCGGTCTTCAGGGCTACTGGCTTGAATACCTTATGCTTGCTAGTGAAGTTTTGGATGGCATGTATCCAAGAGCTTGACCCAAAGGGATTTATATATTAGGCTACATTCACACAGGAACAATTGAATGTGCAAAGCATCATTTATTTATTTATTTCTGAAGGTTGGGGGGTTATGTTCAAAAATTTATATAATGATGCTAAAATGAATCAGTCTGACTAGTATACATAAACAGATTCAATATTTTCAATATTGTTTGAAAATAATGTATTAGTACCACTCAATTAGACAATCCATTAGATATACTAGATAACATAGACCTTAGAACATTTACGGATACACTTCAGTAAAATTTCAGCATACCCAAGAATGATCAAACCTCAGTTTTATGAACTAAAAACACAATATCTGCAAGCTTCTTCTCATTTTCCTTGCACGTTCAAGTCACATTCTCATTTCATAGTCCAAGTTAGGTGAGAGATTACTGGAGAGGTACCAGTCTTGGGTATTTTACACATGTACAGGTATAGACACTGGAGCTGGGGCATACATAGCTAACTGGGGCAAGTATTCCTATTTTCTATTGTTATTCCATATGTTGAATGTTAATGACAAACCTTTGTGTGGGTATGACAATTCAGTGAAATATTAAGACCATTTTACGTCATACACTTAATCCTACTTTAAACTGCGAACTGTACACTGATACGTTAATGAATGTGATCTTTTATGTATTTTCAAAATCTAAAAAAAAAAAAATTTCCCACTAGGTAAACCTTCAGTTTCTACCTAGAAACAGTCCAAACCTATGCATCATTGCTATATCTGCACTCTACGCCAATAAACAAAACAAAAATAGCTAAGCTATGCTTTATTTTCCCCCAGGAACATCAATACAAGCCTCGACAAAGGTATATCATTTGTATTTTAGCTCTTCTGAACAGAATCTGTTTGAGAATATAGCAAAAATGCAGTCACCGTTAACGACTTATTTTATTACGATTCCCACGACAGTAGGTAGCCTTGAAGGTCATCCCCATTCCCGCTGACACTGCGGAAATATTTTTCAACACGTCCCTCCACACAGAGGGACACCGCGGTGAGTCGTGTCCGGTGTGAAATAAAACATCGTGGAGTGGCCCCTCTCGTCACACCGTTTCTGGTGTAAATTTGGCGTTAACGAGGCAGACAGGCATGTATAAAACAAACAAAGAGTAGAAATTATCTCCTTTAAATGGACAAATGGGTCTCTGTGCTGATGCTTTTGTGTGTTGTGTGCTTTCTGGCCATTTCTAGTCTTAACTCTTGTTTATATATAATGTTCTAAAAAGCTTAGTCAGGCATACTATCAGGCATGTTATAAATGTATAATACTCTTGGTGGCGTTACGCGTTGTCTAGAATTAAATTGTTACCATAGTCTCCCGATGCCAGAATAGTGACAGACTGATTAATGGTGTTAGTAAGTAGGTGTCTCCTCTCTCTTCACCCCATCCTGTGAGGCAGATAAATCTTCCTTTGTTTTGGCCTCTATTATGTGTATATGTGTGTGCAAGTTTGTGTGGGCCCTCTAGGCTAAAACACTTCCCCTTATGAATTCCAAAGACCATATTTGGCACTGGGCAGGCACAGATACTGTTAGACAAATTAAATAAGTGACTGTATGTAAAATGTTGATGAAGTTATTAGTGAGGTCAGGGGATTGGCAGTTATTATCTCTGGTTTGGTTAGGTTCTACAGCTATGGTTCCTCACCACCTTCTGTAATCTTACTCTAGATGATCGCATCCAGAATTTTACACAATTTATCCTTGAAATCTCCCACAAGGCCCATAATAAGCAATAGCCAATCACATCCAAGTACAGCACCCAAAGCTCTGGCACTCCATAATTGGTTAGAAATGTCCTGCTTGCCTTTCATAAAATGCTTCTCCCTTCTCTACTGCTCTGTAGGATACCTTACATAATCATGGACACCTGCCAGTCTAAACCCAATCATGAATTCAGGTTTGGTCAAAAAACAAAACACGATTTGCTGAGGTTTGCCCTTTCAGACTTCTCTCTCAGTCTTCTATTAGATGTCATCCCTCTAGCTTCTATCGCTTTTTTCTCTCCTTCGTTACTTTTCTCTTTTTTCAGAGGCATTGCATGGGCTCATGCCTGGTCCCCAGTCCATCCATTAGCTGATTTACCATCATTGCCTCTTCCTAACTGTAGCTTATTTGATTGAGCTCCTCTTTTGTAGTGCAGGGCACCCAATCACAATCATAGCTATTCCCCTCAGTAAGATCATAAATGCGCTATAGATATATATGAAAGAGAGATAAGAATAAGCTTGAGAATAAGAAAGAGGGAGACAAAATGGAGGAAGTAGTTGGCTTTGGGTTGGAACCTCACTGTGAAATCGGTCTTGATGGGATTCTGGAGCTGCGAATGCAACTATGTAAACATGGAAAATCCTTTTATGGCTTTAGAGATTCTTGGGGTCTTTGACAGCCTGAAGAGCGTTGCTGATAGAAGAGCAATATGGACATTTTTCCCCAAACAACGTTTTATCCTTTGGTATTATGAATATAGCCTACATGTAAATGAGATGTTCCATGTGTCTATACCACGACAGAACTGCTGTTTGCTGCTGCAGTTTTGCTGATGGTCATCCCGTTACATGGAATGCGGGAGGAAGAGGTTGTCGTGGAGGCCTCAGATCGGCTTCCTGTCCGGTGTAGACGGGGGGAGAAGCACAGAATCTACCAACCTGAAGCCTTCTGTCTGAAGCATGTCACTGCCTACTGTCACATTATTAATTCAGGAGACTCATATTCCTCTCGAACTTCTGCATTTGAAGATAGAGACAGATGCGAATCTATAAAAGCCTGTGTTTGTGTGTGTGTGTGCAATCCTAACTCATAGTGGCTATAATGTAAAGTTGTGAATTTATATCATTGAGTCCATCAACCCTTATTGTGGTCTAGGTAAACGTTATATAATTTACAAGCAGAATCAGTGAGGGGTCACTTCTGAAAGAGAGAGACTTTATTTTGAGGTATGGCTTCACTGTTCCAGAAGCTTTCATGGTGTATGTGCATATTCAGCTTGTGTGTATGTGTTTTATGTGAGAGTGTTTCGCTGTATCTCCTAACAGTCAATTTCTTGCTTAATGAGCAGGTAATCGCTACAGTTTGTCTGGGTGATTCAGACACATCTCATGTTTGTGTTCTCTCTCTCTGTATCTCTCTCTTAAATCCATTTCTTTTGTGAGCACTCTTACTCAGACACCCAGGAACATCCTGCAAAATGTTGACTGTTAAATGAAATCAAATGCTAATTCTAACCTCCACTCCTGTAACACCCCACACCCAACACCCCACACACATATACATACATTAGCATTCAGTGGCCACTATGTAAACATTTTCTTGTTGTTAATAGTCTGTCATAATGAAGAAGGAGGTAATTGAATTCAAACCAGGTAGTGTTTGATCCTCCAACTTCATCTTGTCAGTGGCATAAAAGACCTGTGACAGGGATAAATGGATCTCATGTTGCAAATGAATAAATCTTACGTTCGCATCTGGCCACACAAAACACCAAAACTTGCGGGAATGCACTTGCTGTCTTTAGATCAATCAAATCATAATTAAAATCATGACCAACGGCATTATGAAGGAAGCAGGTATGCTGGGAAGTGCTTGTTTTTATTGGGCTACTGTGGATAACCCTGAAGTGGAAGGTAGAAAGGCAGTTGCCTTTCTGGTCCTTGTTCCAGTGGTTTGGTGGAGGCTTGTCTAAGGGTGAAACGATATTAGGATGAGCAAATGTCCAGAAACTCAAGTCTCAACATGCACAGGTGTCGAGCGAGATGTCTTCAGACAATTCCGTCAGCATTTTAATGCAGTTGTGTTTGTACAGCACCTATGAACCAGCTGAGCCTCGAGGCCTTGCAGAATACAAAGAGCCAGGAAATATTGGAAGTCTGAGGTGAGTGACCTCAGTCTATGACTTTAGGCCTTGTCTTGATAACTGCTGTGGACATTGTTGAGGTTGTGCCCGAAACCGGACCCTAACGATCCTGCTCAGGTGAAAGACGGCAAATAAGATGTTTGCATCCCTTGTTCCGTCTGTCAGTTATGTAACACTAATCTGATGACCTATCTCTGGCACTGTTGCAGTTTATTCTCCATGTTTAGTGTATTACTGCATAAGCAAGCCAGTAACAAAATTCTATTCAGGGGTTTATGGATGAGCTTTGATTATATCATCATTCTGTGAGAAACCATGAAAATCAATTTTGAAAAGGTGAATGATCACGAGATGATGCATGACCATGAAGCGATTTGATCAAGTCACATTTGGCATGAGTCTTGCCCACTAACAGTCACATAGGAAGATGCATAAAAACACACACACACGCATAGACATGGACACACACATAGACAGCCTGGAGGCCTCATTTATGCAGCCCTTCGACAGCTCTCATAATCATCGTAGAGCTCTCTGAGGGAGCAGAGAGAGCTGTGGGGGAGATCTTCATTTGTATGTGTGGAGCTTGATTAGTCTGGTCTGTCAGGCTAATGATAGATCAGGGAAAATGTGCTCAACTGCTAATGGAGCTCAGCCATGTCCCCCAACTGGCCCTGAAACAATTCGCCTAGATCAGCCTGGACCCTGCATACACACACACAAACATATGCAACTGCCACATTCATGAAGACACAAAATAATGCCTGAGCATGTACCCCACACTGTTATGACTGGTGCCCCTATGTACTCAGCTACACTCTGAGACAAAGTCTTTTCTCTCTCTCTTTCTCTCTCCATCACACACATATACACACTGACACACACACACATACACACACACACACACACACACACACACACACACACACACACGTGCACTGTTCTGCTCCAGCAGACCTGGCTAGCACTGCCTGCTTCGCCACAGGGCACCAATGTCCTCCCCCTGACGCTCGGACCATGGACTGCAGGAAAAATAGATCACCTGATTTTATTTTTCTGCTTTGTTTTTCATTCCTCTGGATATGCGTGTGTTCAAGGACGGTGCTGGGGTCGGAGGGGTATGTGGTTGAGATGAATGCCCTGGACACTTGACCCTAGGGATGTTTGGCTCTATCTAGAACCACATACTACTATATTGCTTATGTGGGTAAGGCTAGCCTTACCGTTCTGCTTTTTGCAAGGTTGGCTTGTCCTTCCTGTGTGTAACATTTATTTGTATGTAACGTTGGATTTGTGCTTCTTAGCTCTTAGTGTATATCTCTACTTGACATGTCTTTTTTAATCTTCAGTTAAACAAGCTACTGTACACACTCATCAATATATCCTAAATGCATGTGATATCTTTGTGGTGTATTATGTGGGTGGTGGACTAGTAATCAGAAGGTTGCTGGTTCAAGCCCCCCTTTTGCCACTGCTGGGCCCCTGAGCAAGGCCCAGAAAACCCTTAATTGCTCAAATTGTATTCGGTCACAGTCCTATGTTGCTTTGGATAAAAGTATCCACTAAATCTGCTACAAGCTTAATTGCTCAGTGAAAGTGTGTAGTTGGTATTGCAAGGGTCTTACTTCTTGGTGCTCCTCCTGTTGTGTTACTCATTACTGAACTGAAGCACTTGAACTTGTGACTTTTATAACAGATGATTAAAACACCTCTCTCTCCCCCTCACATGCACACGCACAGACTCTGTTGTTCCATGGTCTTTAAATTGCAGAGATGTGAGTGGTGTCACACAGTGGCGCAGAGAGAGAAAGCCAACTATTAGCACACACAGCCTATTTGCTCTCATTAAACCCACCTCTCCATCTCTGGCCGCACCGTGCCTGACTCGGAGTTGTCTTCTGGTCCTAACCTGAGACAAGGTTGTCGTGTCGCCTGAGTGTAATGCGTCTGTGGGCACTTTAAAATAATTAATAAATGAATTAATAAAGTCCAACCAAATGCCCAATAGCCCACAGTCGAGGAACAAAGGGCGCTGACAAATGAAACTGAATTTCATCCTGGGGCTTTTGTGCATGTGTGTGCGTGTGTCTGAGTGTATCTTCAGTTACCTGTGTTATGAATAATTTCTCCCTGGACTTTTAATGGGATCCAGTACAGAATATTTAATAAACTGCGCTGGGGGACATAGACCAGTTAGCTGTAATTACAGGCTGCAGATTGACTCTGCTTCTCATCTTCTCATCTTTGGTTAGACACATGCAATATGCAATATATTCTGAGTAAAACAATGAAGCACTTTTTGTAAGTCGCTCTGGATAAGGGCGTCTGCTAAATGCCGTAAATGTAAATGTAAATGTAAATATGCTGATCTCCTGCATAAACAGTGTATCTGATTGATTTTCATTGTATTGATCAGTTCATTCTCCACTCTAAACCTCTCCCCCTCTTCTCTGCTATAAACCCCTCCCTCTGCTCAAAACTCCTCCTCCTCTTCTCTGCTGTAAACCCCTCCCCCTCTTCTCTGCTCTAAATGCCTACCCCTCTCTCTCTGCTCTAAACCCCTCCCACTATCCTGTGCTCTAAACCCCTCCCCCTCTCCTCCCCTATCATTTCTTCAGCTTTGAAGATGCCACTCTCGGGTTCCTCTGCAGTGCTACCGATCTTCCAATATTCAGTTTCATTCTCTCTTCACCTAGTTCTTCCAACCCTGTTAGAATATTTAAGCTAATTACCTCACGGCTCTACTCAGAAGGCCCTCCAACCCAGAGACGAGTTGGAAGCTTTGCCATATCTAGAAAAAGGTTAGGATTCATTAGCATTTAAATTAGCTGAAGGGGACTGCCAATAAAATAGCGAACTTTGATGGTCAAAGAACATGCGCTGTTCCAAGCAGTTTAAAATTTTAAAGCTGAGTCACTGTATTTTAAATGGTTCATTATCATCCTTTTGTGATTGTTAATACTTCGACATTATTGCATATACATTATTATTATGATCACTGTGGGGCCATTAAAATAATCTTATCTTATTATGCCATAATATGATTTTTAAACTGAACTAAGCAATATTAATGTGCTAAATATTGTAGTGAACTGTGAAGTGTTGGAAGAACAGGCTGTCTGGAGTCTTACAGAATGCAACTTCAAATGAGTAAGAGACAATTTTACTTGTGAAAAGGCTTTTCTGTGACTATGGGAATCTGACACTTATCTGTTCCTGGGTGGGGACAGCTGGGTTTTATGCACTTTCACTTTGAAATAGAGTAGTGTGAAATCTGGTCCATGATATTTTATTTATTTATTGCTTTGACAAATGTTTTATATGTACGAGGGGAGTGCTAAGGACCACTAAAGGAACTTCAAACAGCCACATTTCAATTCAATAGCCATTTTTCGAAAGCAAGCATTGTAAGGAGTGATAAATCACTCAGCGAGTAACACACTGTGAAATATATACCTACTCTAAAACAAGTGCAAAATGAACAACTGCACAGAGCCGGTCTGATAGCAGTACTCAGAAGTGACTCAAGAGCTCATGTCTGAAACTCATTCCAGAAGAATGCAATGAGATTAAAACATTTCTCATATGTGTAGCTGTCACCGGTGTGATCCAGTCCTACAGGCAGCTGAAGCAATATGTTTCACATTTTTAGAGACTTGCAATGAAATATGGCAGTTATGGTATGCAGGTCCTATAAACGAAGTGAAAGTCAGCAGCATCTACTCTGCAGGGCTTTACAATACAAATCAAACATGATTTCTTATGATCACGTATAATAAAATTAAATACACTGTAGTGAAGCTGTTCTTAGAATTATGGGCTAATAGTCAGCGGTTGACAGAAAGGACACAGGCGCAGTGTAAATCATGGCTCATTTGGGTAGAACCATGCTTGCTCTGTTTGCCAGACATTCTCGTAAATGTATAAATGGGTTGTAAAGGACAACTGATTCATGTCATTAATCCAGATGACCAGATGACATCATTGTTATCACAGTAAAAATATGGACAGCCATTGGTGGAACTACATGCAAAAAGAAATCCATCAAATCCCCATGCAACCTTGTTACCTTGACTATGTTAGGTATATATATATATATATATATATATATATATATATATATATATATATATAATTGGACATTTAAATGCAACAAATAACTATTTGAATTTGCTTGATTAGTAATGTGTTGTTATTATACTATTATTATTTTAAGCATAGTGTGAAGTGTGTGTTTTTAGCTCAGCTTTAAGTCAGGCAAAAACATAATAATGACAGTGACACTAATAGATCAGTATATAATCTGGTGAGGCCTAATGGTCCATCAGGTCCTTGTCAGTAAATCCATATGGCGCCATATGTACTTGCAAGCTGCACATCTATCTTCATCTTGTCCCGACAGCTGACGGACAACTGTACGGGAAAGGAAGTCTATCACCAGCAAGGCTGACAGACCACTGTGTAGGAAAGGAAGTCTGACACCAGCAAGGCTCACAGACTACTGTATAGGAAAGGAAGTCTATCACCAACAAGGCTGACAGATCACTGTACAGAAAAGGAGTCAGCCTGGTTTGAAAACCAAACAAGCAAAATAACCTACCCCCCAAAATAACGAAAGAAACCCCAAACACTTATTTAATTTGTAATGTTATATTTAGTTTAGATTAGTGTGATTTGAAGAGTGACTTGTATATGGTAATTACCAGGCAAGACAAATTTAATCAAGAAAAGTGAGCATGTTTAAAAATGTGGAAGGAAATTTAGACACACATGGAAAGCTGAAATGGAATTGTTCTAAACATTATTTAGGCTAATTCAGACTTGCATTTGGCTTCAATTTTCATAGGTATTTATACTTTAAATACAAAATCTATGGCTAATTAAAGTTTTAAATTATTTTTTAAGGTCTGAGGGGACAATCAAAAATGACATAACAGATAGAAAAAATAATGTTTTTGTGATACAGGTAAAAGTACATTAGACTTTTATGGAATATAATGGACATAATATCTCTTCAAATCAGTTATAGTACATATAGTGTTGTGTATTACTCAGCATCCTGACATTGCTTATGATTTTAGACATGCTGCTGAGTTAGTTAACTGTTGCTAGCTGTTGACATCGCACACTGGCTTGAATCTAGGGAGTGTATTTATTTCTAGTACACTTAACCTCAACCATTTGCAGACTAAAAGCTGTAAAATACAGCCTTATTTTCAAGGAGCTGGACACATTTTACCATTTAGAAAAAGGAAAAAGGATGGCACACTCTCACTCACTCTCTCTCTCTCTACATACACACACACACATATACACACACACACTCAGGGGTCATTATGGTCCATATGATGGTGGGAAAAAGGATGGCGGGCTCAGGCATCTGTGTGTGTGTGTGTGCACATGTGTGTCCTAATGTCCTGCTAAACCCATTCCCTTTTCTCTCAGGGTGAAATTGCTGTCTTTATCCTGGCTGTGTGTACAAGCCCCTGTCTCCGAAGCTGCTCATTTATTACCTGCTCGCAGGTGCAAATGGAGCAAATCGCTGCTGTCCGTCAGACAGTGGGAAGCATGAGCTTGCCCTGCTGGGCTGCTGACCACCACTCACACACACTCACATATACACGCGTCTCTGGGTTTTTGGCCGCTCCCTGTGTACTGACGTGTGGCCACATGCTTGCGCACACCCTCACTGACGTGCCTGAAATGCTCTGCCTGTCCTGACTGCCCTCTCTTCACACACATGCACTCACAGAGGGGCCAATGACATGACATTAAAAAGCTCTTGCATGTTAATGTGTCTCTATCTAATGTTAAAGTGGGTAATGACTGGGAAAAAGGCAGTCGGGTGCAGCTGAATTTAGGGGCTAAGGCCATCTATTCTCCCTGCTGGAGTGCACTGCTTAATGAAGCATCCCATCTCTGCTAATCTAACACACACACACACACACACAAACACACACTGTACTGTATACTCAACATGGCAGAGCACAGCTGTTCAAACGGAGCTCAGCTAAAGCCTGCAAGCTCCACCCTGGATTCCCTTTGTGTTCATACTTTGGCTGTTCTCCTGCCTTAACACTATCATGATATATGGGTCAGAATCCACCAAGCAGAATTTAGAGAATCAGAATTCAGTTTTGGTCAATTTGGACTTTGACTTAGTGGGTCCTATTATACTGGCTGTGTTATGACTGCCAATATATCTTACATGTCACACTCTAGCACACACTGGACCTTAAGCATTCATGTGAAGAAGATAATCCTTCTTAAAACCCACTTACACAGTTTTCATGAAGAGTCTGACACTCATCATTGTTTACTTATTTGGGATTTGTTCTTCGGAAAGAACATAATCTATGCATGCTCAAGAGCATAAACATTATATTATTAAATTTGAATATAATAATATAATGTTATAATATCATTTTTAATCATTTATAATATTTTAAGAATTATTTTCACTTTTGTACAAAGCATTATGGATTTTCAAAGGCTACAATAACACTTCAATTCACATCTGTTATGTTAATTCAGATCCTCGGATAATCAGTGAAATAATAATAATAAAAAAATGTTCATCTGTCTCACTCCATTATACACTAATTAAGAAAAAAGGGAGAATGTTTAGAGGCCAGCCCCGAGAGATGTTTTCAAGGTGTATTAAAAGTGCGACTTAAAACTAAGGAGGTCACCTCCTCACCACACAGAAGGCAGAATATAGATGACATGGAAGTACATCTTCCGAAAGTGAGATAAAGAGAAGAATGAGGTGATTTTACACATTTCAGGTTAATTGGGGACCAGCAAAGCAATTAATTTATAGATAGGTAACTTGGTTGAAAATGTTTTACTGTTGGTAAAACACGTGGTCCGGTACCGTTATCTGTTTGCTTATACAGTATAGTAATATAAAGATAATCCTGTTCATTCGTTTAAGCTCCTATTGGCTAACATTACTGAAAAACAATTTATATAAAAATAAAACAAAGTTTTCTTTTTTCTCTTTAAGACATTGTTGGGGTTAAATTATGTTTTTCCCTTTCCATGTGCGTTTTGTTTACTTTTATTTTCATACGCCTGTTCAACCTCCTTGTTCCCAGCCTAGTCTTATACTCCTCAGTTCTTCTTTGTCTTTGTTGGTCATCGTCAGTTTGTGAACTTCGTTGTATTCCCGAGTTCTGTTATTTTTGTATATATTTGTGTATGTTAAATGCCCTTGTCTTTTTAGTCTCTTGGATCTGGTTCGTGCTTCCGTTCGTGTTTAGTAATTTAGTGTCTTCTTAGTTTCTGTGTTTAACCATTGTGTTAAATACCCTCGTATCTGGTTCGTGATCGCGTTCATTTAAGTACTACCTCGTTTCTAGTAATTTAGTGTCTTTTTAGTTTTAACGTTTAGCCATTTTGTGTCAGCCCTGACATGTATTCTAATGTTACTGCTGTGGTCTTGTATTTAAATTGTCCTGTTGAGTTATCTCCCTGCGTAATTCGGATAATATTCATGTATCCCCCTTTTCTGATGTGATGTAGGTTGTGCTTAGTAAGTCTGTGTTTTATAATGCCCCGTGGTCAGCGCAAACGTGTATCTGCTCTTCGTGTAGGTAGTTTATTTCCTCTTCTCCCACTAAAGGCAGTTGATTTAAATAATACACCTTCAGCTTCCTCGCAACTGTGATTTACAAACAACTTTAAGAACGACGTAACTTTAAGAACGCCAATTTTTCGAGTGTTTCCCAAAAGCCTTCTTAGTCTCCAAATTTCTGAACGAGTTTTAAGTAGTTCTTTGTTGACTCCGCCTCTGCATCTAAGCTGGAAAAGCTCAACTAGTCGAAAACCGACCCACCGATTTATATACATTTTTCATTATTACGACACAAAAGTGTCATTGGGGAAATGTCAATTAATGTCAATAAATGTCAAATAAGTGTTGAAATGTCAAGTATAAGAATGTTCATCACACAAGCACAATTGCTAGCCTTATTCCAGGTTACTTATATGTGCTACTGATTACTCAGTTAGTTTGATTGGTTAAGTTAAAACAAGCTTAATAGGCCAACTTGTAGCCATTTCTTTGCAAAACATACATTAATTGTGAAAGTCTGAAACGCTATAAACTACACGATGATGAACGGATATATTTAATTAAATATTGGGAACATATCAGCTAATGCTAAATAATTCAAAGTCGTACATCTGATTTTTGTTGACAATGTGGTATATGCGATGTAATTACTTCAAAAGAAAATACTAATAAAACACATAAACGCATACGTTGTAATTCCATGTTTAAAACCAGCGCGAGTGAAATCAGCGGCCTCTATCCTTTTAGAGGTAGAACTGCACGCGAGCTTCGAGTTAAGAAGTACTTAGTGAGTTACGAATGGGTCCGAATATTCTTAAATTACGAACGACCATAAGTACGACGTAAGTTACGAAGGGTTTCGGGAAACACTCGTAAATGTAAGAATATTCTTAAGTACGACGTTACGAAGTACTTACAGTTACGAACGTTTTGGGAAACGCACCCCTGGTCATTCTAGAGGAAATCCATTTCGTAGTTCGGTGCAAATCACGGCGCCAAATATAAAAGTCCATTTGTCCATAAAAAAAGTCCATAAAAGTCCATAGCATTTGTTTATGCTAATTAGGAACAATTGGTAAACGATTTCAATATACGAGGATAATTGGATTTATCATTATAAGAACAAAGATGCAAACAATTCTGTGCTTTTTCATAGGATCTTAGGTTTTGGTGAATGAGGCTCATTGGTGAATGTTTTGGTCATTTTCTGCCCTATGCACCTTGTACTGCACAAGGGGGAGGGACTGGTGCAACAAAATTGTGATTGTCCCAAATCACTGGCATGTCAGAGAAAAGAGAACTAATTGATGATAAAAAACTGAGCATCATGTCTAATTTCTTTAAGTGACTGGTGATTCAACCATGACCAAAATGCATAGAAATACAGGAAATCACAGTTGGCCATGGAATACCATCTGCAATAATCTGAGTTCTAATGCAGTATGGCAGAAGATGGATATGATGAGTAACGTTTATAGAACTGGAAGTGTTTATGATTTAGCTCAAGCTCTCTACACCAAGTCAAGTTCCAAATATTTGCTCATGTTAGGTTTGCACCTTGCAAACAAGCTCTTCTGTGCTATGAGATGTTCTTGGAGCTGTCTCAAGTGACATTCCTTTTCCTGCATAGCCCCTGTACACACCAAACCTGTTTAAGCGTATGAGATGGATAACAGCATCGGCTGAAAAGAATCTAATTTATCATCTCTCCCTCCAATTTTCTTCCACTTTGAGCATAGCGGGAAGTGTCTGCAAGAAAATGTGCCTTTTCTATACACCATCCATGTCTCTGTGACATGTATAGCAGTGACTGATACAAGTTGTAACGCATTACCCCAGGGAAATAATCCCCAAAAGCAGGAGATATCTGATCCCTCGGAATGTGAGCTGATGAAGTTCCTCAGATAAACAGTGATAAGCAGTCCAGTTGCCTTACCACTGCTATACAAATGCAATGACCTGGATGGCTGAAAATCCTCACCACCATTCTGTTTTGAGGTTCATTTCATTCTTGGACCAGGTTAAGTATAATTTGGCTGATGTCATTAAACATGACCACTGAATGGCCTCAATCTATGTAATGACATGAACATACAGTCATTCTTAATTATTATATACATTATATGGAATGAAAGTAATATACCATGAGTCTCTCACATAACAGCATTCTCTAACCCACAGATCATGTCATTTAGATACCATCCTCCTGGTTTGTAATGATTTGTGTTGTTTTCTCTGGGTTATTTGCTGGCTCAGTTGCAATTCCAGAGAAATCCAGGTTGTTAGCAGAGTATTCTCATTTGTCCAACAACAAAATGTCCTTTCCTTCTTTGCCTTAATGGTGCCTTAACTGGTGTAAACAACAACAACAAACAAATGAACCAAAACAAAAATATCTTAACACTGTAGTCTTTCACTTTTGAGACATTTACTTGAGTAAGTCTCAAAGTGCCATGCTCAGTGCTGTGGTCAAGGACAGTGAGAGTGAGTGGATATCTGTCTTTCCAAACTGAGGACTGTGTGTGTGTGTTTGTGTTTTTGACTCAGGAAACTGTTGATGTTGGACACTTAAGTTGCTGACAGTGTTATGGAGACCCAGGGTCAGCCAAGTCGAAATAAACCAAATCACTGTTCCACACCAACACACACACCATCGCATGCGCACACCCAACTGTCAATCACTCGATGAACTCTACCCACTAGAGAGAAGGAGAAAAGGACTGAAAGAGAAAAAGTCAGAAAAACAAAAAACCTCCTTCAACCGAGTCAGTCCCCCTCACCTCTTTTTCTCATACACACAACAATACACATTATCCTGACCTTTCCGATCACTCAGTGCAGTGATTATAAGAAATCATCAGTGCAACACTTCCTCACAGATAACAGATAATTTGTACAGATTAAACTGCACATAATTTTGGGAAGCCACAAGGGAAAAAGATCTCACAAGGAAGGGTAAAAAGGTTAAAACAGCCAAAATAGACCCAAAATAGACCCCCAGTGCTCCCATTAAATTATTGCCATTCTTGGTAATGTGCAAACAAAGCTGTGAACACATTTGTTTAGTTTCATTATACCCAAAAATATGACAAAAACAAACATCTGGAAAAAGTAAAATCATTTCCAAAACAAAAGGTTTAAAATGATAAATGTTTCTCAAGAATGCATGGGACAATTAATGCCATAGCATTACTTAACACCCTCTACACCCTTAGGTCAGCTTCCTCCTTTGGTGGGCTTTATGGCAGAGGAGCAGGAATACAACAGCAAAGTCCTTGAAGTGATGGCCTCGTGTTTAATGTGTAGATTTGAAGGTAGGCTGACCTTCTGGAAAATGTCTGCCTTCTTAAAAAGTCTGTTGGTATTTCATGGGGATACACATATTTGTGTAAATTAACAGGATTCCCAGAGCTTCTGAAAGGGAATTCCACCACCATGCCTTACAATGGGGATTAGGGTCTTTTTGTATGACCTTCACTTTTTCATTCCAAAACCACCTATTGTATTTATTGTAAAGCCTGAGTTGTTTCATCTGACCACAGACCATAGTTTCAGTTAAGGTTTTAGTGATGTTTAGTGAACTCAAGGAGCTTACACTTGTGATTTAACAACAGCAGAGGCTTTCTCCTGGCAAGCCTTCCAGCTGATTTGTTGCCATGGAGATGGTGTCTAATTGTAGTTTTGGTGACCCCAGGATGCCACCAACTCTTCAAGTATCTGTGATGTGATACGAAAAGCTCCATAACAACGTCCCTCACCAGACTAAACATACTCTGCTTTACACACCCCAATGTTACGCAGTTCTTATTATATGCAGTCTCATCCATGGTGAACAAATCTCATCAATGGTGAACAAATTGTTCTGAAACTGATCTTTCATACATGGTATATCCATCCTAAAATCCTAATATTAAAATATGCACGTGGTGTATGAATGGTTCTTGGGACCTAGTGCTTACAGGAAGTTTTTTTTCTCTCTCATGATTTTTTTGATGCCCCAGTGAAATCATGGATGACTTCTTAAATATTTTGCTCCTAAAGATTAATGTTAAAAATAAATTAGTTTTCACAAGAAGTTCTACAGATGCCCATAACTGTAAGTCATATTTTTGGAAAAATGTGTTTTTATTTCAATAGATTTGTCTCACTGAAAGGTTGTCTGACATTTTCAGTGTAAATTCACAATGATAAATAACAAAGACACATCCAATAATTCTGGAGAGCATGATTCAATGATAGCATCAAACTAAAAATACACATTATTCTGACAAGGTTTGTCAAATTCTACAGTTAAACCTGAAAGTCATTCAAAGGTTCTTTCAAGAAAGTTCTGCGAATTATGTAGAACAATTTATCATCCCTGCCATATTTATCTCAGACATCTGCATCTTTTGGGCCATTGGAGATTGTTGTTGTTTTTGACTAGCTCATGGCTCCATTTTTTAGTCCCAGTGAGGGTTTGTATCCTGACCATCTGTCAAAGTTAGTCTCTGCTCGTGTGCACATGTGTACTAAATGACACCTACACCTACATATACACACAGACAGGCATAGTCCTACTTAGATGCTGTCATGCTTTTACAATGAACTACAGCACAGGGCTCCTACTTTAGCTTGTTCATCTTTAACTAATTTTAGGCCATGACACAAATAATCCTGAAACATGCTTTCTGGACAGAAATCAGGCCTTCTAGAATTTATGATGAACAAAAATGTGATTAAAAAGACAACGCTTCAGTGCTTGAGTTCCATGTAATAATTAAATTTTAGTACATACAAATTCTATCAAGAAACACCAGATTTTTTCTGTGTCTGGGCACCATGATGATGCTTTAAAATAGTTACACAAAACACAAAATAACACAAAATATGTGAAAAAGTGCTAAACATTACCATTAATCAACAGTGAAGAGTTCTCTGTTTCATTTCTGAAAATCTTTGTTTCATTAATTATAACAATGCTATTATCGGCAAGGCAGCCGCAGCCCCTCTGAGCAATGAGATTGCAGTCTAACCACATAAAGCCCTCTGATCTACAAATCATCAGAGTTAACTCTAACACTTGAATATCAAATTAAGAAATGCTACTGATTTGGCCATGATCAAGGGCATGCTGGGAGGTGTAGTTTTTGATCCAGGCTGCCATGCTGTGCTGGAGCAGCTAAATGCCTGGTAAAATCAGATGTGCTCTTGAGATAAGGAAGCCGACAGGGAAATATCTTTTCCATTTAAGGGTTGGCTTGGTGTGCATGGAACTGTGTAGGTGGGATATTATGAGTTGTATCATACACACACACACACACATTTAGAAATACTGCTCCAGATCTTGTTGGCTGAATGAACCAATAGATAACTGGAAAATTGGGAAGTTCAGAGAAATGGGAAAGAGTGGCATGTTCATGGGACATAGGACAAAAAACCTAGACATACCAAACCTCCATTACCTTTTACTAAATATGTAAAAATAGACTTTGTCTTAATGTTGTTGGCTGAACGAGTCAGTAGTTGATTGGAAAATCGGGGAGGTCAGAGCAATGCCGAATGGCTCGTGTGGTGATGTCACAATATAAATATTGGTTGCACATAGGAGACAACTTAACAAAGAGAACTGTATACCTAAGAGTATACAGAATAGCAATCCAGTCCCTTATTTTATTTCATGCATGGGAGAAGATCTGTTTCTTCCATACAGCCATCTGTTTTTCACAGACTGCAGTTCCCTATATGACCAGTGGTCCCAAAGATTAAGACCATCTTAATCTTACATACCTGGTGTTTGGCAGTGGCTTTCAAAGGGCTAGATTGTGATTAGCAAGAAGAACCTGGTGGCATCACTATGGCAAACACCAGGGCATTGCGAATTTCAGTCCAAACCAGATCTATCTTCATCAAGAAGGTTTTCCAGCAGTCTTGATGTTTAATGGGGGCTGGAGCTTGAGAGATGTTCTGATACACAGGCACTGATGGATCCTTCATAATTGCATCACTTCTGGAACAAAACATCCAACCTCTCATCACATCCACCTCATTCATCTCACACACTTACAATACACACAGACAATTTGACTCACAAAATGCACAAACTCTCAACTCAACAAATAAACTCAACACACAGAACACCTCTCTCTCACTCTCTTTTTCTGATCACTTCTATATGTCAACTGACTCATGGCATTGTGTACATCTGTGTGAGACTTCTAAAAAAACATGTTAGAAATAGAGGCAGTGAGCGTATGTGAGCATGGAGAAAGCTTTGTTCCCAGTGATTGATGTCTAATTACATCCCAATGGACATAATTCTTAAGTTCCTCCCAGTCCTGCCAGACCAGAAGCATGGAAAAAAGTCAATTTTCAGACTAGGGCGGAAATGCCCTTTTTAGATAAAAAAAGATCAGTTTGCAACATTGTTTAAAGATTTGAGTGTAAGGAATATCAATAAAACGGTTTAAGGACATGCTTTAAATGAATGTGTCAGTATTTTTTCAAACACCCAATGAGTTTGTTAACAAGTCTGTGTTACTAATTGCTAATTAATTTGGGACTAATTGTTTGATAATCAACTACATGTCACATAATTAGTGGAGTTCTTACTTTATTAAGAGGTCAGCACAACCTAAGGAATCAAGTGCTCTATTAAAGGTCCTCTGACAATAATAAATCAAAACTTGATATTCACTAATGATGACGAAGAAGCTGACCATCAGTAACAACAGCAACAATTTATTATCATAAGACTTATTGTATGACACTCACACACACACACAGATGCACACACAGTTTCGCCACATTTATTATCTTGACACTGTCTGACAGAAATATAACCATAAAGGTTTTTTAATTCTCATAATTAGTCAATAATTTTATTGACTAAAACTAACTATTGACAATTATTATTGAAGGAATGAAGCAAAATAGGAAATACTTTCAGAGTCCAAAAAGTGGTGGGGACAAAATCACCCATTTCATAATGTGCTGGTGACATGTCCCCTGTGTCCCCTGAGTAAATTACACCTATATTCAGCATGTGTAGGTTCCTGTCTGTATGACGCTGAAAAGCACCATTGCAACAATTCCATGAAAAACACCAATGTAATAATATACACTCACATTTCAAGTGTGCGTGTGCTGAAACTGTCCAAATCCATAAGCACAGTACTTTAGTGCAGTAGAGGGGAGATGTGTTGCCAAAGGCAACGCTCCGCTGCCCTTTCATTCACCCGGAGAAAGGAATGACCTCTTTTATGCTCCGTGCTTGGCTGGATGACCCCAGGTGTCATCGAGCATGTACAAGTGCACACACCTGACATGCCCTCTGTCCTTGGACTGCCCCGCCCCCATGCCCTGCCCGCTCATCAGTGTATCTGTAACAAAATGTTCATCCCTTCTCTGTACTATAGTTCTACTTGGAGAGCATTCTGTCCTCAACTATCAGAGAAAGGGAACAACAGAGAGAGAGAGAGAGAGAGAGAGAGAGAGAGAGACAGGCAGACAGAAAGAGAGATAGAGGCAAACAAAGCAGATATATAAAGAGCAGAAAAGTACAGAAGAGATGAGAAGAGACAAGAAGAAAAATGAAGGCTCTATATCACAGCATTACAGAAAAACGGCATTACAGTTTTAGGAACAATTCACCCAAAGTTCCTTGAATTGGCCAAAGCAAAGTTTTATCTGGGAAATTCAAACTGGTTTTCATTCATCCCTTAAGTGTGATTGCTGGGAAGGACAAATATGGTTTTGCATGTCACATAAATGTTTTGGTTATGCTATATAGGTCATATGACTGGTGATGTCATGAGTCACATCAAAATGAGACAGAGAAGAGAACAGTTAAAAGGTGCCAACCAAAAAGACACAGTCTTTACAGTTCTACTGTTTTACCTTAAAGTGGAACATTGTGGACTGAATAAAGTGTCTTGCTGCCAGATCACAACACGATTATTGTCCACACCGATAAGGAAAAACAGTATTGAACAGCTACTGTCATCACTTCATGTAAAGCCTTTTGTAAATGAACAGTCTGAGGTCTGAAATTCAGAACTCATACATCAGAATATTAGAAGGTGCGCTTTTAGCTTTGCATGATATGCTCTAGTCCCAGGACTATGCAGGAGGTCGGGCTGTTTGACTACATCACATCAATGACACAGCTTAGGCATCTAGTGTGAGTGATGGAGCATTAATTAATCACTGTCAAAGCCAGTATCTCCAGCAACTTGACTCGCAGACATCAAGATACACACACACTGCAAGTTTTAGTGTGGTGTGAAAAGTTAACAGTTCACTGCATGTCCATATAGGTTGGTTTGGCTAAATTAGAGCCAATGAAAACCAGGCAAATCTTCAATTCTCAGTCATATTCAGTATTCATTATTAGCAGCAGTGACTGTAGACTGAGTTTCATTTTTTAGTTACACTTCACCTAAAAATGCTAAGGCTAATGTCAGTGGATAGCACTAAGCTACATTTAGTGGGGACCAGAATAACCTTTTGTACTTTGGTATTTCTATTAGGTTGAAATTTGAGAAAAAAAATGTTTAGCCCAATCTCTCCTATTACAGTAGGAGAATTGTAATAGAAAGGCAATTGAACTTATTGAATTTTTGCCCTGGAATTTCATTTCTTTTCTTTTTAAAATTATGTTACATTTTATTAACCTCCAAAGATAGTTCTTTTTAATAGGTGTGTGTGAAGCAAGGGTGAGTAGCATGAGCTTGAGTAGTTTGGGAAAGCTGTGACGAAGGTGTGTCATGACTGCAGTAATAATCTCTATATGGTAGTGAATTTGTGTCTACACAGCAATGCAGTAAAATGACATATCAGCACAGTTAGGCTAAATTCTAAATTCCAAGGTAGCGCAAATTCTGCTAAATATTCAGTGCAAACTAAAGGGAGTGTGTGTTTGCTGGGTGGGTAATTGGAACTGCAAAGAACTCACTATTGGATGTCAGATAGGGGCTCACCTATTTCAGATGGCAATGAAGTGTTTGCATTCATGACTCAGTCTGAAGGACAGAACAAAATACTCTGTGAGCGTGTGTTTGTGACAGTGTGTAAGAGGGGCTAAGACTTAAACAGTCACACCCCGACTTTTTCACCTTGCTAAAGGGTTTTTAAAATATTTCCAGAGATAGAGGATGACATTGAAAATGTCTGTGTGCAGGCACGTATGTGTGTGTGTGTGTGTGTGTGTGTGCGTGGGTGAGCGCGTTTCTGGCCAGTTTAGGTGCCGTGTGATTAGAGAACTGCTTTGCTTGACTGGGAATCCTCCCATCATTACATGGATCATTGGGCTTGCACTTCAGAGAGAGGCAGAGAGAGTGCTGAGGTCCAAATTAATTTAACATGATTTCTTCCATGCTAAAAGAGTGTGTCCTGATGGGATGTGGAGAACATGGCCGCATGCCTTACTGCACCCATCTAACTAATCACTCCATCCTCTCACCTCTCTGTCCCAATTCTCTTTTGTCTACTTCTGCACTTTATCTTGTCTGCCCATCCAGTCCTTGCAGGGAAATTCCTCTGCCTGTTTCCTCCTTCGATGGGCCTGGTGCTGCTCCCTGCTAATTCATTCCATGGCCCTGTTATTAATCTCTGCACTTTTTTAATGGCACTTTCCGTCCTCAGAGACTGTCATCGGCCCGCACATGGTTATGACTGAGAGACACACATGCAAAGACACAGAGAAAGATAGAGAAAGAAAAAAGAGAGAGAGAGAGAGAGAGAGAGAGATAAAGAAAGAAAGAGAGAGAGAGAGAGAGAGAGAGAGAGAGAGAGAAAGAAAGAGAGAGAGAGAGAGAGAGAGAGCCAGTAGAGAAGATGGACCTGTAGCTGGCTGTAATGAGGACCTCAGAGAGATGGTGAGCGAGACCTAAAGATGAAAAGCATAGTACTCATCAAATAAGAACTAGCCCTGCTGGTCCTGCTTAAAACCACACACACACACACACACACAAACCCACACCCACCCACACACACATGAAAAAAATTTTAAAAACGCATTTCATTCTGCTCACTTTCTTCAGAAAATGTTAAAAGAATAGAAAACTTATTTGGTTATATTGAATGAAGAGACTCTGGATTGTCAACTAGAGGTGGATATGAGTCTCAGACTGTACAGTTCTACCTTCACTTGTGGAACCACGTAGTCAAGCCCTTCTTCAGGAACTATCTGCAGTTGATCATTTTGTCTCCAGTGTCCCCTAGTTGGTTATCATAGTGTCCAGTGTAGTACCTTCCTCTACTGGAATCCTGCACCAGAAGATCTTAATATATCTATGATACTGTATATGTTAGCCTTAAAAAACCCACACTTTTCCAAAATGTTAATTTGTTGATTAGTTGATTGGTATCAGTTAATCCGTTCTATGAGCAATGCATTACTATAGTCATTGAGAAAGACCCAAAAGCATGGCCCCACCTTAAAAGCCCTGCCGTGCAACAGAGGCTGCTGTGCATATTGTGTAATGTCAATATTAGCTGGCCAACAACAAGCAGGAATTAATATTTTAGACATGAAAAGTAATCTATGTCAAAACCTATTTGGTAAAATAACTAGTACAATTTTTCAGTACTGAGATGGTTGTTCGATATCAGAAATTGTAGTGAATAGAAGAATTATGAAATTATTAGAACATATTGCTTAGAGACATTCTTGTCTTGATTTCGTTATGATTAAATTAAAACTCTTATCCTTGTTTATGTTGGGCTCTGGTCTAATTCATTCTTTTTAGCTTTCTTTTCTGTTTACATTTTCGGGCGGCATGGTGGTGTGGTGGTTAGCACTGTCGCCCCACAGCAAGGCGGTCTGGGTTCGATTCTCGGTCTGGGCTGCTCTGTGTGGAGTTTGCATGTTCTCCCTGTGCCTGCGTGGGTTTTCTCCGGGTACTCCGGTTTCCTCCCACAGTCCAAAGACATGCGTGTTAGGTTGATTGGTTACTCTAGATTGCCCGTAGGTGTGAGTGTGTGTGTGTGCGTGTTGGCCATGTGGTGGACTGGCGAACTGCCCATGGTGTACCCTGCCTTTGCCCGGAGATGCTGGGATTGGCTCCAGCCCCCCTGTGACCCCGACTAGCGGGAATAAGCGGTATGGATGAATGAATGTTTACATTTTCATGATTTTGTCATGTAAACTGTTGTTGACATTTAGACATGTAAAACTTTTCTGATGTTGGCTGTCTGCCAAGGTCCTGACGCCTCTCACTGATTGAACTTGACCAAGTCAGAGCGTGTGCAAGCACAGTGACTGACAACCCGACAGAGACTCTTCCTTGTCCTGACTGGTTGTTTTGATTCAGGCACAGTTGACTCTTTCAAATGGCATTAAGAGTACTAGGTGGAGACAGAAGTGCCTGATTTTTTCTCATGTTTCATGTACTACTGTCAGGACATAGTGGCAGTTTTGAATTCTGATGTGAATTTGTATTTAACAAACACTGACATTTCTGGTTCTGGCAAACATTTTGTTGGAAATACAAACATCGTTGTGATGTTTTGGTGTGCAACTCCAGCATCTTGATAAACTGATATTAGTATGGCACTATCTATTGACAGTTCTATGACAATTGAGTAAAAAATGTCAAAACACGAACAAGTATTTTCATCTATCCTAACATTGCCTTATCATGCTCTGTGCTTACCACTCTGTAAATATTGTGGGCTATTAGACTAGCATTGCAGGCTAGGCTAGTGAGGCTACATTAATATCTTAGCTAGCTATGTAGTTAAGTGTTATTTAATGAATGTGTGAAATGTAGCTATGCTGGCATTTGTCTTGTAAAATCATATTTTATAAACACCTCAAGTACATCTCATTTGGAAATCACTGTTTGAGAGATACTGGCCTTCCACATTTGTAATTGGGCCACAGCTTCAGTATCTATTGCCATTAAGAAATGCATTAGGACAACTATCTTCATTTCATTGTGATGGCTGAATGCTTAGTTAGTTGAGTAACGAGCAGAGACAGAGCATCTGGGTGGCAGTAAAGGTAGGGATGGTATAGTCCACTGGCAGAGACACAAATGGAGCCATTGTAACCAACAAGTGTATTCTGTAGTACAGCACTTACTTTTTCACAATCTAACCCATAAGATATTCATATTGTAATAAAAAATGTAAAGAGTGGAAAATATTGGGGGAAAAAATTAAGACATAGAAAAATTTCTGAAACAGCCATGTGCTGCTTTTTTTCCTTCACTATTAGCATAAATTAGTTGCTACTGCATCAGCATGTTGCATATAAATTGGCAAAAATGTGTAGCTTTGCTGTGAGTGACAAAATTTTGAAATTCAGTTCTCAATTTTTTATTGGAATTTTATTGTTATTGTACAGTTCATACACTGTATCTGAAATAATCATGTTCCATTTGAGCATCACAAGAGTCTTTTGGGCTTAAATGCCTGATGACACTAAACAGAGTTTACAGAAGTAGAAGCAGTTTAGGAATGATTTTAATTTGTCTGCACTTTCTTTATATCGTTCTTTGATATGAGCAATTTTTTAATGAATAATTCATGATCACACTGCTTCTATAATGCGTTAAGTTGGGTAGTGTGATCAATGCCCCCTGCCCCCACCAAGTTGAAATGAAACCTATATGCCACTGATCTAAAGTTTTTCCATGATGTTGTCCATCCTCAACAATCACTATATGCCACAACATTGCATTCAAACACATATGTCCTCTAATGGCTTACATACAAAAAACAATGAATGAGATTAACTTGCCAGTATATGGATTCTGATAACAATCCGATAAATGCTCTGATCACAAAAAGAAAAAAAAAACATTATCTGTGAAAGCCTCACCACTGACAAAAAACATGTACCGTTGATTCTTTCGAACCAAATAAAATTATCTGACAGCCTACGTGCCTGCATACCTAACCAAAGACCTGCTCGCTTGCACTCTGAGGTCTGTACATGTGCAGGGAAAGTTAACGAGAATGTCAGAGAAAGTTATACCAGTAGAAACAGCGGGGCAATGAGAAAAAAACACAAAAACAAAACAAATTGACAATGAACTTACATTGGGATTCTAAACTCTGCTGAAAAGGCCAACATAGAGAAGGCAGGGACAAAAAAGAGGTTGTCTAGTTAAAGCAATAAGCCAAACCAGAGTGAACATCAGTCAAGCATGACTTTCTAACGGTGGAGAAAGGCAGAAAGCGATGCCATGTTTGCTATTTGTTCTGTTCGGCAGGTAATTATATGGTTTGTTTTGTTTATGGGTGAACTTTGTTATATAACATTTCCTGAATTATGTAGCCAGTGTAGCTATGTAGTATAGCTAGAGCTAGTGTAACTAAGCTAAGATATACTGTATATATATATATATATATATATATATATATATATATATATATATGTATATGTGTGTGTGTGTGTGTGTGTGTGTGTGTGATGAGGTAAGAGCTCACCCAATTACCAAACCCTTAGTTCCAGGCACAAAGTAGGAAAGTACTTACTTGATAGAGAGACTCTGAGAGGGGGGTGCTGCCCGGCTGTGGCCTCTCTTCTAGTCCTGGGTCATTAGTATGCATAAAATCCTTAAAGGGACAATGAGGTGATCATCACCTTCTGAGGCGATATGAGAACTGTCATACACCTCACTCATATAAATGGTATGTTTGTTTCCTGTACCTATTCCTGATGTAGTACAGTCCTATCTGTTTGGGGAGGGGCTAAGGGGTATATACGGATGACGGGGAAAATGAAGGAGGCTTGATGGGTAAGGGATGAAGTAATGGTCCCTTAGTTTCTAAAACTCACTCGTTGGATTGTTTGCAAATAGAAGTCCATTTGAGCACTGGGTAAGACTCTTGGAGACATTCTTGCAGCTCTCTTTGGGAAGCTCTCTCAATGATGCACAAATGGCATTTGAGAAAGTTATCGCAAGCTTTTTTGCTTTAGATTCATGTTCTGAAACAGGGGCGATCCTTGGATCACAGTTTTAGGGGTGCTAAAGCTCAACATTAGCTTGCTAGAAAAAACGTCAGATAGCCACACTCCTACCTGCAAATAACAACATAGCGAGTGATTTCCGTGCAGCAAAAAGAGTACTGCTGTTAAAGTTTGTAATATGTTGGTGCATAGCGATAAAGAAATTCTTTCAGTAGGCGACTGGGCAGTTTGCATCTTCGGACATACTACGTCTGTCATTTTACCTACGTCATATGACATATGATATCACACTACCACAGTTAAAGACCGCTATTTATTAAAAGGGCCATTCGATATTTTTCTGTTTTATATTTTCGTGACATTTACCTCATTTGGTCATGGATGTAGAACCAGCATCAAGACAGCGTCGAGGATTAGCAGAGTTACAATAACCATTAAACTCAATTTAGCCTTAATTATCCCAATATATTTATATTTGCAAGGGTAGGGCATAATGTGGCATTTCACTAGCATTACTGACAAAGTGAGGTGAATCCACCAACCTTGTTATATCAGCATGGTAATTAGGCAACCAAGATTTAAAATAAACTAAAACAGAATGAACATAAAAGAATTTGACCTACAAACTTATAAAATCACAGTAAGCATAAGTGTCTAAAGTTGACATAAGTGTTTCAGATTTTACCATCATAGTTTCTTTTTACTTTGTGGTTGTATGGGTCTTAAAAAGTATTAAAAGGTGATAAATCTATTTTGGAAAAATTAAGACCCTTAAAAAGTATTAAAAAGCCTTAATCGCTAATTTGGGTATAATGAATTTTCGTTGATATTTTAGCTTTGCCTAAACAACAAAAAGTATGCATGAATGTATTTATTTTCCTCCCCGCAACTATTAAGAATAACATGTATCTATAGACAATTAAAATTGCTATTGGATCATTAATGGCCCAACTGATCAAGTCCAACGTGTTGAGAAGAATATGTACCGCTTCGTATCGGGAGTGAGTGGGTGCTTCGGGATAGCCGCAACGCGGGGAGCTCGGACACAAACGCTGTTGACATTCCGAAGGTGCTTGTTTGTTGTGAAATAACCGTGTTTATTAGGGTTCACACACATAGTGTGGGAAACCTATTGTATTTGCTCGGATTTTTCTTCTTCTTATTATTAGGGTTCACACACATAGTGTGGGAAACCTATTGTATTTGCTCGGATTTTTCTTCTTATTATTATTATTATTATTATTATTATTATTTCCCCCCTATAAAACGCATACTGCAGCCTAGACCGTGAGGCCCAGAAACACCAAACTTGGCACAAAGGTGCAGCAGGGGGGTGCAATTAGGGGAATATAGACAGGGACCCACATTGGCCTGATGGTGGCGCTATAGCACACCATTTTGCGTTTTGGTCCATATCTCCCACACCGTAGGGCCTAGAAACAAAATTCCACTTTTGCTGGATTCCTTGGCTCAAGCCAAACAAAAAAGCCTCTTGGACCCCTAAGCTCCGCCTACTTACTTTTTTTGCTAATATTCATAATATGCAAAACCTACTCTTGCCTACTAGTCCTTGGTTTTTCATCTGATCACCACAACCTTGGTGTCAAACTATTCAGAAGACTCTCATTATCAAGATTTATCAAAAACATTTTGACTTTGTCATACAGTCTGGTTGTCACATGTCAATCAATAGCTCTGGGGCGGGGCCTAATTTACTTCAGCAGCTATATCTCAGCAATGCTTTGACCAATCTTCATGAAACTTGATAGGCTGATAGGGCACATGTCTTTGAGGTCACAGGTCAAAGATGGTCACGATTGGCCAATAGGTGGCGCTATAACATGGAAAAAACTGTTTCTCATCAACCATTGGTCACATCAAGCCAAAACTTTGTAGGCAGCATCAAGGGGTCAACTCGTATCAAATCACACAATGATGACATCATCACTCAAAAAACATGGCCGCCATGAGCCATTTAATTGGTTTTGGCCATTTGACAGACTTAACATTGACCAGTCTTCATCAAACTTGATAGGCTGATAGGGCACATGTCTTTGAGGTCACAGGTCAAAGCTGGTCACGATTGGCCAATAGGGGGCGCTATAACATGGAAAAAACTGTTTCTCATCAACCATTGGTCACATCAAGCCAAAACTTTGTAGGCAGCATCAAGGGGTCAACTGGTATCAAGTCACACAATGATGACATCATCACTCAAAAAACATGGCCGCCATGAGCCATTTAATTGGTTTTGGCCATTTGACAGACTTAACATTGACCAATCTTCATGAAACTTGATAGGCTGATAGGGCACATGTCTTTGAGGTCACAGGTCAAAGCTGGTCACGATTGGCCAATAGGGGGCGCTATAACATGGAAAAAACTGTTTCTCATCAACCATTGGTCACATCAAGCCAAAACTTTATAGGCAGCATCATGGGGTCAACTGGTATCAAGGCACACAATGATGACATCATCACTCAAAAAACATGGCCGCCATGAGCCATTTAATTGGTTTTGGCCATTTGACAGACTTAACATTGGCCAATTGGCATGAAACCACTAAATCACTAAAATGTCTTATTTCATTTCTGTAATATCAGAATGGTAGTACTTGGGCTCCATCTACTGGCCAAATACTGGAACTGACTGAAATGTACTGCCTCAATTAAGTAATTTGTTGCACATTCATTTATCCATTTTATTCACTGAAGTAGCTTCATTTCAATTGTAGGTCTAAAGGACCCTTTGGCCCTCTTTTTGCCTATTGAGGCCGAAATGCCTGTTCGTGTGTGAACCCGCAATTGCCGCTCGCGGCTATATTTGTTATTTATTATTCACCAGTTTAGCCAAGTTGTCCAAAGTAATGAATAGCTAAGAGTTACTTGTTTCTTGTCATGACCAAAGTTATATTTTAGTATATCTAGCCCTGGTTCAATTTATTCTTTTGACCGTTGTTTCTTCATACTATATCAGAGTTCTTTTGGTTGTGTTTTAAAGATTAATTTGCAAATCACAGTAATTTTGTAAGTTATCTGTAAGATCTGTTGTTGATTACAACTTAAAGTGGCGATGAGGTCTTATTCATTTTTGGAAAGTCTTTAAAAAGTCTTAAAAAGGTATGGACATGAGTATTTCCGCATATACCCTGTTGTATTTTACTTATATTTGTAAATGGCCGACTCGCTACTTTCCGCCTTTTATTTCTTTGCTCCAAATGCCTACGCTGCTCCAGTTGAATTATGGGATAGGACAGTGTTCCGCAATCGCATACTTCAAAATGCCGCCTGATTCATTAAGCCATCCAGGTATTTTTCGCTTACTGTTTAATGCCTACTGTGTATTTGGACACACTACCATTTATCTCGTACTGCTTTGGCGTACTGAATAGGGAAGTATGGCTGTATTCGAAATAGTCTACTACATACTACATACAGATACATATACTGTATACTGCATACTGGTCCTCGTAGTAGTATGCAGTACAGTTTCCAGTATGCTGTAACGGGTTTAGGCAGACAGCAGGAGGCAAGGGTTGCGAGCTTTGTTGTTTATTCTCATCCATGGCTTAGTCAATATTAAACTCAGAACAACGGCAATAAAGCCTAGAATTATAAGAAAAGAAAGAAGAGGATCTGTAGAGTAGCGACGTCGTTCAGAGCAGCAGGAACATTCCTTGGTGAGTTCAGCGCAGGCTGGATCCTTCCAGGGTGGGCCAATGTGCAGCACTGAACAACAGCACCTGTGGGCTTAAATAATAATCCCGGGGAGGTGCACAGGTGTCAGTATTCAGGTGATAAGGAAGGTAGGAGTGACAGGGTCTGAGTGGGTGTGTGTGAGCGCCAGGTGAGGGAGTGTCTAGTGCGAGGTGCTCTCGTGGGTGCCCTCTGGTGGCGATCCCGCCTTCTCACCGTGACATATGCGACAAAACCAAAGCATACTACAGGGGTCATTTTTATGAAAAATATACTTACATTTATGCTTGCACTCCGCATTGTCCGCCATGTTTTTTGTATGAAAGTGGCCACATTGCATGATGGGATGCAGTACACCACGAAGATAGCTCTGTTCACGTACTGGAATATTTTGCGGAAGTAGTATGTCATCCGGGGATGTTTCGCGTACTGGAAAAAATCTTTTTATTTGCATACTGCATACTGATTTGGGGCCCAAGCTGTACGCCAGTAGTATGTAATTTCGAACACAGCCTATGACATTTTGGACGAAGCCATGGATTCCGGGTGCAACTCGCCTGTGAACTTCAGTTCTGCGTTACGTTCACTGGTCTTCGCACTTCCCTATAGGATGTATGTACTGTGTATTCTTTGTGCAACTGCGCGCACCCTGAGCATCATACCGTTTCTTCCTGATTTTAGCCTAAACTAACTAGCTAGAGATTTTGTTCTGAGTAAAACAATGAAGCACTTTTTGTAAGTCGCTCTGGATAAGGGCGTCTGCTAAATGCCGTAAATGTAAATGTAAATGTAAATGTGATGGTTCGGTACGAACACATACCGTTACAGAGAGAGAGAAAGATCCGAAATCCTGGAAGCTCCGCATTTTATGATACATAGCGGCTCCCTGATGTCTGCAAGTTGGATAAATTCTCCCGTAATCTAGAACGAGTGGCGACGAGTGCTACAGACTTTTTTCCCGATCCCGTGAATGGAAGGAGAGGGAGAAAAAGGCCATACTTGCATGAATATTCAGGAGGCGCTTGCAAAACAGCGAGGGTTCTGGTTGGCTTGTTTTCTGCAAAGAGTCTGTCAGTCAACCAATCAGTTTTGGTGTGGGTGGGCAGTGAGTTTTTTCCCCGGACAGCTTGCGTTCAGTGAGTTAGAGAAGAAGCGTTGTGGCAAAGGCAGAGAAACAGGATACATGGCCGTCCAAATAGAGAAAATACAAAACTCATTTAACCTTTGAGTACTGGAATGTATACCCATGTTTGATAAAAGTGAAAAACCATGAAAGACTTGCTCGCTGTACTGTTTCCATAGTGATTTCAGCATTGAACATGCAACATGAAAAGAGCAAACTCCTTGGACTTGTTTAAAGTTGCAATTTAATATAAAAACAAAGTTTACAGAGGTGGTAAATGTAGTAATTTTATTGTTTGTCACAATCACTTGGTGTTGATTGCTGAATAGAGAAAATATATTAATAGGCAACAGACAAAGCAATTAAATGATATGCATTTATATATTTTAGGGACTACAGCATGTTAGAGAGGCAAAGCACAGGGAAGACTGCTCCAGTATATCTCAGTTCTCCCCAGAAAAGCAAAGTCTAATGGAGAAGGTTACCACCACTGAGGTGTATATCACATCTTTTATTGTGGAGCATAACCTGTCATTCAATGTGTGTAGGAACACAGGCAAGTTATTTAGGAAAATGTTCCCAGACTCTGAAATAGCAAAGAATTATGCCTGCTCTTCCACAAAGACAGCAACTATGATATACCTGGAACCTGAATGCTCATAGGATGTGTGCAAGTTACTCTGCACAGAAAAAACGACACAGTATCATGGTTGATGAAAGCAATGATGTCATGTGTGAAAAGGAGTGTGCCAATTTAGCCAGGCACTGCAGTGAAACACAGGGTAAGATGAAAGTTGGATTTGTAGACATTCCATTGTGTAATGATGCCAAAGCTGAGAACATCTTCTGCTGCATCGAATCATCCATGCATGACAAAGGCATTGAATGGTCCAGTTGCGTATGATTCAGCAGTGACAACTGCGATGTCATGATAGGTAAGAACACCTTTGTCTTATCAAGAGTGAGGCCCCTTCAATATACAGTGTGTACTGTCCAAGTCACTTGGTGAACATATGTGCCAAAACTCTCAATGTCATGTGAAGAACGGCTCATTGACATCTACTACTACTTTGACACAAATTGCAGAAAGAAGAGAGGATCTTAAGCTGTTTAAGCACTTATTAAACATAGCAGAGAGTACAAAAACACTGTCGCAATAGGTTTTGAACCATTTCCTGAACCAATGGCCAGCCTTTAGTTGTTATTTTGAGTCACACAGTGAAAATCCTTACTCTAAGGATATTCAGAAGAAGCTGGCAGACCACACAATGAAGCTGTATGCTTGTTTTCTTCACAATGTCACTCAGTGCTTTGACAAATTTAATCTAATTTTTAAAAACAAGACACCTGTTCTTTATAAGCTAAACGACAGTGTTGAAGAACTCCTACATGACATTGCAAGTAGGTTTCTTGTTCCCAAAATATTGAGAGAGAATACATTGCAGGAATTAAATGCAAGCAACCCAGAGATTCACTGTGCAGATGAAGATCTTTTTGGTACATTTTTGACAAGGAGGCATTTGCAAAGTGAGGAAACACTCCCCCCCCCCCCACCAAAAAAAAAACAGCTCTTTAAAGATGCAAAAGCATTTTATGTAACAAGCTATCAGAAAATACAAGAAAGGTTTTCAAATGAGAGACCAAATCTTGACTAATCTGTCAGTTGTCAATCCAGAGAACCAAGATGATGTGGCACCACAGCAGGTTATGGCTCTGGCTGAGAGATTTCCCACTGTAATTAAGGCAGATGCCAGAAAAAAAGAGAAATGCCAGGTGGGTGTCTGGGTGTACCTCTCTGAAAACCTAACCCTAGTGTTTGCTGCTTGGGGATGTCTGTATATATTTGATGACATCTGCATTCAAAATAAACATTCAAAACTTTAGTTTTGTATTATGACTAACCTTTTAGCTTTGCCTGATGTCTAGCTAGTGTTGATGTTTAAAGCTAGTCAGGCATAGTTTATTGCATCAGACTCGAGTTTCCATAAAGCTAGCTAGACAGATGTGAGTACCATTTTAGTTTTATAAGTCCATTATGATAATGTTAGGTGTTTTCTTTTGAATGAGACATGAGGTAGTTAATTCAGGGGTTAACTTGGTGCAGTTTAAAGGTGGAATTGGTTATTTCGTAGAAACCAGCTCGTTTTTTAAAATATGGAACAGGAAAACTTTCCTTAGAACCTCCAGCATTCTTTTCATAGGCTCTGCCCAAAAACATGATTGTGTCATGCCTAACTGGGGGATTTTTGATACAGAGAGATATAGAGAACTGTATTGTTTTCATCACTTTAACTCATGGGTTAACCCATGCATGCCTTATAACTCTGAAGCCAATAACTGGATTGCAGATGGGAAAGTTCTTTGTAGACATTATGGTCCATATGTACTCTAAATATAACACTACTACAAGTTAGTAAAACCCCAAAGTATCCTACTGTGAAGCCTGCAAACATTAAACATCATTTCTGTGGTCTACAGCAGTCAGTTTCCACACATTGGCTGTTCTAGGATCCTTAATGAGAGGATATCTGTCTCAGTACAGATAAAAGCTTTTGTCACCATATCTGCAGTGTCTATAACCTCTACTAAAGTGCTATATTAATCAATACCAAATGAATACAAAAACCCAATCATTAACAAAGACTTAGCATGGACAGCTACGTTGACTAAAATACACAATTTGCCTTAATCTTCTTAGAAATCTCCAAAGAAAAATGTTACGGAGACTTTTCATATTTGTGTGCTATCACAGTTTTGTTTACCTAGGATGTATAAAGGGACTGAATTTTGTCGTTTTTCAGAATATATTGCTTGTCTATAGCAGAGGTAACAGTCATTTGAAGTTGCACACACGGTCATATTTTACTGCCCTTAGGAGCATTTTCCCCCTCCTGTAATCAGTTTTTTAAGGGGAGAAAAATGCAGGACACGCAATTTGTAACAGCTAATCATTTTTATTGGTAAATGTTTATGATCAGGACTGCAGTGTGGAAACATTTCTCATTTCTAGCTCAAGAGAGCGAGGTGGAGGCATGAATAACAAAATCTCTCTGGAGATATGCTCCTCCGAGTTACCTTGTGAGGTAGCTTTGCGTTGTCTGCTCTGAAATTTTGCTGCCTTGGCTTCAAACTGCACTTGGTCTCAGAGGAAGCAGAAAATAATTAACTGCCAAGGACAGACATGATGTGCATGTGCGCATGTGTGTGTACACACACAACAATGCACATGTGTGTCTTTGAAAAATACACCATAAAAAGAAGAAAATAGAATAGTTGATTGGAAATCATCATTCACTATTATAGTGATAACCTGTGTTTTCACGTCAGTAATACAGTAACATGGTGATATCAGTACAGTAAATGATTTTTCTATTCTCATTGCTTCCCTACCAGTGAGCTTCTGTTTTTTTTTTTTAACTGGGGAACCGTAGCTGTCATATTAAAGTGAATGTTTCTATGTGGCAGACATAAGAGACTGTGTTGGTCTCCCTGAAGCACACAGACTTTTGCTGGTCTGTCTGGGGAGATGAAAGGGAAAACGTGAGGAGCTCAGCACTGGCCATTCCAGCAGTCCACCTGATTCTGTGCATGCAGGATAGAGATTAATGTCAATACTAAGCCTGGGGTTGCCTTCTACCCATTCTATCAAGGGAATAAGGCAAGGGAAAGGATTTGACAAGCTACCACAGAATAGTTGCACATGGCAAGATGCTGTTTTTTGTTTTGGTTTTTCTTCCTTTGTGGTCCAACCTTTCAGTTTCTTAAGCAAGCTTTAGAAATTTCAGTTGTTTTTTTTTTTTTATCAAAGCAGAGCACTTTATGGAATTCATTCAAGTATAGCCAGGTTTTATGTGAGTTTTATTTATGAAGGACCATTTCCTGAATCTGGAACAAAGTTAAATGGATGTCACTATTGACTTACCTGAAGATATGATCAGAAATGTTTAATCGTTTTGACTTATTATATAGGCCTATATCATAGCTGATGTTTTCTATCTCTGAAAAACTGAAATAATTGCTAATAACTCAGTGATTCTATTACAATTTTAAGCTAAATCCCAAAATCGGTCAGTGGTCAGTTAGTTGTTGTTTGGAGTTTTTATTTATTCATTTTTATTTTATAATTTTTTTAATCATATCAAATTTGGAGTCACTTTGTCTTTACTTACAAGGCTTCTGTGTTTTTTAGAAATATTATTATTATTATTTTTTTAATTATTATTATTATCCAGGAGAGAAGCTGCAAACGAATAAACACTTTGTCGGCAGTAACCCATAAGGGAGTCGAAAGTGCCAAGAATTTAGATTCTGGCACGCCATGTCATACTTTTTCTTAGTCCACAGAGAACTGAAAGTTTGGCAATAGGCGTCCAGTAAAGCATCATTTTTTTTCTAACGACATTGGGATACTGGGATACTGAGACCTGAGGTGTGAAATATGATTTTAGCGAGTCAGAGCAGATAGTTTAGTCCCCACTCCCCCGCCTAGTGTTTTAAAGGGAAAAAGGTGCGAAAACCCACATGAGCAACACTGCGCATCCTACTCATGCCTGGCAAATGCACACTGGTGAAAGTCCTTAAGTGGAAGTGTATTCTTGGACGACCTGTGTTCTGGACCGTCTTGGAGGCGCAAGTCACGTTTGTGCTTAAGCTCGTTCATGCAACGCAGTCAGAATTATACTTCGGCATATCTATATATAGCTAATGATTTTCAACATTTCCCCAGTGACATCAATCACTTAGTAACCTGCACTAAAGGAAAGTATGTTCATTTCCTACATAAAATAGAGTATTTTAAGCACTCAGACATGGTTGTACAGTTCTACATTTAAGTAAAGTTGTGTCTATTGATGTCTGCTGGTAGTAGCTATATTGTACACCATGGCAGACCCATAAAATACATGTACGTTGACTATACTGGTTTTTCTGGTACCGATCAATATCTTGCGATTGAATATCACCCAATAGTTTAAAAGACTAAAGACAAAGGCAATTTTATTCCTTACATTACCTTACAGTCAGTGTCTTTTGGTGAGATGGTATTTACTGCCTTGGCCATTACCTTCCTGGTATTCAGCTTTATTGTACTCACTCTCAGCGCACATGCACACACACACATGATGTGTCTGTCTCTGCTCAGAATGGATGTTATCATGTGACCTGCTAAATCTAAACCGGGTGTTATCACATGCTGGTGCAAAGAGCTGCTGTGCTATTTTCAGGCTTGATATGTGACAATATCAGATCGGTTTCCTTAAATTTCTTCACCAATATCCAATCCAGCATTTTTTGCTGACACTTCGATTCCAACATGTGATATTGGATTGGTGCCATCTGTAACGTTGACGGCTATCTGACACACGCAGCAGACATGAGAAGACAACCGTTGCGTCTTGGGAGACATCGGGTTAAAGAGTTCGGGTGACCCGGAAAAGGCGAGCATAAGCTTAGCTGAGGAGAAACGATAAATTGAATGTGCTGGGGGCGCACGTGTGTTCGAGTGAAATACGTCTGTGGAAGCCGGCATAGGCAGAGACCAAGCGAACGTGCTGCTGTGAGTTTCCCGTCCCATTGTCTGCCCACGTCAGGCCTCTGTGGCGTAATTCAAATCGACTAGGTGAGCGAGGATTCATTTCTGGTTTGCTGGTGCAGCGCGCACCGTAAATCAGCTCTTGTAGTTCCCGTCCGATCAGACTGGAGGCGTACGCTTCAGTGAAAGGGAGCGGGTTCCTTTTTCCCCGAGTACTTCTCACATCACACAACCGCGACAGCAATGCTGTGCCCGCAGATTCTGGTTCATACTCAAACCTAAAGGAAAACAGACTGTTTTGGCAAAATGTGATATCAGCTATACAAACATAGGTATGCAAGAGGGCCATCTGTTTGGACTTGGAGAGTAGCTGAAAAATAAACAGAAGATAATGATAATGCCATGTGCACTGGGGCTTCTATTAGTCTGCATCAACTGCTTTATTAAAACTATATGAGCTATCTTTATTGAACTGGATATGACAGGGCGATGAAGATATATTCATATTATTAAAGCAATTAAACGATCCAAGATTACAGATAATTTAGTAAGTATTAACTAAGACAAGAGAGAAGGAACCAAGGCTAAACCTTTTAGTGTTTGTGCTCCAGGTTCGTCCTTGCTCCAGCTTCTCTTAGGCTGCTGAAGACACATAAGGTCTTCAGATGTTTTGAGAGTAATGGAATGAAAATGGACCTGTGAGCACTTATTCTCACGGTTAGCACAGATATGCTTCTGTGATATTAATCTACTGCTCTATCCTTCACAGGTACTCAGCACAGTGTGGGTTGAGAGGTTAAAAAGGTCTTAAGATGTCAAGTCCAATGGGAAGTCAGACAGGCTTAATATGTGTATTCAATTGTTCATTATCCAGCAAAATGTAACACTGTATAAGAAACAAATCCTTTCATGGACTTATTTGCCACTGTGTTGAGAAACACAAAAAACCCTCCCTAGCTTGTGATACAATCATACTTGGATCCATCTCTAGATTTTCTTGTTTTCCTGTCATCGTCATTCATGTTCAGAGAGTAAACAAACTCCTCTTTTAACATAGCAGATGTTAAGCGTCCACATCACTCTGTTCACTCTCTTCTTCCCTCCTCCTCCTCCTGCTCACCCTGCTGAGCTACAGCATCTCTCTCTTCATTAAGTGCTCGTGACGAAAGGGCAACATGGAAGAGTAGATTTGATAAACACTGCCACGGTGGTGCGCCCGCAGAAACAGCATATGCTAGCGAAACTCCTCCTCCCCTCGAGCCGTGTGCTGCGCCTGGGCATCTTCTCAAGGCCTTCGGTGGAGCAGATGTGAGGGAAGGATCTCGCTCGCCGCCGCAGCTGCCAGTAACGATGATGGAAACTGTTGGTTGCATGCTTGGGGCGACTTATCAATAATGGATCAAATTGGTAGGCAACATTAATTAGGGGAGAGATGAAGAGCTCGTGTTTTGAGTGTGTGTGTGCGTGTGCGTACATGTGTTCTCTCCTCTGGTTTGCTCCAGTCTCAAATCCAGAGCATTTGCTAGCTGCACTAATTGTTTGACACTGTTTGGTGGAAATGAAAACAGTTCAGGCCTGAAAGTGTGTCATGACATCCACATAGTTCGATCACCTCAAAGACAATTACAAATGAGCTACTTTAAAAAAGGTTTGTTAGTCCCTGATACATATGTGTATTCTGATCAATATAACAAATGAAATATCTCATTCATCTCCACAGAGGATTCCGAACATTTTATAATTGTCTTTTAAGGTCTGTCACTGACTGAACATCTATGCTGGCAATGATAGAGGCCGTTGACACACAGTCTGCTCTTTTCTGTGACTTTCATAGAAGATTATTCCTTTTCACAGCTTTTATCTTCCCATTTAACTCCCGAGCAAATCGAGAACTACCGAGAACTATTTGTGCTGTGAATTATGCAGCAGTATAAATTTAATTAACCCAAAGGCAAGAGTTTCAGCAATTTGCATGACTAGAGGATGATGAGAGTGATTGCACTGGTTTGGATGACACAGGGAAGCTCTGTGTAGGTAAGGGAGCAGCTCAAGCGATGCTGTCATTTACTTCATCCCCAAACTGCTCTTAGATGACAAGTGGAAAAAAGTGGGGGAAAAAACAATAGGAGAAAGCATAAATGATATTCAAAAACCTCTCAGCAATTCCCTCTGTTGCAGTTCCAGAGCATGCATTACAACGAGTACATTTAATTAGTGCTACTTCGTCTTGGGTTTTTTAATCCGTAGCTCCTGGCAAACATGAAGCTTAATGTGGTGGAAAATCGTGATTTTAGAGGAGATGAAATAATGATGCGGGTCTGTGGCTTAATCATGTTGACATATGCGATCTTTCCCTTCTCTCTCTCTCTCTCTCTCTCTCTCTCTCTCTCTCTCTCTCGTGTGTGTATATGTGTGTGTGCGTGTCCTGTAGGCAGCTGTTCATTTGAGGAGCATTACAGCAGTTGTGGGTACAGCGTGGCTCTGGGGACCAATGGCTTTGCCTGGGAGCAAGTCAACACCTGGGAGAGGCCTACCATGGATGCTGCTGTCCCCACAGGTATGCTCTCTCTCTCTATGTCTCTCGCTCTCTCTTTGTCTCTGTCTCTGTCCGTCAGTCTCTCAGTCTCTGCCTGTATCTATCCGTTAAGATTGAGCCCATTTTTTCGCCTGTCTCCAATAGTTCTCGTCCCTTCCCAAGATGACTTGACTCTTCACTCTCCTCAGTCTCATCAGGTCTCCCCGTGTCCTTCCCTCCCCCTGCCTCCACCATCATGCTGTGCTCAGTAGGCCGCTCTCTTGAAGTCACTTCCCCTTCTTGACTCTTTTTTTTTTGGTTTAGCATGCAGACAAATGGCAATCAAGCCTGCTGTCACTCTTACTCAGCCGCCTCCTCTAGCTGTCTGCAGCTCCGCGTCACACATGCCCCTCTGAGCCAACGGAGCTAGCCCCGGAGCCCCATCTTCCACTGACAGCCAGCTTAAGCGGTCTCACTGACGGACGCCTACACTGTGACGATGCGGTGATGTAGGAGACTGCGTGGCGACAGCAAGCACTCGCGCAACTTGCGGCCAAGTAATGTGCTTCTGGCGACGCTGTACTGAAACGAGGGCGTGCTGGGTCTCATGTCCAATGGATGAATTCGTCTGGCAGAGAGCAAAGAGTGAGGAAGTTAAAGATCAGCCCTCAGCCTGTCCTGGAATGGAGGCTGGGTTTGCCAGTGTATAGGATATGAGGCCTTTGCGAGAATAAGGGACATGGGCTGTCATGATGTGAAACCAGGCTAAAAACATCAAAGACTCGCTCCTTTTTTCTAGAGGAGTAACAAACAGGCCATGTTTTGTGAAAATATGTGAGTGCTTATTAATAAATCAACAACACGAAAGGCACCATCTGCCCACATATTGAAGTCATCACTATGTGATTTTCTAATCAGGGGGCTTGAGGGGGCTACTTCTCTGCAGCTCCCATGGAGATGCACCTCTAGCAGACGGTCTCTCTGCTCTGATTGAGTCTGGCTTTTAGTACAGTGTTACTTGAATTGCACTTGAGATGCCAAAGATGTGATGGAGGAGGCTGGAGAATGTTGAGAGAAAGAGAGAAATATGAGGCAGGTGTGAACAAGACAGGGAGAGAGAGAGAGAGATTGGGGAGACAATGAGAAAATGTGTGAAGGGCAAGGAAAGAGAAAGAAAGATGGTGGGAGAGGGGAAGCATTAATATGTTCTTGGATGACAGGTCATGTAGCTTGTCACGGGTGCAGCGTACGTGGTCCAACGTTATGAATAGGGAATGATGAATGTGCGTAAAGACCCCGAATGACGTATCACGAATCAGGTGGGCAGCGTCCATGCCGGGGAACATAGAGAGAGCTAAAGCTGCTGTCAGTAACCTACCTGTTGGTCCAAGATTGGCAAGAGTCCCCTCGGTGACATCAGGGCTTGGCCAAGCTCCACTGTGACACTGAGAAGGGAGGGACCTCTAGGCAGCGCACACACGAGGCAGAACCCTGCCTTGTCACGACTCCGGTTATTCGGCTTGTTACGATAAGCGGCAGCTACGTGTTCAAATGTTGCTCCTGTTCCCCGGAGGACAAGGCCAATGCCACTGCCTTAGTGCGGTTTCTGTTGGGGGTGGGGTGGGTGTGTGGGGGAGGTGGCTGTCGTGTCAGATCGAGCCTGCGCGCGGCTCGGATCTTTGCTGCCTGGAAAGTGACACGCTTGCATGTGTGGAGGAACATCAGGGCGAACCGATGCTCCGTCTTCCCTTTCCGAACTGTTCCAGGAGCGTCCATGCTAGCTCCTCCGTGGAAAACACCTTCCCACTCAGCTGCGAAGGGGCAGACTCGGATGAGTCACAGGCGTTCCTGCTGTGCCCGACAAGACCACAGCGCAGCTCAGATGCACACCTCAAACCTCACACCTAAAACCTCCAGTCAAGCACAGGGGTACTGCTGTGTTATTTTTATGCTGAGTTAAGGCATATCATTCCATGTATCCTGTGGTTATAAATTTTCACCTAGAGGACTTGAGGACTCAAGATAACAATCCTCAAAATTTGAGCAGCCATATATATGTCACACTGCTGTGCCATGAGATCTCTGATAAAGAAACAACAACAAAAAATGCAGTTTCCCAGATCATTGCATACCACCAGCCAGTTATAAGCTTTGCTGTGACCTACTGATATGACCTGAAGTCCATTAACGGTAACCCAAAGCTACTTTCTAACTCACAGCCCCGTGTACCGTTAAATGTGACATGACTGTGTTCAACAGTATAGGTCGCTAGCAGTATGAGGCTGGCATTCAGGCGGGCACGATTCCTGGCTCTGCGCCATGGCCGGCCATGACCCGTCCAACAAGCTGTTGGAGGAGTCGGAACAGCCATGCCATATCGGGCGGCCCTGTATTTTCATCGAGGTCGGAAATGACAAACCGCACCTACAAAGCTTTATCAGGTGTTAAGCCTTTCCTCACTCAATTTAGAACCACAGACTGCCACTATGTTAGGGGGGCCTCCAGGCCCCGGAGGAATATTTTGGACCAAGGGAGTTAGATTTTGGGTAATCACTTATGAATGCAAAAAGAATCAAAATCACCCCACCGCCTGTTCTTCTGTCATTGGATGTGTGGAATGAGATTAGATTGGCATTTAATTCAGTACCTAAATCTGTTCCAGTCTCTTTCTAAGAATTGGTCATTAAGAAATGATTCGTCTGCAAATGAAGGACCACTTTGTTCCCGTCGTCTCTGGCAAAGACAGATCGTCTTGACCTAAATTTTTCTCTTATTTTTTGTTTTTCTTTTCTTCTTCCTGCCCTTTCTTTGATAATTTTCTTTCAAGGGTCTTTAGGCACGTTTAGTTTGTTGGGTATCCTAGAAACAATCATTGCAAAAACCCCACCAACCACCCCCCAGCCCCACCCCTTAAGCTCCCCAAATCATCCAGACATGATGCATTAAGATATTTACTGCTGTGACATACCCTGGAATCGTAGGTCTGTCACGACACTCAGCACTTTCAGAATGGTAATGGAGTTCAGAATTATAGGTTGTCTGGACAGAACTGTATTAATGCCAGCGGTGGGCGCTAGATGGGGTCTGATGAGGGTAAAAGGGTTAACTAGCCTGTCTCCTTATTTTTGTTCTCGGTGATGATTAGAGTGCTCTTGTGGACAGCGTGCCTTGATTGCGTGTCTGATTTTTCCCTCCGCCTGGGCGGAGGACTGGGAGGGGCCACAGGGTCAGCTATTGATGCAAAATTGACAGGAAATGCGGCAAGCACATGTAAGTACACACACACGTGTGCAGACACACATACACACTCACGCACACACCCAACAACTTCAGTAACAGGAACCAATTGGGCATGTGAATGATTAAACTTCTGATAGCGTCCTTTTCTTCACAGCAAAGTAACACATTTTGAAAAGCCAGGCAGCACGCTTCGATGCAAATTGTGCCTCATAAATTCCACTTCTTTTTCCTTTTGACTTTCTCTTCGTTGCAGTAAGTCAGCTTAGTACAGTGTGCTTCAGCTACTGCCAAGCATACTGACAGCTTCCTGAACCGTCTTTTTCAGTGAGCACATTATTTAATAAGGACTTATCTTTTAGGAGTCAGTCCTGAATATATTAAAGCGTGCTAGAAAGAGGGAGAGGGGGGGGGGGGGGTTGGGGGTGGGATAGAAGAGAGACAGAAAGAGAGAGAGGGAGAGAGAGAGGACAAAAAGTCAGGCGAAGAGATGAAGTGGACCACTCCCTCTCTTTCAACAGATAAGGATGTGATAGAGGCTTGTCCTTTTGAGTGACACTAATTCCCCTGGCACATTGCCTCTTCACACCTAACTCTCCTGTCATGGGCATATGACAGGCCAGCAGGCCTTCCTCAGAGCACATGGCCGAGGGCCCTTGGAACAGAAGGCTCTCTCACCCATCCTGGCCCTGCCCCCATGCCAATCATCCAGCTGCTCAAGTCATATTAAAAATATGCGCTTAATCCTTCGTCCTTCATTCATCTACAGCCCCAATTCATCCACAGCAGTGATGGCAATAGAGATGTGCTTTAAAACAGCAGATAGATGTGTCGGAAGGATTTTAATTCCAGGACAAAGGGAGAGAGACGCACACAGGCCAAGCGATAAAGCAAGAGGGAGGGCATGTGATGAGCTGAGTGTGTAACAGACTCCAGGTATCGGCAGAGCTGTGAGAGACTCACAAGAACAAAAGGGGTGTGAGACAGAGAGCTGGTGTGCGAGACAGTGCACAAGATGGAGGGGGTGATGGGGGGGGGGTTATGGAGGGGTGATGGGAGGTAATGGATTGAGCGGCACATCACGGCACATGCCGGGCTCTGTTTACTGACTTCGAAACGGCTCTAAAGTGAAGCAACTCTTCTAGAAGAGGCTGCGCGAGTCTCCCTGCTGTGCTCTCACTTCTCAGCTGTCTGACTCACACCTTCTCTCCCCCTGCTCTGTATTCCTCTCTCTCTCTTTTTCACTCCTTCTCCCTCCCGTCTCACCCGAAGTCATCACACCTTCTGCTGACACGCTGTTTTCATTAAGCCTCAATCTAGCCCTACAATTGCTGGAGCACACACATACACACACTTGCGCATGCGTGCGCTTGCGTGCACACACACACACACACACACACACAATTACATTTACACAGAAAGAATACTAAACACTTGCTAATTTAATTAATATATCAAATATTTATCTTTTTCTAGGTATTTGGCATGTTATATGACAAATTTGTTCATGGTGTAAATTCAGCAATTTATTTTTTTATAATTATTTTTTTTCATTTGACAATATGTGTTCTCATTTTTCTCATTTCTAAACATTTCAGCATAACGACCAACACAATATATTCTGTTGATGTGAAAGTAATGTGACTGAGCCACATTCATTAATGACCTTTGAATAACCTGTGTTTGCAAAGACCTTGAAAGTTCCTTTCTGCCAACAGTGTGCTTTAAATATCAATGAGCAAAGAACGCTAACTTGTTTTTCCCAGGTCAGCTCTATTGGCACCATGACCCAGGCCAGGCACTGTGTCATTGATGCATTCATTGTTACAAAAGGCATGTGGCAGTTTGGGGCTGTTTTCTGACACTGATACATCCCCTTATTTTCTTCACATATCTCTGAGGCAACAGGAATTCTCTGTTGTTGATGAGGCTAGCAAAAGCAAGATAAAAATGCTAACCACATCTTGCATAGGTAATAGCTTGACTTGGGTCATACACCAGGTGATCTGAGTTGACCCTTATGCATCAACACTCAACCCATGTTTAACCTGGGCAGGTCTTAAAGGGTAATTACTCACTCTGTGTGTGTGATTGTGTGCGCGTGCATGTACATTTGTGTGTTGCTTCCACCAGAAAGCCACAGTCTCATCAGTGATTAAAGGTTTCAGCCTTTCGAGTGTGTGGTTGCTCCATCAGCTTTGATTCTTCTCCTCAGCCCCACTCCCAACACCATCAGCCCTATTGAGGCCCAATATATTGCCCTTTATGAATTTCCTCTGTCTTTCTGTCTGTATAATACCATTTTGCCAATCATTTCGGTGCCAGTAACAAAGACCTTGTCTTGCCCATTGCACGCAACAGACTTGTCTTTTGTTCTGTGAATGCTAACCTTGAGGCATGCTATGTGTGTATGTATCTGTGTTTGTGAGTGTGTGCATGTGTGTGTGTGTGTGTGTGTGAGAGATAGAGAGATACAATTATCTTGCTCCCTGCATGGGCAGTCCAGGATCTCTCATTCACAATGGGTGGGGGTTAAACGGATAACCATATATCTTTGCCATTGTTGAACTAAGAAAGCATTTAAAAGTTGGTTTTGTTGCATGGAATGAGTCCAGAGAAAATGGGACAAGGAGAGAGAGTAATAACTCTTTATGGGGAAGATAAGATGGCATTTATGTCGTGCTTCCTTGATCAGAACAAATCTGCTGGCCTTGGCACAGCTGTGGGAATGCTGATAGCCTCAGTAGTCTACTGGACATGGTTATTCTGCTCCTGTGTCATCAGTGCACATCATTCTCATCTCAAGAACAGAGATTCCATGAAGAGCACATTGACCTGAAAGCACTGCGGTACAGATCCATTTAGATCTGTTTTGAGTGTGGAACGCCGATCTTTCCTTTAGCACACGCTCAAGGTTGGTGTACCGGTCAGTGTGTGAGTGCCTTCCAGCGAACACGAAAATGAAATCTTGAACATCAACAGACGATTACGTATAACGTGCGTCAATTTATCAACTCAATTTTTTACATTTGTAGAAAATGTTTTCATCTGTCCTGGGCAATCTAGGGTTGACAGATTTGATCACATGAACCCAGAGCTCATTACTCATTAATTCTCATATCTGCCGCAGTGGTTTGGGCCTGTAAACAAATGAGGCATTTCAGAGTTCAAACTCAACCTTGGTCTGTCCGAACACAGTGCCTGTTCAGCTCAGGCCGTGTTGAAAAGAATTTTGTGCATGAGTTAAATATGCATGTTCAAGTTCAAATGGTCCTGAGGTTCCAGGCATATAGAATTTAGCAGTGAAACGGAGTGACCTGATTAGATCATATAGGGGACTGCAAATGCAACACTGAGACACTTCTGGAAAATGCTTGTGGTTATATGTGAACTAACACACTCTGTTAGAGCTATTAGGTCGACCATTGTGCACTAATGTATAAACTTTCAAACCTGCCTGTGGTGTTACTTGAATATGTTATATGTGACATCATAACACCAGCTAAAATGTTATTAATGTATTGATAATGTAATGTGTAATGTTATTAATGTAATTATTATGTAATGTTATTAATGTATTATGTTCCCTCCTTCTGCAGCAGAAAAGTCCCACTTTTGTCACCATTAGTACATGTGTAATTGGCTATTAAACACATGGTTTGTGAGAGAATCACCACATGAATTCAATATTTGCTGTCAGTTGGTGTGATTTGTGATGTAACCTGCACTATGTTGATAGGTTAGAGTGCATGTCCCTTGGGTACAATGAGGGAAACAAATGTTCTGATGCCCCAGAGGTACTCTAGGAAATTGCTGAATCCATATGGCAGTACAGGATTCATCTAAAAAAGATAATTTTATACACACAATTGCTTCATAGATGGATTAAAAGGTCTATTTTGAAAATGGCATAACCTATAGTGGTCAGAAAGGGTTGTAGAGTGTTAGGATTAGAGTTAGGGTTATGGTGTATTAGGGTTGTGGTCTGTTAGGGTTGTTTTGTGTTAGGGTAATGGTGTGTGAGGGTTGTAGAGTGTTATGGTTATGGTGTGTTAGGTTTATGGTGTATTACGGTTGTGGAGTGTTATGGATATGGAGTGTTAGGGTTGTGGAGTGTTAGGGTTATGGTGTGTGAGGATTATCATATGGGTTGTGGAGTGTTAGGGTTGTTTTGTGTTAGGATAATGGTGTTTTAGGGTTGTAGAGTATTATGGTTATGGTGTGTTAGGGTTGTGGAGTGTTAGGGTGATGGTGTGTTAGGGTGATGGTGTGTTAGGGTGATGGTGTGTTTGGGTTGTAAAGTGTTTGGGTTGTAAAGTGTTTGGGTTGTAAAGTGTTTGGGTTGTAAAGTGTTAGGGTTTTGGAGTGTTAGGGTTGTGGAGTGTTAGGTGCGTTTATGTATATGCCCTCAGGAAATGACATGTACATATCAGCCAGCGTTGTTTCTCCCATTTCATTATTTCTCTCATTTCGGGATGTGACTACTTCACTTTACATCTCTCTCTTTTTCAGTCAAGTTCAGTGCTGTTAGTCATGTGCTATCCTGTTTCCCCAAATTATGTTGAACAAATTAATTAATTCTGCTGACATTAGCTTTTTAAATGATTTATTGAAGGAGTAAATGTGCCCCGTGTTCAATGAGACTCTATTTGTAAGTCCTTTTTCCCTCTGCTGGAGGATTTGAGCGGCAATAATATGACCGGAAAGATTCCAGTGGATGGCCAGTGAAGCAGGGCTAAATTAATTTAGTGATGCTTTAATAAATGCAGGGAGACATATGAGACACTGTGAGGCATTTTTAATGATGAAAGAGAGGAAGAAAGGGGGGTTCGTCGACAGAAGGAGAATGTGCACTCGCTCAACAGATTGGAGAACAGACAGTCAGGCTTGGCGTGATCAGCAGGCCACTTTGCGGTACAAATTAATTACCGTGAAGGAACTACACTCAGGTCAGCTTGAACAACATAGATCACTCATAAGACTCTTGCTGTGTGGCCACGAATACCAAAGCTTCAAAATAGTCCTTCCACAGGGCTTCATTGTAGCAAGTGCTACATCATTGTGGCAAACAAGGCACACAAAGTCATATGACTAGCTCACATTGCTTTAGTTAAGTGTTAACTTCACTAAAACTCATGACCCAAGTTCTGAAGGCGCTCCAATTGGAATCATTCTCAGTTCAAGTCCTGGGGCCTCGTTGATCCTGGGTCTGGCCCTGATCTACCTCGCCCAGCTCTGCTGATGATGAGTTTACCTGACAAGTTGGAGAGCAGGTCAAACCCAAAATAGAGAGTCACTCTGCAGAAGGTTTGTCAGGTGTGCGAGAAAGATAAACCAGAGCAGAGTCGCCCCATGCTGGAGTGTGGTGTTTTGTTAATGGCGTTTTTGTCATCGGCTTTTGTACGCTCATGAGGTTACCTAAGATCCACAGATCAGAATCACATAATGCTTTGATAATATTTACGCAGGATTCATTACCGATCAACCATGGGACATTTAAACCGTGAGTGTGTGTGTGTTTGTGTGTGCACGCACCCACATGCCTGTGTGCGCGTTTGTGCACATGTATAAAACCTGATAAATTTCACATTAAGCCATTTATACAAGATGGGCTTTTTATGGGCTAATAAACAAGAATTTCTAGACTTGGCACTTGGTTTATGGACACCCGGCCAGCATTCCAAGACATCATAGAGAGAATGAGATGTTCCTGTGGCCCCTCTTTCATCCTTTCACCTTTAGTTTTTTCTTTTAAGAGGACAGACTAAAAATTGTCTGGACGTTGTGCCAGAATTTCTGTGGAGTGACGCAGACTTGACATGGGAAGAGAGGAGGAGGAGGGTTTGAGTAAAGACTGGCGATGCTGTGACTCACTGGGAGATGTCAGCTATCAGCTGGAGCCTTAATTTTACAACTCTTCCTTTATGGTTAGCTGGCCCAAATTGTTACTGCAGTGCTGTGCATTATATTTCGGAATATTCCTGCATAAACACTACTCCATGTAGCTCAGTCATAGTTACATCGAACTGCTGGGCGAAAGAAACGTTCATAGTCTTACTGATTATTCTTTTGTTGCTAGGCTTGGACTGGGTTGTGTTATGGGTTATGTTATGTTATTGTTTTGGGGTGGGGTGATACTGCTATATTTATTAGAGGCCAGTTGTTTTCCTTTAGTTCCTTTTAATTGTAAGTCAGGGTTACGTATATATTTAGGTTTCATTTATTTGCAGTGCATATGTGTGAGTGTGTGTGTGTGTGTGCGTGCATATATGGGGGCTTGTGGATGGTTTGTAATCCTTTGTAAGCCATGCTTATCAGCAGATATAATGCCACACTTCACTTTATATGGCCATTGTTGACTGAGAGCTGTCTGATCAGCCCTCAGGGAACAGTCATATGAAAGGCTCATTTAGGAGTTCACCTCCTAAGACCGTCTGAGCACCTGAGACCTGTTTCTGGTCGGGAGTGCGGTTAATAAAGAAAAAAAGAAACTGGCAAATGCGCTGACCTTTTCTGTTAGCCAAAACCAAGATGGACTTCCCTTCACTGCTACCTTGGGGGACAAATTACACATCTTCTCCTTCTGTTCTCTCTCTGTGTCTGTGTGCTCCCTTTTACTGTCTTTGCTGTTCCTTGCGTTATGTTCATAGAAGGTCAGCTGCCTGGCTGATCGTTGGGTGTCTGCATTATGAATTAATTATTTTGTGTGGAGAGACTCTGGAGGTTGAAGTGTGGCAGAAGAGTAAGAGTGACCTGTGCCGTGTGCTTCGGTTGAGTCACTGAGAAGTGACTCCTGCACGTTGTCCGTTTTGATGTGCACTTGAACGGCGGGCTGAATGGCAAAAGCCAAAGTTGTGCAGAAACCAACCTTAAAATATTCTGTACTTTAGTTAAACGATTTTGCTCTCCACGAGCTGTTATCTCTCAGTTTCCGAGTTGATGGCACTGAGATTGCATTCTCTGATTTTGCTAATTGTTGTTTTCCGTACATTGCACTGCTGACAGATTGGCTCGACCCAAAGGTGTGTAGGTCAGTACTAGTCAAGAATGGCTGCTGGAACAATGCCTCTGGAATTAACAAAAACTGTGCTCACAGAGGGCCATGGGACTTAATAGGCATACCATGTTGTCTTTCTTGTTTTGTTTATCTTTTTATGCATGTGTGTGTGTGTCTGTGTGTGTGTGTGTGTGTGTGTGTGTGTAATATGCTTGCTGTTGCCACAGACACTCATGGTCAGAAGCCCACTAGAATACTAGTCTTGGTCTATCTGTACAATGTGACTCCGCCCTTCCTGTTACTGATAAAAATGCTAGCCAATGGGGAGGGTTGATTGGGTCACATATTCAGAATAGGGCAGGCATCTGAGTGTAATCAGTTGCCTTGTGACATGGCATGAGCAGCAGCTGAATAAAGCAGTAGTGATTGCCTTCATGTGTCAGATAGTCTGAGAGGGAAGAACTAGATAGTGGTTTTACCTCTTTCAATCAGGCAAAACTGAAATACACTTGTTTTTCTATCTGTTATTTAAAACAAAATGGAATTATTGCAGCGTGACTTTTTGAAAAAGCAAAGTGCTTTTTCAAATGTTCAGTGATTGCTTGGAGACAATGGTTGTGTGCAACTATTGCAGAGTATCTTCTTTGTCTTTGAAAATAAGGAAACAATCAGACAGCAACCTCCCCTCCTGTATCAGTTCTGCACCCTCATTATAACAAAAGGGTCCTGCTCTTCCTTTCCTACACAGATAGTATCCATCGTCCTAGTTTCAGCTTTAAAGTCTTGCTCTTTCTCTCTTCTCTCTTTTGCTCTCTCTTCCTCTTTTTTTCTGTCTCTCTCTCTCTCTCTCTCTCTCTCTCCACCTCTCCCTCCGTCCCTCTCTCTGACAGTTGTAGAGGAGGGAAAGGCCACTTATTACCTCAATCTCAGCCCAATCAGGCTGCAGAAGAAGTGGGGAGATGGTGGGTGGACATGTATTTTTATAGTGCCTCTTCTCCTCCGCCAAGGGAACCTGCTTCTCCTTCTCCCCTCTGACAAGCATGGCGTCGGAACATGGCTGCACTGTCCCGCCTCGCCCTGTCCACCGCCCATCTCCCAACTCCCCCTGCAAGCCCCTCCTGTCCGCTCCAAGAGGGTTTGCAGGTTTGCAGACCTGAGCGGGAATCTCAATGAGCGTGTACACTTTTCAGATGAGAGAGAGAGCTGGGGGGTTGTGCTGGTGGTTGGTAGGGGGGAAGCAGTGGATGGAACAGCCCAAGTGGGTCCACCCTGCTTTGAAGTGAGAGGAGCGTGGAGTTGGTTGTAGGCTGTAGGTGGACAGGCGTCAGTAATCAGATGAATTTAACTGCCATGTGTCAGCATTTGAGATATAAAATTTAATTCAGAACTACATAAAACTCTAATGTTAAACTCTAGCTTTACGTTTTCTGGAGACATCTCATGTTGGAATGTACATGCACGTGTGTGTGTATGTCATCGGTACAAGCGTGCACGTGTGTGTGCGCTCACTATCATGTTTTCTCAGCATCCAAGCTTCCCCGGTGTTACTGCAAACACAATTTACATGCAGGCTTACGTGCAATCAGCACTTAGTGACTTCAGGAACTATTAGCTAATTGTAGTTATGGTTTTAAGCATTCATGGCTATGAGGTGTATTCTAAACACCATACACACTCAATTGACTTTGAGCATAATGGATTAAGTGTGACATAAGTGTGAATTGTTTACATGGGAAAGTAAACTTCCACAAGAAACCAATACAGTTAGTCACACACATCCACCCATCCCCTCCAACCCTAACACCACATCATCCTGTCCCAACCACAGAAAAGAGGATGGATGGATTTGGTCAGGGAAGACGATCTGGTCATGTTTCAGCTTTTGAGATTTGGATTCCCATCCCAGATAACAGGGGAAGGCAATGAAAATCATCTGAGTGAAAAAGTAGAAGAAGAAAAAACAGCCCCAAAGCAGGATAAATGTCTCTCAGAATGCTCATTTTTTCTTTGGCCTCACAACTATTGGCTACAGCTTGATAAATGGCAAGCCTACGGCCCCAGCGACATTTTGGTTGCTTTAGGATATTTTTATACCCAATAGGGTTTTTAATGACATATGGCTGCTGGTCTGAAAACCGCCACCTTCATCCCTCCCATTGCCTAAATCACTTGACCGCCCTCTAAAATTAGCCAAAAGCAGTTTTTTTATTTATTAAGTAAAAAAGGGAAAACAGATATAGCAGAAAACACATACCAGGCTTTTTTGCACTGCTGTTTTTATTGAACAAATTATAAATAACAAAAAGTACTACTGTTTCCTCCTCTGCAAAAAAGAAAATTGTCTGTATAAAACTTTTGAACAAAAGCTACGGTGTCCCTGACCTACTGATGAGTAGACTGATTGAGCACAGTTGGCTTGGACACAGAATTATTCATAAGGGCAGTTCAGAGTAGACAGCTCAGACTTTGCTTTGGTCATTGAGCATGTGTGTGTGTTGGGTATGGGGTTCTGTGTGTGTGTTTGTGGGTCTGTGCTTTGGTCTTGAGCATGTGTGTGTGTGTTGGGTATGGGGTTCTGTGTGTGTTTGTGGGTCTGTGCTTTAGTATTGAGCATGTGTGTGTGTTGGGTATGAGGTTCTGTGTGTGTGTTTGTGGGTCTGTGCTTTGGTCTTGAGCATGTGTGTGTGTTGGGTATGGGGTTTTGTGTATGTGTTTGTAGGTCTGTGATTTGGTCTTTGAGCATGTGTGTGTGTTGGGTATGGGGTTCTCTGAATGTGTTTGTGGATCTGTGATGTGGTCTTTGAGCATATGTGTGTTGGGTATGGGGTTTTGTGTGTGTGTTTGTGGGTCTGTGATTTGTATGACCTGGCATGGGTTGATCGATATCACTACACATCATGTTTTTAGCCCCTTGTCAGTTTCTTGATTCAGTGAGCCCAGTGAAGTGTAAGGCATGGATCATGACTGACCTGCCTTCGTAACAGAAGTCTGTGTGTGTGTGTGTGTCTATGTGTGTGTGTGATGCCCTGAATCATTGTATATCTGGACTTCCTTTCACCAGCTCAGCCCTTCCTGGGTGGCTCGCTGATACTGTACCTGAATGGAGAACTGGGCTGAGTTCCAACGTGAGGTCATTATACCGTACACTATACATCCTACTTCCTAGTGCAACTACCTTCACACATAGGTGTGAATCATACTACACTACTTGCTCTTTAATAATAATGCTAAAATATTCCCTTTCTGATACTCTTTTCCCTTTTAACTCTAGCTGTCTTATCAGAATGTCAGTTATATTGGTATTATCTTTGACCATATGCCCTACTGTGGACCAGCTGGGACTTGTGCTATCTCTGAACCTGGAAGCAAGAGTGTAGTGTGTGTGTGTGTGCATGTGCGTGTGTGTGTGTGTGATTGTCTGTGTTAGTAACTGCACTTTATTTTTGGCTCCATTCATTGTCTGTACTCAGTTTCTCCCTCACTCTTTCTCTTTATAATTTCTCAATTTCTCCCTCACTTTCTCTCTATAAATGTCTCCTTCTTTCTCTACTGTCTCCTTAGAGTCTGTCCCCCTCTTTCCTCTAGATCTCTTTGTCTGACTTTCTCTCGCGTGCTCTCTCATTTTTCTTCATTGTGCTTTTTCTACATTACTCCGCTATAAAGCTGAAAGAGAAGAGTTAAAGAGTGGAGTGCCTTTGTTTTTGTAGATAGTTTTTTCCGATCCCTCAACGTGAACAACCCGCCCTCGGCGGCACTTTAGAACCTCTGCGCAGATCTTCACCATTCTCCATGTGTAGGAAGAAGGATATTCTGAAGGAACCATCTGACAAAATTAGGCACTGCTTGCCCTGAAACGTGTTCCCGTGTGGTGCAGAGGAAGCCGAAACAGAAAACTCTCTGCGGTGCCTGTTCCCTCAGGAGAGCAGTGACAGTCGGCCATTGCGGGGCCATCGCTGAGTCATTGCTGAGGTATCATCAGACCATCACTGTGCTAATGCTGAGTCATCGCTGAGCAATAACTGGATCATCTCTGCATCATCACTGAGCCATTGTTGTGCTATTGCTGTGCTATTTCTGTGCTATTGCTGCACCATTGCTGCGCCATTACTGTGCCATTGCTGCGCCATTGCTGTGCCATTGCTGTGCTATTGCTGCGCCATTGCTGTGCTATTGCTGCGCTATTGCTGTGCTATTGCTGTGCTATTGCTGCGCTATTGCTGCACCATTGCTGTGCTATTGCTGTACTATTGCTGCACCAATGCTGTGCTATTGCTGTGGCATCCCTGGAACATCTCTGTAAATACGTTATAGGAAGTCGACAACAGCATTGTGAAGTAGCGATGAAGCATTGTAGCACAAACTTTTTGTTTAAATGCCGTTGACATTGTAAATTGTAATCTGCTTTTTTCACCTGTTTTTGCTTAAGTAGGCCATTACTATTTCAAAAGATTTCAAATTGCAAACATATACTTTGGAAGCTTCTTTAGTTTATATAATTTGCTCCTTTGCCCTACTGGCCCCTACTGCCAAACACAGACAGGCTGGTTGGCGACAGCAGTGCGTAATTTGGTTCCTCCCCTGCATGAAAACACGTCCTGTGGTGACTCAGGTGTATTTGGAGCAGTGAGCACTACACTGTGCAGTCCTCTGGCCCTCCAGAGCCGGTTTGCCTTCTCTCCCACTTGCCTGTGCATGAGTCATTTAAAGCCATGTTGTCTCCCTAATTTCATCAATATCGTCATGAGGCGAATTCTAACAGCATCCCTTCATTGTTTTTACCAAGTGTTGTAAAATGGCAATGGTGATAAACAAAGCCTGGTTGTTCTGCTGCTACCATAAGGAACTACTCGTTCATTATTTTTAAACAAATCCCCCTTTCACTGCAGTGTAGTTCTGGCAGAGGGTCAGTCAAATGAGCTCCACTACTTCTTTTATCCGGCTTGGTCGTGGCAAATATCTGGGTTTTTCTGATATGGAGATGAGGCACTGTTTACTATAGAATGCATTTCATGGTCTTTCTCTCGCTCTGCCTTGGTCTCTGTCATTAAGCCACAGCTATGATCTTTTTGTAACTTGTATATCTATAGACTCATTTTCTTTCATATTACTAATAAATAAGCAACCTCTTTTCATTTGAGAACATCCAGAAATGTTTCTGATTTTTATCTGTTTATTTTTGCGAGGCTCAGAAATGTCTCAGTCTTGAACTGATTTGTGGTGGAAGCCTTTTGGTCTTAGAATGTCATCTCTTTGGCTTTCATTTTGATACAAGTGTGTCTGTATTTACAGCCCCTCCTAAAATGCCAAGAACGAAAACCTGACAAAAGAAAAAGGTCAAAAGACACACCAGTCACTCATTCATGTTTTCTACACGATTCTTTAGGCTTTTTTCTAATTCACGTTTAAAATCTGGCTATACATTGTCTCAAATTTGCACTAATTTGAACTCAGCCTCAGATAACTAATAAAATTGTAGAGTTTCACTCAGTGGCACCCCTGTCATTTAAACTGTTTGTGCATAAGGTTGCTGCCTCTGGCACAACGTAATTTTTCTTTTTTTGACCAACCAACAAAATCAATGTACAAATGAATCTAATTGGCAGGAAAGCCAACAAAAACCACATCTTCCTCACTACTGAAAGTCTTAGCAGATTACGTTACGCCATTGTGAAGTATAATCGATTCCTTTATCAGGAGTCTGCAGAAATACAGACTTTGATGAAGGCCAGACAGAGAGTTTAGAAAGCCCGTGTGCAAACCCTCACGTGTGCTGTTTAAGCAGTGACGTCGCCATTGCACATGCAATGCTGCATTGTAGAGCCGCAGAGGCCAGCGGGTTCCGGGAGCAGACGGTGTGCACCCTTTGGCCTTGGGGCATGCATTTTTCAGCCGTGAACCTACCCTTGCATGCCAGGCTGCATCTCAAACCACATGATCACGTTCTGGACACATTTCAAGATGTCTTCTGAGTGCAGTTATTGAGGAATAAGATTTCAGGTGAATCAACGATGCACGTGGTCTAAAATGCATGTGGCAACTCATAGTTTTGGTCTGGCCTATTCTTCACAATGGTAGCTTAGTGTTAGCTCTGTGTTGGGTATATTCCATGCAATGGATGTCAAACCCATATCACACTTAAACTGAGATCCTTTGTGTTGTATTTTTTCAATGTCCTGAGAGTGATCAAACTCCATATGGGAGATTTGTGTGTGTGTTGTGTGTGCATGTTTTGTAAGGTTTAGCATTATTCACTGGCTATCATCCTTTTCATTCTGAACAATGGAACCAAAGTGTTGTGGTTTGAAGCTGAAAACCCTCCCAGATTCATTGTCTACTAACAGAACCTTTAAAGCAAACGGTTCTTCTACCATCAATCATCCTCAGCTAGTGTTTTGTGTACTTCTTACTCTGTGGTTTATTTGTTTTTCATTTCTGTGCCCTGTGTATATATATATTTCATCACTGTCTACAGAACCGTCCCTATAGTTTGACAGACAATACTTTTTTGGTCCAATTGATGCAAGAGGTGAAACAATGGCAAACTTGTGAATCTCATGAAATGAAAATCCAAATCTTAATTTCTAAAGCAGACCTTCCAAATAAGGGACACAGAAAAATATATCTATTTTAATTATTTATTCAACAAAAGTAATTTCTCTCTAAAAAAACCTGAAATCTGCCAAGAGCAAAAGTAACTCTTAAGTTAGTAGCTCGTGGCACCTCCTTATGCAGCTATTCAACCAAACGTCTTCTGTAACCACAAAGGATTAGCTCGCATCTGCTTTTTGAGATTTTTGTGCACTTCTCCTTGCAGAACTCCACCAGCTGAGAGGTTGGAGGTACATCTGCCATGTACCGCCTGCTTCAGAACTTGACACAGCATTTCTATGGGATTAAGGTCTGGACTTTGACTGGGCCAATCCAGGGTGCAAATCTTCTTTCTCTTAAGCCATTCTTTGGTAGTTTTGCTGTAACACTTTGGGTCGTCGTCTTTTTGCATAAACCATTCCCATCCTAGCTTCAACTCCCTGACTGATGGCGGGAGATTCTGTTCTAGAATTTGTTGATAGACCTGGGAATCAGTGGCCCCAGCAGGCCCTTCCACCACTGTGCCTCACTGTTGGGAGGAGGTTTTTCTTTTTATATTTTATATGCAGTGTTGACTTTTGTCCAGACATGGTACCAGTCCAGAATGGACTTCCAGAAAGCCTCGGCTTTGTCTGAGTGTTTTAAACTCTAGCAAAAGTATAAATGGGCAACTTTGTTCTTTATTGAGAGGATAGGCTTCCTTTTAGCAACTCTCCCATAAATGCCATGTCTATTGATTTTTTGCCTGATTGTAGATGCATATACATTTATCCCCGATACTGCCAGAAAGGTCTGCAACTCTGTGAATTATTATTTTTATGGTGCTTCTTGGTGTATTTTTTGATGACCGTCCACTTCTGGGCAGAGTTGCGATGATGCTGACGGTCCTTCATTTGTAAATGATCTGATAGATGGAACTAGAATCTTTTGGATATGTTCTTGTAGCTTTCCCCAGACTTATGGGCTATCACTACCTTCTTCCTGATGTCCTCAGATGTCTCCTTTCCTCTCAGCATTGTTGATCTGTGTACTTTACGCCTTGCTACAACAGTGGTTTAGTTTGGTTTCCTCTCCCTTTTAAGCAGTGTAGCTCAAATATTTTCCCAAGGATGTCTCATTTGATTGGTCTGCTTAATTGATTACTTGAGCACAAATGTGTTTCACCTGCCTTTTACCTAATTGACTTTACCAATGCAGCTGTGGTTAATTTACTTTTGCACATGCTCTAATTCCATGTTTCATGTAGTCTGCTGGCAACTCACACATTTCCCTCAAAACAAATAAGGACTTCGGTATCACCATCCGTGGAGGGTGTGTGTGTGTGTGTGTGTGTGTGCGTGTGTTCATGAGTATGGCTGTGTTTGTGCCTAATCACCATCAAAGGCTCTTTTACATCTACTGCTAAGCTTCTTCTGTGTCTGGAAATCTAGACCAGTAGGTTTGTAAATCAGTGCAAATTTGGTTACCACCTAATGTACAATTTGTTTATTGTAAATTTAGTTGTAAAAGCTTTCTAATTGGATGTACATTTGCACTTGACTGAAAAAAGGGCCCTTACCAACAGCCATTTCCAGAGATAAATCAAATGAAAGTTCATAGATGAGCAAAAAGAAGTGGCAGAATTTACCAAAGGCAGATGCTGTCGTTTTTATCTGATTTCCAATTGGGTGATTAGCATCACCACTCCTAGCTGTGACACTCCGCTCCCTAGTAATGACACTTCCATTATTGATTTTCCACTTATCAGATTATTGTCACGTAGCTGAGGGGGTTGGGGGTGAGGCCCTGTCAGACTGCATCAGTCTACTGAGGGCTCATGGGAAAAGGTCACCGAGGCGAGAGCTGGCATGATTTAAAAGGGTTTTCGGCAAGTTATGCCACACTGCCGACGGCTCTTACTGACTGTCAATCATATCGTATTCACCATGGCAGACAGGATGAAGCTGCTTTTGCTTGGGTGGAAGGTGGGTGATGGGGTGGTAGCTAGGAGGTGGGGTAAGTGGGTGGGGGAGAGACTGGCAAGCAGGACATGGGAAGGCAGTCGGTGCTACATCATGAAAGACTATTGCACATCCAGAACACTGTTCCTGGGCTTGGTGCTCCAAGACCACCAGTCTTTTTCATGTACAGCCTTTTCTTTTATACATATTTCTGCATGGAGTATATACCCCTTGAAATGTTTAACTAAATGCAGATACATTATCTCTTCTTTTTGATTCCAAATACATGAAATTAATTATGATTTATTCAACCACTCCTCTGTATCACATACTCCTGTTTTGGCTGTATTCAGTCACAGTATTGCCAGAGCACCACCAGTGAAAGTAGGTGCAAAGAAATAATTGAATATTCATAATGAAATTACAAACAGACGTTTGTGATAGGAATTACAGATCCCTCCCCTTACCATTTATTGCTCTCTCACATGTAGTTGAGGTGAAGTGGGCAAGAAGTTGGCATGCTTAATTATGCAAAATGGGACGAAGCCCAGATTTGCCTGTCTCCTGGGACCCCTCTGAAGAGTGTGTATGTGTGTGTGTGTCTGGGCTTCTGTAAGTATGGCCCATCTGCAGTGTGTCTGTGGGAAATGATGGGAGATGGACTGGCCCTTGTGTGTTCTCTCACTCGCAGCTGCTCTGATCTGGAGGACTCGGGCCAACACTCACGCTCTGACCAGAGCTTCTCCCTCCCTGCCAGCAATCTCGTCCCTCACCCCATTAGCCTTCCGGAAGACATCACAGATCACTGCCTTTGGTGTAGCTCTATGGTAAATAGGTGTGTTGTGGACCCTGGAGGCTGGAGTTGGGGAGGGAAGCGTGAGGGGCTGGAACAGTGAAGAGGGAGGCGATGAGAAATACCTTGACTTTATCAGGCAGAGCAGTAGAGGGTCCTAAGAACAGGAACCTGCCATAATTGCATATTAAAGTGACAACCAGCTGAGCCATCACTATATGTCATGTGGAGGATCGTATTATGATGGCAGCAATGGAACGTTGAGTACAAAACAGGTCCCTGTAGAACCTCATCAGGTTTCCACACCAAGGCCTCTCAGTAGTCTCCGAGCCCATATGGGAATAGTTTTTCCAAAAAAAAAGACAGAGTGTGATTGGTGCGACGTGTCTGAAGCTGTTTTTGTGCTGTGTGACAATAAACTGGCAAATTAAGGTCAGTCCACAGCCAACCTAAACCAAAGTCACAGAGCGTCCTATTCCATTACTGCCGTGATGACAGCTGTCAGACAAGCATCTCTCGCAGAATACCTTTGAACATGTCACCCTCCTATTTACCATCTGCTGCTTCACAGTGCAGTAAACATAAACAGCAGTAGATGGCTTAGGAGCTAGCACTCCGCTTCTTGGGCTGGTACTGGTTGGTGGTCGATGACTTCAGTATTAACTTGTTGGCACCGCAAAGCAATACAGCAAGACTCTTCAAGACCCCATTTAGCTGTCCACGCACTGCGTGATAGCTAAGAGAGTTAGTGCCATATTACTATTGATTTCGCTGATTGCCCGAGAGCTACACTCACCTTAAAAAAAGAGAAAAGAATCTTTTTTCATTTGAAAATAAGCAATCCTAAAAGCAATCTCTGGAAGAAAAATTTATTTCTATGGAAATATGGGCACTTTACAATAAACATAGAGCACTCAATGTTCTAATTGTAAATGATTCTAAAATAGCAAGGTCTTGGACATGCCAGGATGGCCATGTCTTTTATGGATTTTTTTCTGTTGCTGCCAATTGTGGGTTGTCGACAAATTACAAAACATTACAACAACAAAAAAGACAGCACATGGGTAAATGAGATTGTTGAGGACTCATGGGGAGGTGCCCATGAAGTAAATGAAATCGGGTAACATCACTGCTACTGGTGAAAGGTTGCATTTTTCAGTTGATCTCCGGTGAAATTCTGGTAAATTAGTATTTAATTACCATGTTTGTACATTGTTTCTGATGTAAACACTATATTACTTTTGCAGCTACCAGACTCCATAGAGATTATTCTACTCATATTCGTATTTGCACAGTTGTCAAAGCATTGTGGGAAGTGCAAATTTATTTGTGTTTACCATTTTCACCAGTCTGCCCCCATTTTAAGCAGTATCGACTTGTATGATTTGTGCTCAACAGCTAGGTTCATGATGGGTAGGGCAGGGTCACCCTTAGGTATAGGCCTGTTACTGAAAATGTATGTATTGAATAGGTTCTGGTTGTGTGTTCGTAAGGCCTCTTTTGGGCAGCTGCTTTTTATCAGCCTATATTGCCCGTTTTCAAAGGTACCCTGTGGACTTCAACACATGTACGACTGGCAGTCGTCAAAGATGAAGCAGCCTGTGCATGTGGGCATCTGTCGCACCTCCCAGACGTAAAAAGCAGCAGGCCGGCAAGAAGGTTGAATATGAAATGCAATCAAGACCGTTTACTGCACCTGTTTAGGGGCATAACCCGGATCAGATTAGTGTGTGGAATTGATTGGCCTCACTCTTTGGCTCAAGGCTAGCCGTGATTGATAGATGCATTGTGTGTTGTTGTGTCTTCGACAATATGCATGATGGATAGGGCGATAGTGCCGTGTCTTCCTCAGCTCTCCGATGAATCACCAGAAGCAATTTATCACTGTCGTATTAAAAGGTGTCAGGCAAAAAAAAAAAAAAAAAAGAGTGGTGGTGCCTGGATGTGACGGGGGACCAGTCTGTTTGTGGAACTGTTTCCTCTCCCCTCACAGCTTCAGGAGCTGTTTTCGGGTTAAACTCTTAGATTAAACTACTCCAATCCATTTCCTTGCATCAAAGATGGAAACAAGGGCAGTGACATAATTCAGCATGTTAAAAAAACAAATTCATCAATGGCCTTAATTGACACTGACTACATGCTAATAATTTCAGCCTCGTTGAGTTGGGATTATTGTGTGTGTGACCCTGCATATGTTAATATCAGGGTGCCTAAGAAGCAGTTTGTCTTGTGTGTAATGGACAGCTATCTAAGACCAGATATATAAAAATCCCGCTTGTCAATAAGCCACTACATGGCTGAGGTCTACCGTTCAATTAAACATATCCAGAACGTTTTTTTTTTATGAAAGGAGTTAGTGATTATATATGTGAGATAATTAAAACTGTAGCCTGTGAGCTAATGGCAGGTAACTCCTGCTATTACAAATGCAACAGCCAAATAGTTGACCAAATTTATAATTTAGCCAAAATTCAAACTTCACATATCACAGAGCAAGAAATGTTCCTCAGATAAATAAAGTTATGCACAGTGGCACAGTGTGGACTGCATGGTAATTGACTTTTGTGGATGGTTAAACCCTTTGCATGTAAAACATTACCACAGTACCAAGTTAGTTTAGAGGATTTTGAGGTTGACCACTTAGCAAACATCAAGAAATTTATTAGAAGAGTTTAATAGCCAAAGATATCTAACTAAGAGCCCAATATGGTAATATGTAAACTTTATTTGATGAACCTGTGTCTCCACAGTAAAACAAGGGCAAGTGTGCCAGGAAAAATATATTACCATAATTAAATACCAGTTTGGAATCCATGACATAAAGAAGGGGTTATGAAGTGTTTCTTAGACTGAAGATGATAACAGGAATTGTTGTCTTTTGGGATCACTGATTATTTCATTCAAAGTTCACCGAACCCACATTCACCACCTGGGAGCTAGCCTATAATCTCAGTCATCACAGGAAGACTTGCAAAACTGATCTAAGATCTTTAGAAAGGCAAAGACAAGCAGAAGTCAAGCACCCTCTGTTAAAGTTGAGAAACACAACCACCATTGCTAATGAATGTAATATTTCAGTGACTGAGTTGCAGTATGTGTAATTAATTACTGCAATTTATCACAAATTGGCACCTTTGAGCTACCAGTAATTACAAGCCTTAATCATCTAATTGCTACTCATTTAAGAAATTGAATTATTGTCACCATATGTAAGGAGAAATGTTTGATTTTTCCTTTTATTTCTGACTCTTTCCCCTTCTATCTTCCTCCCTAATCTCTCTCTTACTATCTGTGTCTTTCTGCTGTGCTACTATATCGTTTCCCGTAATAGCATGGCCAGTGTTCTTGCATAGCCATAAAATGGCATATTGTCTCATAAAATTTGAATAAAATGGATGTAAAGCTGTCTCCAGAAATCGTTTCATGCTGTTTGTAGTCTTCAGCTCACATTTGTTCTCCTAGCAGGCAGTTAATGCTACAGGTCCTATTCCTTTATAACCTACTTGATCTCCTGGAGTTTGCCCTGTCACACTAGGAATGTATACTGTTCTATTCTGTTCTTTTCTATTCTTTACTGCTTGCCATGTCTAAATACCTTAAAAGATTCTGTTTACCTGATTTATAAACCCTGTCTTACCTCAGAGTTAACTCAGCTGTGCACAAAATTCAGCATTCTCATAGTCGGTCACTCTGTGTCCCTGTGTGTGCATGTTCTTTTCAGGTTCCTTCATGATGGTGAACTCGTCAGGCCGCGCTTCAGGCCAGAAGGCCCACCTCCTACTCCCGACTCTCAAAGAGAACGACACGCACTGTATCGACTTCCATTATTCTCTGTCCAGCCGCGACGGCCGCAGCCCCGGAGCCCTGAATGTCTACATCAAGGTGGATGGCGGCCCTCAGGGAAACCCCATCTGGAATGCTTCGGCCCCAGTCATTGAGGGCTGGGCCAAAGCCGAGCTGGCCATCAGCACTTTCTGGCCCAACTCCTACCAGGTGAAATGAATCCTCCTGCCTAAGAGCTATCAGAGGACTGCATTCAGTCAGTTCTCACTTTATTTGAGGGACTTGGGGATTTCATTTTGTATGCTATTTGAAGCCCGGCACTTGCCAGTAGGACTAGTTCCACCCAGATGTATAAAAGTTGAACCTAGATTGGAAGGGTTACTTTAAGAAGTTACATCTAGTTAAACCTCAGGCTTTAGGTAGCAAAGCAGCAGTTCTCACTGAGCAAAAATGAGGAAAAATAGGATGGCACAATTGTCTTAATGTTTAGCATACGAAAGTGATATCAGGTGCACTCTTGGCTAACACACTGCACAGATGGGCTTTCCCAGGTCCTACTCACTTGAGTCAAGTCATGAAGAGTCATGAACTCATGAAGTTTGAAGTCTGCAATGCTCTATTTCCTCAGGATTGGATTTGATTTCATTGGTCATTGGTAATGTCCTGTTTTACAATTACAATTGTAAAACGAATACAAAAGAATAAATTTTTTTCTTTCATGAACAACTCAATTATCTTGGACACATTAAGCCAGTTTAAATTGGTGGTCCAGTCATGTGATGAAGTTTTACGTAGTTCAACATTTTTTTTGTTCCTTTCAGTTCTGACTTGACATATAGGAACAAAACAGTTTGTTTTAAAGTGCCTTTGACAACTAAATAGCCATGTTTCAAACAACTGCCCATGATAGTTAATGTAACAGCTAAGTCAGGCAATTGAAGAAATCTGAAGTAAGACATCTGAAGTTCTTTATTTTCATTCCCTTACAAACACTGAGAGCAGAAGAACCATATTACTCATTTGGTTTGTAGCTTTGCTATATGCTGTATTTAAGCTCTGAAATCAATGATGGATTTAATGATGAAGCTGGAATTGCATGCCAGAACTGTAGATCCCAGTCCATGCTGGAAACCTTGCTGGAAAGCCCCATGCTCTGAGACTGGAAAAAACCCTCATTGCAGTTGGCAGCTACTCCATGCTGTTGTAAACACCAAGTGCGAAGTAAGTGCGGAGAGTGAACAGCATCAGATTAGTCTGCGTTCACATGTCCAAGCCGGTTTGGGTGTAACTGTGTACTGGACTCACTTAACTGTGCACAGTGGCTGAACTCACCATTGCTTCAGTTGTACAGTGCAGGAGAAGGGCAGAAGTCAACATACCATTAACAGCCATCCTGACTCACCTTAATTACTCCCACAAATGAACATGGTCTATTCACTTTCAGGCATGAGTCTTTCTATCCCATGTCTTCTCTCTCTATTTCTTTCACTCTGTCAATAGATATGCTAGTCTCAAAAGATTAGCTATGTAATTCAGTCAGTAAATGAGAAGGGTAAATATTTAGCCACTATTGTGCATATTGGACATGTCTGCATGGGTGGTTAAAAATTTACTCAGGTACTGTGTCTGTTTAATCAGCAGTTTTTTTGTGTGGGGTGTGTGTGTGCTTTTGGATTTTTTCTACTATATATATACACTCAGCAGCCACTTTATTAGGTACACCTGTCCAACTGCTCATTTACGCAAATGTTGAATCGGTCAATCACATGGCAGCAACTCAATGCATTTAGGCATGTAGACATGGCCAAGACGATCTGCTGCAGTTCAAAGCGAGCATCAGAATGCGGCAGAAAGGTGATTTAAGTGACTTTGAATGTAGCATGATTGTTGGTTCCAGATGGGCTGGTCTGAGTATTTCAGAAACTGCTGATCTACTGGGATTTTCACGCACAACCATCTCTAGGGTTTACAGAGAATGGTCCGAAAAAGAGAAAATTTTTACAATGACAATATTTACAATGACAGCTTGGCAATAATATAAATATCCAGTGAGCAGCAGTTCTGTGGGCGCAAATGCCTTGTTGATGCCAGAGGTCAGAGGAGAATGGCCAGACTGATTCGAGCTGATAGAATGGCAACAGTAACTCAACCAGTCGTTACCACCGAGGCATGCAGAAGAGCATCTCTGAATGCACAACATGTCGAACATTGAGGCGGATGGGCTACAGCAGCAGAAGACCACACCGGGTGCCACTCCTGTCAGCTAAGAACAGGAAACTGATGCTACAATTCGCACAGGCTCACAGACAATAGATGATTGTTGGACAATAGAAGATTGTAAAATCGTTGCCTGGTCTGATGAGCTGCGATATTCCGATGGTAGGGTCAGAATTTGGCATCAACAACATGAAAGCATAGATCCATCCTGCCTTGTATCAACGGTTCAGGCTGGTGGTGGAGGTGCAATGGTGTGGTATAGGGGATATTTTCCTGGCACACTTTAGGCCCGTTAGTACCAACTGAGCATCGTGTCAACGCCACAGCCTACCTGAGTATTGTTGGTGACCATGTCCATACCTTTATGACCACAGTGTACCCATCTTTTGATGACTTCTTCCAGCAGGATAAGGCACCATGTCATAAAACATCTCTGACTGGTTTCTTGAACACGACAATGAGTTCTCACTCAAATGGCCTCCACAGTCACCAGATCTCAATCCAATAGAGCACCTTTGGGATGTGGTGGAATGGGAGATTTGCATCATGGATGTGCAGCCGACAAATCTGCAGCAACTGCGTGATGCTATCATGTCAATATGGACCAGGCTCTCTGAGGAATGTTTCCAGTACCTTGTTGAATCTATGCCACGAAGGATTAAGGCAGTTCTGAAGTCAGAAGGGGGTCCAAAAGGGGGTCCTGGTCCTAGCATGGTGCACCTAATAAAGTGGCCATTGAGTCTGTGTGTGTGTGTATGTATATATATATATATATATATATATATATATATATATATATATATATATATATATATATATATAGGACAGAAGAGGGCCATAGCAATCCCAATGACAGCATCTTTTTTTTCTTGCTTTCACTTTTTCTGAAGATTTTTTCTGAAGATCAAATTGACTGTTGAATATTGTGTTTAATAGCTCTGGAAGAGTACTCTCCATGGGATCATAAACTATATAGTAAAAAAGAAGACTGCTATGGGTTTGCAGCATTGCATGCCACCCAGCAGATAACTAGCCAATTTTGCCAAACTCATTTACAGTTTCAATTTACATGTGAATCCTGTCATTTCCATCAAACCTGGTTGGTTTAAAAGAGACTTTCTCTGCAGCACTGGTGGTTATGTCGGAATGTGTTTACATCAGAATACATGGAGACTTGATCCACTCCGTAATAGCACAATGATTTGGGTTCATTGTTAAATCTGTAGTTTTCTCAAGCAAGCCTCACATGGTGGAAAATGGCCCTCGAGAAAGCAAAATAACAAGTCCTCCTCTTTGATATTTGGGTTTGGGAGGACAGCAGTTATGTAACAGAAGTGGCTGTGGTTTAGGGCGAGTGGACAGTGTCAGGTGGGCTGGGCAGTCTCCCCCTCGTCTGGCACCGTTTGGCTGTCTTCTCTGCAGCTCAACACTGTGCGTGATGGCCACAGGACACAAAAATAAGCAATTAGCACTTGATAACACTGAATGGAGTTGTGGATTTAATCTCCCTCCCACTCCTAATGACTGATCAGTGGGAGAAGTGGGCCCTCGGGGGGAAGCCAGGGACTTGATTTGGAGCCGTGGCCAGGATCTGGCTCTCCTGCCTCAGCATGTGCCAGCTTAGAGAGATCGGGGAACTCGCTGGACCACACGCATCTCCACCACATGGCACAGGCAGGATGGTGAGCTGTTTCTGCCAAACCCATATGCTGGGAGCAAAAGGGAAGAAAACGGCATTGTGTGTGTTTTCATGACATTGGGTTTAAACTCGGTAATAAAACGTTAAGCAGCAGTGGATGGATGCCAGTCTGTTCGGCCGTATTCAAATCCCACAGCGTTTTCATTGGTCTAGAGATAGGGAGCGTTCGGGTAGTTCTTGACTCTACTCCTGCAGTTTCATCCAAAAACCCGTTAGGACCCGCTACTTTACTTAGTTTTGTCCAAAAGCAGTCCAAGGTCAGGCTACCCCAGTGATCCCCACTCTAATGTATATTCAGTATCATCTCACTGATGGGCACAAGTGAGCAGCTGTATGTATATAACAGCTCACTGTTTCAGTGGTCTTACGGAATATCACGCTTCCAGGCTTGGTATGTCTTGTCTGGTACCATGCAGTGCGTTTAATTTTAATGAGAAATATCCATGTTCTAGCTGTCAAATTGCACTTGCTTTGCAAAGCCCACAGGGACTTAGCCTTGCTGAGCTGCCACCTTAAGACATGCTGCTCTGCTGCATTTTTTTTAAGTTTCAAAATAAAAGCCTTGTCCTCTTTCCCACTTCTTATTCCTGCTCTTCTTTGTGCATCTCTAGGTCATATTTGAGGCTGTGTCCGTGCAAGGGCATCCTGGATTTATCTCTGTGGATGAGATCCACGTTCTTGCTCACCCCTGCCGTAAGTACATATACTATATATATATATATATATATATATATATATATATATATATATATATATATATACACAGAGAGAGGGAGAGATAGGGAGAGATTTTGCCAAGTATTGCAGAACAATATGTTCGTGATGACGTTCGTTATTGTATATTGATGCACCGTTGAAATGTGTCTACCTTTGTTCCTTAAGAGTTTGGGAATTTGTTTTTGTTCTGACAGGGAAGACACCCCATTTCCTTCGACTACAGAATGTTGAGGTGAATGTGGGGCAAAATGCCACATTCCAGTGCATTGCAGGAGGCAAGTGGTCACAAGAGGACAAACTATGGCTTCAGGTGAGAATTACACAAACACACACACAAAAACACACACACACACTCAAACTGTAGATGTGCTCAAGGACATCTTGATAGGCAAATGAATTAGAAATCCTTCTATTCTCCATGCTTGACTGCTCATGCCTGATCTGATTACTTAGACTGCAAACTGTGTGGGGGGGTTTGTGTGTATGTGGGGTGTATGTGTGGGTTTGTGTATGTGTGTGTGGGGGGAGGGGGGGTATGTGGGTTTGTGTGTATGTGGGATGTGTGTGTGGGTTTGTGTGTGTGGGTGTTTGGGTTTGTGTGTGGGGTTGTGTGGGTTTGTGTGTGTGTGCAGGGTGTGTGGGTTTGTGTCAGATTTTGTGTTTGAATTGGAAAGTTTTGGCCCTACAGCATTAGGAAAAAGTTCTTGCCGAAAGTAAATTACCTGAGGAAGATTTTTGTCACTTTGAGATTTCTAATTCATCTGATATGTGTGTGAGAGACAGATACAGAGACAGAGAGAAAGAGAGCTGTAAAGCATTGGATGAAATTACATTTTCCCTTTACAGAAGCCATAAGTTTGCAAAGCAATGATAAAATGCAAAGCAATGATAAAATGTGCATGTATGTGTGTCTGTGTGTGTGTGTGAAGTCTTGTGTAATCTAATGAGTGTGTTTTGGAGTTCTGTCTGATGCAACTGGTGCAGTTCTGTCTTACAAAATAATGGGAAAACAATTATGTGTATGTGTGCATATATGTCTACAGATATCCTAGCCACCTCTTTACCTGTCTTCCTTATAACTAGCTTCCTGCACAAAAGTAACACAGAGTGTGTTTAATATTGACTCATTGTTGCTGATTTGTGCTTGTGTGTGTCCGTGTGTGTGTGTCACTCCTGTAGCAGTGGAATGGGAAAGACACCTCTCTGATGGTGACTCGCTCTGTGAACCAGAGGCGGTTCTCTGCCACTGTATGCGTGGCCGACACCTCACAGCGTGGCACCAGCCGCTACCGCTGTGTCATCCGCTCTGACGGCGGCTCAGGAGTCTCCAATTACGCTGAGCTTAGTGTGAAAGGTATAATGCTCCTGCCCACCCTAAACACACACCCGCGTTTACATGCACTAAATATTGTGATTCCAGCTGCGCTGTGTCAGCTCGACCAAACACACGCAGACACACACACACACACACTGGCACTTATGCACACTCATAGATACAAGTGTGTCCATGTCCAAAACCAGACCATTACTAACTGTACCACACTGATACCAGCATGACTCCTTCAGAATCATTATCCCACCACATCCAGACCCTTCCATTATTTCAGCTAGGATCACTAACAACTACCACTTGGCTCTCTTCCGTTCCTCTCTTCCGCCCTGTATGTCTCTCCCTCTATTTGAACCACATCCTCCGGTCTTCCTGATCGAGCTGAATCAGGAAACAGAGTGATCACATTGTTTAAAGAGAGGAGGGAGAGAGGAAGACCAGATAAGGTCTTTCCTCTCCCTGCTAGATGGAGGCTGTTTGCTGGTGTGCGGCTCACGCGCTTGACTGGAGAGAGATGCTAACTGCTGTTTGGCTTCGCCTGTGCCCTGCTTGCTTTGCCATAGCCAAATAAAACCTTTAGTGCCACTATTTACCCTGTTAAGCCAGGCCTGCAAACCACACTGCTGTGGTGCTGGGTTGGGGATTGTGTGTGAGAGCGGAGAGGGAAAGAGCGGAGAGAGAGTCGATGGGGGAAAAAAAAACAGCAAGGGAAATAAACTAGAAGTGAACTAACAGTAATTGAAATTGTTATTACAGAGGACGGGAAGCACAGGAAGTGGATTGTTTCGTGTTTGGCATGGTTTCCATCCTGCCACGGTGTGAAGGGAAGTGGTGCGGACGGAGCCCAGGCAACCTCAGTCCGTCCTGTCTGGGTCCTGGAACTGGCCGTGGTCCTGATTCAGAGCTACAGTACCAGATCCGCCCAGGTCATGTGAGCCACGTGTGGAGCAGTCACAGCAGGATACTCCTGGCAGAGGAAGCAGCTTGAAATGAAGGCCACTCTCCAATGTCACGACAGCACATGACCTATCTGCATGGTAGCGAAAATGACATTTAAACTTAGTGGCCATTTTAAATGAGGCTAAGTAAGTAAGTAAGCCTTAATATATTGGTCCAATTGTCATGTGTGCATATTTAAAATTCTATTTTGGAGTCATAGCGGTCTGAAATCAGTACCATTGTAGTTCTAAGGGCTGTAGTGAAGGGCGCCTTGTGCATATCAAACGCCAACAGAGTGGATGTGTTCAGCAGCCACACAGTTGTTTACAGAATGACGTGTCTGCTGTTTACTTTGACGCAAGTGCCAGCGACTGTTGCCATCTGGCTTTTCCCAGCATGCTCTTGGGGATAGGGCGAGGGGCTTGAGGGCTGCGCTGCATGAGGCCAGGGCACTGTCAGGGCTCGAAGCATCTCAGGTGTTCAAAGGCTCCAAAGCGCTACAGCACACAAGGCATCTGGGGAATTCCACCGTGCGCATGTCTGTTCACGTGTGTTCGGAAGACAGCAGAGGGATGATGTACAACAGCAGCGCCCCAGGCAAACGAACAGAGACCCATGCGATCCCAGGCAGCACAAAAGACCACAGAGCAGTGGAGATGCTGAGCACAAGTACAGGTTCATTATGACTGGCTGTGCCTGTGTTTCAGAAAGGACGGCTCCGATGTGCGGGCTCACTGAAGAGCAGCAGAGAGAGTTGGTCATAGGCTCAGGAAACTGTATATTAACATCAGTCGAATCATCTGTGTGGCTGGGATGGGTGTGTGCCTCTTGTGTCTTTAATGGCAGAATTTGGGCCGGATGTAGATGCACACACTGGCTGGGCTGCAGGTGGAAGCAATCGGTTGCCTCGCCTTGAGAAATGGCGAGGTGCAACCGCCCCGCTGGATGTCCACACCCGCCGGCCGTCACAGGTGCGAGAGGATGCAGTTTGAGCGAGAGGATGCAGAATACCAGGCAGTCACTGAAATACAGCTCTCTGTGGAACGAGAGGGGGAGGGTGTATAACCAGGAGCGGATTCTCCAGGGAGCCAGAGACGTACGTCCCATGTAGCACTTTTTCAAACACCCATAAAGGCGTCTGGGCAGAGGATATATGTGTGTGTTTGGGGAGGGGGTGAAGAAAAGTGTATGAATTACATGTAGTGGGAGAGATTAAAACTAGTTTTATAAATGGGGTGTTCACTGCAGGGTACAGGGCGCCATTAATAACCTCTGTCTTATGGAGGAGAGAGAGAAAAAGAGAGAGAGAGAGAGAACGTGTACAGTGGTGATTTTTCTCCTCTTTTCTGCACTTGCATACCCCAACATGACATGTTGTCATGTCTCATGCATGGTGCCCACTCTCCTCGACCATCTGGCTTTGACCCTAACCCTTTGACCTTAAACCCTTTTCCTTCTGTCACCTGCCATTTTGTCACTGGTCTAGGCCTTCAGCCTTTCCATATGCTCCACGTGCTTTTCCGCCTCTTCCACTGCCAACGTACACATCTCCCTGTACCCTCTCTATCTCCACATTCTTCTCTTTAGTGTCACAGCCCTCCCGCGCCTCATATTTAATGCATGCTAATTCGCACTCAGGCGCTGCTTATCCTGACAGGTCCATGTCTCCTCAAAATTTCACTTTGCGTACAAAAAAGCCCAGCGCCTATTCTCGTGTCAATTTATCCAAATTTGCATCGGATCCTTTCCAAAAAAAAAAAAAAAAAAAGCATGAGCCATAAGCCAGTCAGATGTAGCCACGGAGACGAGATAATGCCTGAAATTCCTTCTGGAGAAGTTTCCAGGGACATTTGTTCTGAAAATCTTTATTGAAGGTGGTTGGCTTCCTTGTTCAATATACACACACATACCAATCCATATAACGTGTCTAGTAAATCCAAGCCTCTTTCTCATGCGAACTATGGCAAGCTGCCCCACGTGGTTTCCTTAAGGTCTCGGTAACTGTTTAAAATGGTGAGCATGTTATTGAGCACTGCAACCACAGAAGCCTACAGATAACAATGAACACATGTATTCGATCCATTCATCCATCTGTTTTAGTGAGCACAGTGCAAATACTCTGATGGACATGTTGTGAAGGATGTTTGTTGTTGTTGTTGTTGTTCTTTGACAGCTCCTAACTGGGAACTTTAGACTGTCTGAGGCTGGATTTTGAGCATATGCGGTCTGAGTGCATTTGACTGAGTCTAGTGCCTTAAACTGTCTGGGTTGACCAGCTTAGCCTGTGGGGAGTATGACACCATGGTGATTTGACTTTTGATTGAGCCATTTCTTCACGGATGTCTGTATGCGGGCTCAGGCTTTGTGTGCTATGAGTCCCCAGATTTTTCGCGAGGCTCTTCGGATCTGTTCTGTCAGAGGGCCGTTGGGGCTTTGCGTGGGGAAGGTGCCTAGTTAACATGCAGCTCTGCCTCTCCCTACAGTGTGTGCTCGATCTCCTCTGCAATTGACGAGACAGGGAACCCCTGGGGTTTTTCATACTGCTCATCCAGATCCCTACAGGCCATCCTCAGCTGAAAAATGGCTGCGTATGAGTGTGTGTGTGTGTGTGTGTGTGAGTGAGAGAGTGTATGTGTGTGATCTCAGACCTCTAGTCCATCTCACTGCAATGCTTCTGGTCAGTTCTCAAGCCTTCATGTGAAGGTGAATTCAAAAGAATAATTTAGTACAGATATTATTAATGCATTCAGGTAGCAGGGGAGTGTCCACACATGAGACAAAGAGAAGATGGTTGAGAGATGCAGATTATGACAGAAACTTGGAGGTGTTATCTGGATACGCCTTCCAGAATGGACTTTGGATGGTGGTTGACAAGACTTTAAACCACCAAGATTTGGTTCAGTTACAGGTTTGCTGATTTACACTGAGCCCCAGAAGACATGCTGCTCCTGTCTCGATGCTCCTGATGTTCGTTCCTGCATTGTCTCATTGCTTTTAATCCCAGAAATATGGGTTTGAGTCCTCTTGCTCCTTTGCACAGAGCAATATCTGTTGATTGGGATAGAGGAGGCAAATATTCCAGTCTGTCTCACTGCCTTGCACAACTAGATATCTGCAAAAAGAGATTTGTTATAAAATCTCCTGCAGATAAACAATACTGGTCTGTCGTATCTCCCAAGGCATAGGACAATGGACAGAATATGCATATCTTCACTGTTAACTAGCCTAAACTGCCCCCAAATTAAAGGAGCTATCTAAGACCACATGGGCAGAATTGATTTACAGTACATCAGGTGTTGAATTTGTTCTAGAAATTCTAGAATTTGTTCTAGAACAAATTCAACACCTTACTGTAAATCAATTCTGCCCATGTGGTCTTAGGTAATAGCTCCTTTAATTGTGTGTGTGTGTGTGTGTGTGTATGTGTTTGTGTGTGTGTGAGAGAGGTGGTGGCAGGCTAGAGTCATCTACGCATAACTGGAGATGAGCAGGAGCATTAGGGTGGATTTAGTGAGAGCTTTGTATGTGTGGATGTATAAATATGAATTTGTGCACGTGTGTGTGGATTCCCTGCAAGCAGAGCAGAGATGGATTACAGAGAAGTAATACTACAGCCAAGATAAGCGGCAGCTAAGGAGTTAGCACTTCAAACAGTCCCTACCGCTTTATTTATCTGTGTGTATGTGTGCGCTTGTGTATGTGTGCATGTGTATGTATGCTGGTGAGCAGCCCATCAAAAAATATATGTATTAGTTTTTAGCCTTCGGCAGCCAGGCCTCCAAACACTTCAAACCAAGTCATATGTATACTGAGTTTTTTTAAGCCATGAAACCAGAGTCTCTCTTTCACCATCGTGTAGAAGTATGATGGGCATGCAAATGTGTGTGCGTGCGTATGTGTATGTGTGCATGTCTGTGTGTCTGCATGTGTGTGTATATGTGTATTTGTCCAGAGGTGTGCTAGGAGTAGCAACAGGAGCTGCAGTGTTGTAAGCAGGTGCCCTCAGCATGCCCCCTTTGAGCAGCAGTGGGACTGTGCCTTCCCCTGCTTCCCTCGCCTTGCTCCTGGGAGCTTTGCTTCCCTTTGCCCAAGCTTGAGTCTGAGTCTGTCTCGTCTCACAGGGCTTCTGAAGCGTCTCCACTTTTCTTTGTGTTCTTCCTCACTCTTTTCTCCTCTTTACTCCTTCCTTTTCAGAGTGCAACATGCCCTTTTGGTTAAAGTTTTTTGGGAAGCGAAGGCTGATGTACCTGTCTCTAAAACACACCAAATATATTACTTCCCAAGAGGAGGAGAGTGGGAGAGACAAACAGAAAAGAGGGAGAGACACACCCATCCCCCCACATGTCTCCCTGCTCTCAGCATCCCTTGCCTGATATGCTCTGTGATCAGACAAAGGTCAAGGTTATTATCTGCCTTTTTCGGTGCCAAGACTGTCAGTGAGCTCCCATGAGTCCTCTTGGGGTTCCATTTCATTGATGGAGCACTTGAGAGGGGCGAGGTGCACCCTGTGACCCGTTTCCCCCAGACCTGGTGGTGCCATGTTTGTTGCTATGGACCGTTCCTGTGTGGGAATCTGCTGTCCGTCTCTACTCTGTGCCTTGTTCACAGAAGTGGGGGAGAAATTGGGTAGTAGTTGTTGTTGTTTTTTCCCAGCTACAAATTCCCATTTTGCAACTGCGACTGAATGGCTAAGCTCCGTTTCCCCCCCATCCTCTGTTGAGCCCCACGGGGATTTGATCAGATAGCGAGGTGGGATTTCTGGAGCTTTCCCTGAAAATCCAGCCCGGTTTTACAGCCTCCCTGCAGAAAACAGGTGATAAAGACTGAAATTACAGGGCCGGTCACACCCACACACCCACATGTACACACACACACACGCACCTGCTCCAGTGCTTCCAGTGGATTCTGATAGCCAATGCATTTCAAACCATGATGTTACTAGTGTATGGTGCAGTATCACTGAGAAGAACTGGGAATAAACTCCATTTAGCAGATGGAGATGCAGAAGAGTGATAAGAGACTCAGAGAATTTGTATTACACCTACAGAAGCAGGGGGCAGTGGAGTGGGGACAGAGTGTTTTGTGAGTTTTACGGAGTTACAATGTTCTTGCTCAGTCCTGCACACACATACTAACACCCACAAGCACTCACACACACACACACATACACTCACACAAAAACACACAAGCACACTCAAAACACAGACGTCCCTGTACTTGTGGAAAGTGTGCAGAGAAGCCTCTAATGTCTGCAGGAAATGGGTTTCTCCTGGAGTGAAAGGGCTCCCTGGAGAAAGAGAACTGCTCCTTTTTTGGTGTGCATCCCCACTGAGTGGAGAAGGAGTGTGTGTTCCTCTGTCTCGCTGCCTTGTCATGAATTCCTTGTTTGTAAGTGAATTTTGAGACATGAGGAACAAAAAATGGGTGAGTTGGGATGAAGCTCGGTCCAGGAACGACCTGTGTACAGCCTGAGATGCTTGTGCAGCCCGATGGTGTGTGTACAGCCTACGACTGTAAGTATAGCCCGTGAGAGTGTGTGCACAACCAGAATGTGTATACGTCCCAAGGTGGTATGAACAGCCTGACTTGATGGGTGTATCAGAAATGTTCAAAAGTCACAAGTCCAAGACAAGTCACAAGTCTTTAGGCTAGAGTCTAAGTCAGGGGTGTCCAAAGTCCAAAAAAGTCCAAATGTGGCCCGCATTAAAATTTTCACTGGCCCGCAGCCTATGTCATAAAATCAATAATATGCGGCCCGCCAGAAAAGTTGACCACGGTATAAAATACAAGCGTACAATAGAGCTATTTTATATTTCAACAGAAGATTATTAGACTTGGTCTATACTACAGTCCCCCCCACTTTAGAATCCTTCAGATAATGCTTCAGAACAGAATGCCAGGCTGAATGGTTGGCCCCCACACATTTTCACCTCAACAAATCTGGCCCTCACTGCCAAAGGTTTGGACACCCCTGGTCTGTGTCAAGTCTCAAGTCAATACCAGGATATGGACAGACGATGGAAAATATTTTATATAGTACATTTTATATAGTACATATAGTATATTTTATATATATATATAAATATTATATATACCCATCGGCCACTTCCATGTATTGGGTCTCTTATTTCATTCTCAATATCATTGAGAATTAAAAAAAATTTAAGCTCCCGTCATAGAACGACATTTAAACTTTAGCAAAAAAAACACATCTGAAAACTACACTCATCGGCCACTTTATTAGGTACACCTGTCCAACTGCTCATTAACGCAAATGTCGAATCAGATAATCACATGGCAGCAACTCAATGCATTTAGGCATGTAGACATGGTCAAGACGATCTGCTACAGTTCAAACCGAGCATCAGAATGGGGCAGAAAGGTGATTTAAGTGACTTTGAATGTGGCGTGGTTGTTGGTGCCAGACGGGCGGGTATTTCAGAAACTGCTGATCTACTGGGATATTCACGCACAACCATCTCGAGGGTTTACAGAGAATGGTCCGAAAAAGAGAAAACATCCAGTGAGCAGCAGTTCTGTGGACGCAAATGCCTTGTTGATGCCAGAGGTCAGAGGACAATGGCCAGACTGGTTTGTGCTGATAGAACGGCAACTCAAATAACTAGTCGTTACAACTGGGGCATGCAGAAGAGCATCTCTCAACGCACAACATGTTGAACCTTGAGCGTTGAGTCTTGGACTTTAATTTACACACATATGACTCCTGTAAAATACTTTTAACTGTAAAATGTCGATGGTTGTTTTCATGTTTGTTTACAAGTGGCTATTATGCTAATTGAGGTTACTACGCTAGCTGTAATAACATCTAAGTGGCTAATGTAAACTAAACAAACTTATCTGGGTGTGTTTTATAAATTAACTGTAATGACGGCTAAGTGGCTAACGTAAACTAAACAAGCGTTTCTGGATGTGTTTTCAGGTGCCTTATGAAGTTTGATTTGGCCGTTTTGTTTCCCACATTCTTTACACGTTGCATCCTTCGGTTTTGTCCAAGGATTTTAAACTCCCTATAGCCAAAGACTATGGCGTACGGACCTCTAGCCGAAGCCATATCAACCTTGTTTGTTTACATTTAACGCTTCTCTCCGATTTCCCACTTGCGATAATCGATACTGTGATACGTCACGGCCTGTGTCCAAAATCACCGAAAAAAGTAAGGAATGATGGCAAAATAAGCAAACAAAGAAAGCACAGCGCCTGGATAATAGACTGACTCTTATTATTCACAAGTTATTGTGGAGGGGGTGGCATGGTGGTGTGGTGGTTAGCACTGTCGCCTCACAGCAAGGCGGTCTGGGTTCGATTCTCGGTCTGGGCTGCTCTGTGTGGAGTTTGCATGTTCTCCCTGTGCCTGCGTGGGTTTTCTCTGGGTACTCTACGGTTTCCTCCCGCAGTCCAAAGACATGCATGTTAGGTTGATTGGTCACTCTAGATTGCCCGTAGGTGTGAGTGTGTGTGTGCGTGTTGGCCATGTGGTGGACTGGCGAACTGCCCATGGTGTACCCTGCCTTCGCCCGGAGATGCTGGGATTGGCTCCAGCCCCCCCCGTGACCCCGACTAGCGGGAATAAGCAGTACGGATAATGAATGAATGAATGAATGAATGAATGAATGAATGAGTTATTGTGGACAAGTCCGAGTCAAGTCAAGAGTCATTAGGAATGAGTTTCACGTTAAATTTGAAGTCGCACACTCAATTGCCCATTTCCAGCGTATACATCCGGAGATGGTGTGTGTATAGCCCAAGACTGTATATGTACAGCCTGAGATGGTGTGTATGGGGTGTATATAGCCCGAGATGGTCTGTGTATAGCCCAAGATGGTGTGTGTACATCCCGAGATGGTATGTGTACAGCCTGAGTTGGGCCTTCCAAGCCTCTGTTTGTTTAGATTCTTTATTTTCTATGTTCTCACTCACAGCACCTCTGTATTGTCAATTTCAATTCTTTTCTTTTGGCATCCTTAGTCAGCAGTGAGGCAGTGCACCACAGGGTGGTAAATCTACTCTCTCTGCTTCTCTCTTTCACTCTGTCTCTCTCTGTCTCAGTCTCTCTCTCTCTGTCACTTTCTCATTCTCTATCTGTCTGACTGACTGTGCATGAAAGCATTAGACCCAGGTCTGAATGATTGAGTACCACACACATGAGTGCATGCACACACACACACACACACACACACACATAGCCGAAACCTGACGACTTTAATAACACACAACTTCCGCATTGAAAGGGGTGGGAAGATGCTGTTTTGTTTTTTTTCTGTTGTTTCTCATGTCTTTGCAGCTAGCTTTAGCCAGTCAAGCTGGCTCTTGATCCCTCAATGCACTCCTCCAAATATTACGCTGTCTGAGCGAGACCACTAGGAGCAGTGCAAATGCCAGAAGCCCTAATATATAACTGAAGCGCTGGCTGTCTCATCAGCAACCTACCTCAAACATGTAGCCAATCAGTAGTGGCCTGACAAATGCTTGGCCAATCATCAACATAGCTTTGAAAACAGTGAATCAGTGATGAACTCTCACAACACTAAACAAATCAGTCCCCTTGAAGAAGACATCCTGTCAACAAAACACTCAGGAAGGCCTGGTCAATCAGCAACAGCCTGGGATTTGATACCAGTGATTGTCTCCAGTCAAGATCAGGCCCTTATTCTTGTATAGTTGGGCAGCAATATCGCCAGTATAAAGCCCTCACTGCATCAAAGTCTGCTGACAGGAAACACTGCTTATGCAAACTCAGATGACAAGAATGGTAAATGATTGGGAGCATATTAATGTTGGCAGTACTTCACAATCACTATTTAGAGATGACAACTTGTCTTGATAAACAGGACCAAGGCGTCCATTTATATGAGGAATAAGATAAAAATGCCAAATAAATTGCATATCATAAACAACATGTTTTTTCTTTTTCAGTTTTCATTCCTCCTTTCCCTTTCCATCTTTCCTTACTTTTATCATATACACTTTGACCTACTCTGACCCCCAACCCCCCCTGATATATTTAAGAAGCAGAACATGACTTCGGCATATTGACAGGTCAGGGCAAAGTTCACCATTTGCTGGGGGGGGGGGGGCATGCAATGCCAGCAATGTTATCAGCCACTGGTAGGTGGTCTTTGGTAATCTAGCTTAGTTGATTACACTGCACACCACAGGCGGCTACCTGTCATTACAGTCAGCAAGGATGGTGCGTCCATGCTCTGGAGAGCTCTTGGGGACCTGCCGCACACCTCTAACCCCAAATTACCATCTGCCCCCAGGCCACTGCGCCTGGCAAGGGGGCGTCTGGCTGGAGTGAAGCGAGGACGAGGACAGGGCACTGGGGGGGATTTCAACGAATCCAACCTGCTGGTGTTCCACCTGCTTTAGGCCATACCATCACTGTTGGGGTGGAGCTCCTACTGGTCGTAATCAGTAGGTCTATAAGCATTCAGCTATAGCTAAAGAGTGAAGGAAGCTGATATTTAGCTCCTTTGGAAGAGGTACAAGGTGCAAAAGTGGGAAAAAAAGGATCACGTGTGTAAGGAGTGAGGGACAGGAGGCAGAGGAAGCCAAAAGAGTGGAAGATATACACCGTTTTGAGTGGTTTATTGTGACTGGGTCGGGTTTGTCTGGCAGAACTGCTATCAAGCCGATCTGAGAGAAGGCAAGAGAAACGGAGCGAGTGTGGGGTGTTTCAGGAATAGGTGCTACTCTTCTCAAATGAGATTCTGGGAAGCATTTTCCTAGGCAACATTTTCTTTTATTCTGGAGGTTGTGCAGGTGAAGCATGTCTACCTGATATCTCCTAATGAGCTTCACAAGTGCATGACGTTCCCCACCTCCCCACCATTCTGGCTCCCGGCACATTTTCATCCCCTGTATTACATTCACCTACCACAACAAAAGATGTGAAATATCTGCATGCTGTCTGATACTTTGCAGTTACAAAGTGCTATCAGCATCTCCTTCACATTATGTATATGTTTAAATAAAGACTGGTGACAAATTAGAAGATTCTGAACGAAGAACCATAATGAGTGCGGATTCTTCTAAACAGGTCTACTCCATGTTCCATTACAGGAGCATGTTTAAAAATGCAGAACAGGTCCAGCTGACCTTGGCTTTGTCTCAAGATGGCAAGAGAAAAAAGATCGAAGTAATTTTGAATCAGGGTTAATTATTGGCACAAGCAGGTAGCTTTAGTCTCACAGACTGCTCAACGGACAGGTGTTTCAATAGGAACAGAAGTGTAAGGTGATATCTGCATTTAGACCTATTGGAAAGATTTCTCACTCAATCAGTGTTTGTGATACTCATGAATAGCACAGTTCATAAGCAAAAACACATGACAAGTGATCTGAAGATGTGAGAATATAGTAGAAGCGAGTATAGTACGGTTGCAGTGCATAAATCCCTTTTAATATTATTATAGATATACATGAGCACAGTGGTTCTCAAACCACTGATGGGAGTAGTCTCTGCCAGAATGGCAAGGTGGCCTTCTACCGAGTTCACCGGCCTTCCGTGGTGTCACTGAATGGTTTGAGGAGTATAATAGAGTGCTATCAACAGATCTCAATCCAGTTGAACATCTGGAAGATCTTGGTTCTGTAACGCCTGGGGCATCATGGAGCAATTGGGCAGACGCATATGCAGAGAAGAGTGAGGTTTATTGAAGGCAAATCCACTAACACATTCGGGTCATGGTCCAGGGTCAACAAGGCAACACTGAGATTCATAATGAATAAACAGAACTGAACTCAAACAGGATGGAATTAAACCAGACTATAAAATAAACTGACAACAACAGGCAGGAATAACAAGGATTCAAATATACAGGAGATACACTGACAAAATACAAGACTTACTTCATACAAGACTTACTACTTACAGATTCTAACAGTACATTCAATAACCAGCCCCAAACAAGACAAAGACCAGGGTTTAAATACACTGGACTAACAAGGGAAACAACAGGTGGGAACAATAATCGGAGGGCAGAGACACAGATTGGAAGGAGTGACTGACAGGAATGGAAAAACACCAACACATGGGGAAACAAACAAGGAAGTGCTAGGGGAAAGGCTGGGCAGAGTTAAAGGGAAACAAACAGGAGTGACAGGAGGGGTGGAGCTAGGCATGACAGGTTCAGCATGTTAGAACGTGCTCTCCATCAGCATCTTCAAACCACCAGTTCAAGGAGTACTATTTGAAAGAACATGGTTCTATTGTTCTAGACACACTGAATCTGTTCTGGTAGGTACATCACAATAGATACATCACAAATGTGTTGGGGCTGGTGGACTGTGGGTGATTGTATGCCATTATGATATTCTCAATTTACAATGACTGTTCTTCTATCATGTATTCCTCAGCTCCCCCAACACCAATCGCTCCTCCTGAACTTCTCGCGGTTGGCGCCACCTACCTGTGGATCAAACCGAATGCTAACTCCATAATTGGCGATGGGCCCATTATCCTCAAGGAGGTGGAGTATCGGACGACCACTGGCAACTGGGCCGAGACCCACATTGTGGATGCGCCGACCTACAAGCTCTGGCATCTAGACCCAGATGTGGAGTATGAGATCAAGGTGTTGTTGACCCGACCAGGAGAAGGAGGCACTGGGCCTCCGGGCCCACCTCTTGTTACACGGACCAAGTGCGCAGGTAAGCAGCTCACTGGCTCATAAAGGTTCAGCAAAGAGGTGTTGTAAATGCAAAACATACACTAAAGGAAATTTCATGAATTTCTGTTTCTCCTTGTCTGGAGCTGTATATGTTTAGCGTGTTTATTGTATTACTAAGGAGTAAGTAGTCGCAAGTAATGCCATTTGCCAAGAAAATGTCAAAAAGAGATTCAACATTTTTCTTACCTTCACAATCATTCATTTAGCTTTTCTTAGTGTTGTGCTGCTTTACCCACACAGTGAAGGGTAAAGCAGATTTCAGAAAGGTAATGCGTTTTGACAGGCGGTCAGTGAAACGCCTTCTTCATGTTCTCCTGCATTCCTGTGATTGTTGCCTTGGGGGAACTGATACTACAATGAGGAGGCTTTTCCCTCCCGTCTCCGTTTTGGTCCAGCACTTTATGGCATGTCTGGGCCCAGTGCGCAGTGGTGATTGGTCCAGTCAAAGAGGGCATGGTGGACGTGGGCGTGCAAGGAGAAAGAGCGGGAAAGGGGAGCATGTGGGAGGTGCATGGAAAGATCTGACCACACCAGACCGCTCAGGGAAACGGCCCTCAAAGACTAACACTGTAGCTCATAGTCACAGCAGTCTTTATTTTAGGATTTCATTGTATTTAAGCGAAGTTTTATGTGCTATAACTTTTCGGTCAGCTTAGTCGAGTCTTTGTTAAAAGAGAGGGCAATGGTGAGGAATAAAAGGAGAGGTGGTAGGTTTCAAATTCCCAGCCTCAGCATGCCTCCTGCAGTTCCCAGCATGCCTCCATTCTTCTGAAAGACACAAGAAGCCAAAAGTTAAACCCACGGAACCTCGGAAAGCGCAGAACAAAACCACAGGTAACATTAGTAACGAAGCCTCCAGAGGGAACAAGGCCCAAAACAGGGCTAATGATGATTGTAGTGGGGGAAGGGGAGAAGCGTGAGAGAGACGGGGGCGGAAGAGTGGAGGCTGGGGCTGAGGTGGGAGCAATTTTAGGGTGTAATTATGAACACAGTGGGGCAGCCTGCGTGAAAGGATGAAGAAGACAGAGGCTTCTTGATTTGATACTGTGACAGATAATGAGATGAGAGAGCAAGAGAGGGAGGAGAGAGAGAGAGAGACTGGGAGAAGGAGGAAAAGAGTGAGCAGATGAGTAAACCACAGGAAGTGACTGTGATCTAGGTGAAGGAGCTGAGAGGCAGTGTGTATGTGTGTGTGTGACAGAGAGGGAGAGAGATATCCAGATGAGGTTTATGATGAAGCAGCTCACTATGCCACTGATGGCACAGCAGGGGAGAGACGCTGATCAGGAGACACTCTTTCCTCTCTTCGCCTCCCTCCCTCATTTTTTCTTTTTCTAAGATTTCCAATGTTCCCAAAAACACACACACACGCAAAACTATTCTCACCTTTTCCTCACAGTTTGATACACTAGTTTCATTTACAGTATCCTCCCTGAGAAGTGGAAAAAGGCCACCGTCAGGACTTTTCAAATGTATGAGACCTTAAAACTCATTCAGACGAGCAGGCAAGCAAAAGAGAAAGAGATACGAATGTGCCCACATTTGAATAGATATTGTGTAATTCCTCTTGGATCTTCTCAGCATGAACCAAAGCTGTGTGTGTGTGTGTGTCTGTCTGTCTGTGTAGGCACACCAGATTTACCCAGGTGGGAATTATGTGCTAATTTACTGGATTCGGGCCACCTTACCGTAGATATTCTTCAGCTGCATTCTTTGTCTCACACACACAACCACACACACACACACACACACCATGAAATGTTCTTAATCAAATGAATCATATTCTAGCTGGCACCCATAGTCATCCATGTCTTTCCCTGAGGTCTGCCATGTACTCTTTAGTCTACTCAGTTTTGCCTCTGCATTAACAAGTAAGAATATACCTACATCTATATATTTTAATGGAGTCCATCACTTGGTTCAAACTGACATTTAAAAACATTTCATTCTACATTCATTTTGCATTCACAAGCTCAACTACAGTAATAAAAGATTGACAGAATTCCCAAATTCCTATCATTGTAATGTTTAGAGCTGGAGAGTGGGAGAGAGGGAAATGGGGTAGGGAGGGGGGGAGAGAGAGAGAGAGAGAGAGACACAGACGGAGGAATCTGATTGAACATTGATTAGAGTGATTATGGCGTCTACTAAAACCTCCTGGTCACTGTGTGTGGATGTGTGAGATCGATGTGGAAGCCTCTGTCTGTTTTCATCATATCAGACTCAGCCAGGCGTTTCAGGAGCGAGAGAGACAGGAGCAAAGGAGGAGGGAAACGAGGGATTGGGGAGAGGTGAAGCACATCTGAAAGAACATGTGTTTTGTGAAATGGCGGTAGTGTTCACCTGTCATGCACACACACGCGCACGCACACACACACACACACACACACAGACAAAGTGAGGGCAGCGTTCACCTGTCAGACCTTAAGTAAATTGAAGCAGACAGGTGTAGAGGGGTTCGTCACTCTTCAGCCTTTCATAGTCCATGATGCCATGCAGGATGCCAGACTCTGACTTGCCCCTTTGGACTACCTAAACCCAAGCACCCCCTGCCATTAAAGCCAAGACTGTAAAACGAGTTTAGAGTTTGTATTACTCTTAGCATATAAATCACATTTCTGCTTAAGGAGTGATCCTGCAAGGGTGTTGGGAGGCCCGGCTTTACAAAATTCCTATGGCATCTGGCGTCTGTATGACAGGTACATGACTAATATCTATAAGCATGTTCCATCTGTGTCATGGGACACTGAGTTGAGACTGCTCAGTTCAGACTTGTACTCCGGGCCCACAGAACCTTAAGAGCCAAGTCCAAAAATCTGTCGTACAGTTCTTTGCAGCAGAGCAAAGTCTTACAGTATTTCAACCACAAATGCTAAAATTGCCTTGTAATACGAGCTACGTTGAATACAGGGATGAGCACATGCTAACTAGTCCCTGTTAGCTCTGATTCATTGCTAACCACATTTTTGTTGTAGATTTACAGACTGAAATAGCTTTTAGTTAGCTACGTCATAAACATTCATCTCACAGCTGCCTTCACAATCTTTATTCTCATTAAAATGCATGAATCAAATACAAATCAAATATTATAAGATTAATATTAAATGCCAATTTCACCTGGTATCATGTATGGTGTCATGTATGAAAAGCTCATTTAATAAGTACTAAGAGTCAAGCAAAGAACCATTCCTAACACCCTATTATTTAACTCACTTGCCCCCCCCCTCCCTATTTCTCTCCCTCTCTCCATTTTAAGTCAGTTTTCTATATTGGAACAGATGGTTCTATAGTGTAAAAAGCCATTTTGGGAGGCATCTTATAACAAATCCCATAACAGCAGTCCTAATTACTCAGTGTCATTGCAGGTGAGATAAAAACTCATCCATACTAACAGGAAAGACCACCAGACCAGATTGAAAAAACAAAACAGAACCAGAGGCAATATCTGAGGGTGCTGAATTGGTTACGGAGTTTCATTATTTTTGTCAGTGACTGATATCTAAAATGTTTATATAATGAAAATTATATATAGGCAGTTGTACTATCATTAGTTAAAGACATTCTCCAGTGTTAAACCTAAAACAATTCATAAATGTATTCATTTAGTTTCAGTTTAGGGATGGTGCAAAAAATATGCCCTGACACAATGCTCTGTTAGGTCTTTCAGGAAAACTAGGAAGTACTTTTGGGCTATGCCTGTAACTTTAAAACTTAGAGGACTTGAAGCACACATTCTAAAATAATTTCAATAATTTAAGAGATCTGAATAAAATATGTTTTACACTGGAATTTTCATTTACATTTACATGAAAAAGAGAAATATTAATTATACATTTTTGCCATCAATAACCATATATAAACCCTTATGGTTCCTTCATAGTTAGGGGTTTTCTGTATTTTTGAACATGTTCATTTGCATCACAAAACAACAAATCACAGAAAACTTTTAAAAAAGGATAAAAAATGAAATATTCAGTGAATAGAATTAAATAAATACTATCTCTTGCAAAAATGTTATTTCCATTCTGTACACAAGCACATAAAACTCATTTCACTGTATATGTTTGTCATATTTAAAGAAACATTGAAACACGGCTCGAATCAGTGGGTTGTTGTAAGGGTAACACTAAACACAGCTCCTCATGTCCACAGGAAATTGTCTATTCAGATTGATGAAAGACACAAACATACTATTGACAAGGAAATGTGCACTGCAGCCTTACTGTTTGGGTCTATATGCTTTTGTTTTGCGGAGGCCGTTATTTATTTGTAGACTGATGTTCATGACTCTTTCTGTGCTGATTGTGGCCTTATTTGAGTTAAACATAGGGTTCTCACCACTAACTCTACACACTGCCATCTAGGAAAACGTATTAATCGAAACAGAGATGCTCTGGTTAGATGGCAATCGCTAGTCATTCACCACCATCAGCATCGTTCCTGTTTATGAAGGCTTGGTCCCGGATGAGTGGAAATAACTCATGTTCATGAACATTACTGGCTAAACCTCTAGCCAGCTACTTAGAGACACATTCTTGACAACTTTATTTTTCCAAAACTACTGCACTTAACTGCTTAGCTGACATTGCACTAGACAACAGGATTCTAGCAGTGTAATATAGCTAGCTTGAAATCTAGAGGAAAGAAATTTAAATCTAGAAGAAAAAGCACTGAAAACATAAATCTTGAGTTGTGTTTTAAAGGCTAAAATAGAGAGAAGATTTTGAGGAAATGAGTTCCAGAGTTTTGGGGCTGTTACATTGAATGCTCTACCATCAGAACAGTACCGGGCTGCTTAAAGTGCCGGAGTGTAGGGAAGATGTAGTTCAGCAGTGCATGAAGAGGTGAGGTGTAATAGATGTGATATGGTGTTTAGTGTAAGGACTCTAGCTGCTGAGTTTTGGACATACTGAAGTTTAGTCAGGAGTTTAACTGGGATATCAAAGAGTCTGATAAAAGCCAACCCGGTCTCATAGGGAATGCGTATGAAATCGTACGCAAAACTAAACACTGGAATGCGTACTCATGCATACGCAGAGAGCTGCGTACAAATGTTACGCCGCTATCAAATACATGTAAATACTCGCCGATTCCCGACAAAAACGATCCCTAGGCTATATGTAGGTGTCCAAACTGATCGTAGTATCTACTCTGCACAGTATATTAAAGCAAACGCTAAAAAAGATTAGAAATTTGACGTTTTGCGAGTTGAGAGAGAGAGAGAGAGAGATAGACAGAGAGAGATGCACTTCCTGAGCGAATGCCAAGAATACAGTGGGATTCGGTCAGAATTATTCACTAAAAAGACTAATAATCGCTTTATTAATTTATTTTTAATGCATTTTTTTTCTTATTGTTATTTTCTATTAGTGCTTTTTATGTTTAGATTTGTTCTTAACAAACTGCTGCTTTGTCAAAACAATTGTTGAAATTGTTCGTGCCAATAAAGCAATCTTGAAGTGAATTGAGAGAGAGAGAGAGAGAGAGAGAGAGAGAGAGAGAGAGAGAGAGAGAGGTTTGTTTCATAGTTTTTGGATTTTTAGGGTTGTCTTTGTCTTCTTTTTTTCTTTGTGGAAACAAACGTAATTTTCACCTAAACGTATTTCTTTTTTTATTGTCTGTTTCTGGTTCTTCTCAGGTTCTGATACGCCTAAATGAACTGATTAGTTGGTTATTTTGGTTATTTGGTTATTAGTTGGGGCTGGTTATTTTGACTTCGTAGTTATTTCGTATCTGGTCTCCGTATCTGTATGTAAGTGTTCGTATCGCGTAGTTTTGTTTGCTCGGCCTTGTTCTTTCGTGTTTCTTCTGTATTTCTGTTCCTGCCTGTTTGTTCTAGTTTAAGTATGTCTTTACGTATTGGTTATATTTCGTGTTCTGATTCCCTCACTGACATGACCCTCGCCTGTTTGTATGACTCTGAATTTGGATTGCCCTTTAATAAATCTCGCTCTCCTCAGCATTTGTGTGCGACAAACAATCCACCGTCGCTCCCGGCGTTACACTTAAATAATGATGGATTATACAGCTTCAGACGTGATGTGCAGGGTTGCCAATTTAACAAAGGAATTTACTTTTAGTCATCCTTGTTCGTTTTTTTAACCTCACTTGTAACAGGAATTCACTCATAATAGACCACGTATGGAAACATCCCAACATATGTATGTATTTAGTTAACAGGAATGTGCTCAGACAAAGACTCTTACTGTGAAGTTCTGCTCGCATTGGTAAGGTTGCTATCCAATTTGAGCGCGATTGCGACCATCGATATCAAGGTTTTCAAGCAAAGATTGTTTAAGGGAGGGTCTAAGTTAGTGCACTACATTTCATACAGCCTCATTTATGAAAGCAAATGCATTGAAGTGAAAGTGAGCGCCCCCCATTGTCCAATATGGTCCAATATGGCGTGGCGAAATTGTCAAGTTTCAAATGCATGCAATGTAATGCAAGCGCCCAATGGTTGGTGGCGCTACGGGCCAACGCTTTGAGGTACCGGCTCGTGGCGCAAATCCTTGGATGCACATGTAAATAATATGGGGCCCAGGCCAGGCACATGGGTGTTTGACCTTTATGCCTACACAGCAATACGTTGAGGGCTGCCGTACGCCAACGCTTTGAGCTACGGACTTCAAACTCGGGATCCTGCATCAGACCAAGATAGAGAAGCGCTCCACCAATTTTGGGGGCCCTTCGGGCCATTCGGGTGGTGTTCAGGCCAGGCACATGGGTGTTTGACCTTTATGCCTACACAGCAATACGTTGAGGGCTGCCGTAACGCTTTGAGCTACGGACTTCAAACTTGGGATCCTGCATCAGACCAACACAGAGAAGACCTCCTCCTATGCAAAATTTTGGCCCCTCACTGGCCCCAAATGTATGCTTGTAAAAAGTGAGCCACGCCCAAACCGTATGACCTAGGGGTCCGTGCTCACAGAATGTTCATCAGGGGGTGGGGTAGAAGGACATTCTATAAGCACGTGAAGCTACGCGCAGTTTTAGACCCTCAGGGGCCACGTGCGTGTCTCTGTGTCGCTCCTATTAAAATGAATGGAGTAGGCCCAAATGCATGCCATGCCCAAACCGTACCACCTAGGGGTCTGTGCTTCGGTTTGGTTCATCAGTGGGGTGTCCACATGGAACATGTCTAACGGCGTGCGGCTATGTCCAGCCGTTTGGCCGCACCGGCACACCATGTCTGGAATTTCCAAGATGGCAGCCCCCGTGACCCCAAATTTTAAAAGGTCGCCACGCCGAGCCCGTTCGAGCTAGGAGGCTGAAAATTTAGATTTTACATCTCGACCCCCCTTCACCAATTTTAAAATGGGGGTCCGTGCTCACAGTATGTTCATCAGGCGGTGGGGCAGAATCGCCGTGCAGGTTTGGCCCTTCACCAGCCCAACACGTATGGTCTTGAGCTTTAAAAGTGTTAGAAGGCCTTAGGGCTAAAAGGACAAATTCAAAAGGTAGCCACGCCCAAACCGTATGACCTAGGGGGCTGTGCTCACAGATTGTTCATCAGGGGGTGGGGGACATAGAAGGACACTCTTTTAGAAGGGGGTGCGGCTACGTGAATGGAGTAGGCCCAAATGCAGGGTTTGGCCCTTCACCAGCCCAACACGTATGGTCTTGAGCTTTAAAAGTGTTAGAAGGCCTTAGGACCTGAAAATTTAGTTTTACATCTCGCAAATTCAAAAGGTAGCCACGCCCAAACCGTATGACCTAGGGGTCCGTGCTCACAGTATGTTCATCAGGCGGTGGGGCAGAATGACACTCTGGAAGCACGTGTGGATATGTGCAGGTTTGGCCCTTCACCAGCCCAACACGTATGGTCTTGAGCTTTAAAAATGTTAGAAGGTATTAGGCCTAAAAGGGCAAATTCAAAAGGTAGCCACGCCCAAACCGTATGACCTAGGGGTCCGTGCTCACAGAATGTTCATCAGGGGTGGGGTAGAAGGACATTCTATAAGCACGTGAAGCTACGCGCAGTTTTAGACCCTCAGGGGCCACGTGCGTGTCTCTGTGTCGCTCCTATTAAAATGAATGGAGTAGGCCCAAATGCATGCCACGCCCAAACCGTACCACCTAGGGGTCTGTGCTTCGGTTTGGTTCATCAGTGGGGTGTCCACATGGAACGTGTCTAACGGCGTGCGGCTACGTCCAGCCGTTTGGCCACACCGGCACACCATGTCTGGAATTTCCAAGATGGCAGCCCCCGTGACCCCAAATTTTAAAAGGTCGCCACGCCGAGCCCGTTCGAGCTAGGAGGCTGAAAATTTAGATTTTACATCTCGAGCAGGTATAGAAAGGGATTCTAGAAGGGGGTGCAGCTACGTCAAGGGTTTGGGCCGTACCCTCCCATGCCATGTGTCTCCCATGCGTTTGAATAGGTGAGGCCTAGGGTTAGGGTTAGGGTTGGTGTGAGGCTTCTGAAGCATGTAGGGTCATGAAATTGTATATGTGGGTTGTCTGAGGGCCCATGAATGACATATTGGAGCCCCACCCCCCCCTAAGTGGGCGGGAACGGGAAGTGGGCGAGAACGCGGATACGCCATCTGTCCGCCAAAAATGAATGGGAATAAATTGGGAGTGGGATGCGGCCAATCAGGGCTCAGGGAGGTGCTTTGACGTCGGGGCTTCCAATGCTGGCTCGTCCCAGTGCCCTCGACCACATATCCAAAAACCGCGTGGCTAGGCCCTTCCAGAGCCTTGTGAAAAAATCAGAAAAAAATATTCCTGAAAAATATTTTGGATGGACTGGAGAAAAAGGACTTTTGTCCACGAACCATCTATGAGCAATACGTTGGATAAATTGGAATTGGGATGCAGTAGGACGTGTGTAAATTCCGCTCAAATTCCACTCCACTTTTGGACTCGGGCTTACAGTATGTTGTTCCAGGGCCCTCTCACAACTCTCCCTACTAACTATGGAGCATAGTCTGGAAATGTTAGTGGTAGAAGGAAGCCTTAATAAGTGAGCTGATATCACATACAAATTGAAGAATTAAAGAGAAATCAAAGATGACACCAAGATTATGAACATTTGTAGAGTTATTGTGAGATTGTGAAAGTTTTGTATTCCATGTCAAAGATTCTATCAGAGTGGGTACTAACAAATGCTTTGATGGCAATTATTAGAACTCATCTAACTCTTAATATTTCAGATACAAGCAGTTTTGTAAAAGCAATACACTCTTAAAGTCAATTCCAAAATTAACTGTCAGCACATCTTAGAAAAAAAGTAAAAACTCAGAAATGCTGCTTTCGTGTTTAACCCTTTGATCTAGGACTGCAGTAACACGTTATTTATGTTTTATGTATTATAGTGATTTTTATAATGTGGAATTTGAATATTATTTATGTGGAGGCGTAAGTTGGGTTTTCTGACTCTCCTTCCAATGTTATATCTGTTATTTTAAATTGTGCAAAAACAGATCCAGATCAGATTCTTGATTAGATTGAGGTCTAGACTTGTAGCCATTGTAGAACATTCACCTTTTTGTTTTTCAACCACTCCTGTGTTGCTTTGTGTTTGTGGCCTCATCAAGGTCTCCAAGAGGTGAGGTTTAGCACTGATGTGTTTCCTCTGTAATGGCTTCTTCCTTGCTACCTTCCCATATAGGCCAGTTGTGTGCTGAGCTCTTGGTATTGTTGATGCACCATCTCTCCAGTCTCAGCCAGTCTCAACTCTGCAGCTCCTTCAAATTGATTGTTAGCATCTCTCTGGCTTGCTTCACATGTCTCCTTGTTCTGATGGTTTCTCCCTGTTCTGATGGAGAGTTTTGAGGGATGGCCTTTTCTAAGCAGCTTTCATTTCCAGATTCCATTTCCTCACAGTTAATCTCGCACTGCTCACTGGGATATCCAAACGTCTGAATATTATTTTATAGCCTTTTCCTGTAATAACCATGTCCAATATATTTTAAAATGCTGCCTTCCTTTGTCTTCCTTCATTCAATGCACCAATGGAATTAACGGAGCCTTGTATCTAGAGAAGGTGAACCTTTGAAATGATTCATAAGTAGAGGCTATTTTTTGTCAACTGTGTCCTTGTTAATAAGGGCAATAACTTCTATCCGTGTAAACCTGGAGCTTCCAGAGCACAGGGTTTTTTTTCTGTTAATAATTTCATACAGAATATTTTGCTACATTAACCAATATCAGAATAACTTAATTAATTTTGAAGGGCAGTCTTTTAAAATAAAATATTTTAAATAAAATCTAAAGTCGTTTTAAGGGGATTGAATAATTTTACAATGTGCTATAACCAAAATTGAAAGTAAAATTTTATTTGTTCATGTACATTATCTTCATGATCCAAAAAAAATATTTTTTAAGATGATTTGGCCGTTGGCCATATTGCATCCATCTGCCATATTTAATAAATTTCCAAAAGCTTCTTGAACTGCATTGTGGGATTGTCTTATCGACTAAAGATGCATATAATGCTGCCTTAAAGTTGGACCAAAATAAGACTCTCAGTAGACAGCATACTTAAGGTATCTTAAAACCAACACAGCGTTCATAATGAGGGCATGCGTTTTTTGAAGTACTGAGGAATAGCCATGGTGTGGTTTAATATTCAGAAATCTCTTCTCTTCTTTGCTACCTTCCACTTTCATTAATGAAAGAGAGTATGGCATCTACCCATACCTCCTCTCTCAATCTCTCAGAACTCGCTCTTGCCCACTGTGGCAATGATCCACACAGGCTTAGATTAGGAGAGCTCTAATCCATCCTGTCCTCTCTCATCTGCATGAATGATAGAGTTTAGAACTCTACGTGACTTCAGAAACGTGGTTTTGTTTTTATTATCATTTCTACATTGTTTGTGATAAACCTCCCTCCTGCTTTGAAGACAGAACTCATAATACATGTGTGTGAAACAAAATCTGAACATCTATGTGTAGCCTATATTGAGCACTGTAACATAGCTGAAATTCTCATGATTATCTATCTATCTATCTATCTATCTATCTATCTATCTATCTATCTATCTATCTATCTATCTATCTATCTATCTATCTATCTATCTGTCTGTCTGTCTGTCTGTCTGTCTGTCTGTCTGTCTGTCTGTCTGTCTGAGAAGCTATCAGTAAATTATGATATTTTACAACTACCACTTTGCTGGAATGAATGAATTAATTACTGGAATATTTATGAGTAAATGAGTGTAATGGGTATTCTGGAATATGTTCTCAAGCTGTCACTTGGGTGGGCATTAATACGGAGAAGAGCTTTGGAGAGTCAAGCCCACTGTAAGATTGTATTAGTTCAGAGTAAACGTGGCAGCTGTGACGCAGTTTTGATAAAACCCGAACATTGAGTGTGATCATCCAGTTCTGAACACAAAGTGGCAAAAATGGTTAACATAACCATATTGTTACATATATGTTACATATTTTATATATAGTGTAGAGAGATTTAATTTTAATTTTTTTTTATTTTAATTGAACAGTTCCTGTTTTTTTAAAACTGATATCATGTCCAAAGGAGCAATAATTACTCTGCAATAACAATATGATATACATTTCTATATGCCAGTAAAAGATCTGACTCAACAGTCTGCTAATAAGCAGATTAACATGAATTCGATACACATATTACTCATTGTAGTTTCAAGTCAAACATCTTTGGAACTGATTATAGTGCTTATAGTGCTTCTACAACAAAGACATTCTATTGACTACAACATACTTGCATAAACATATGATAAAACTTCTTCAGTCCGTGTTTGCAACTTCCACTGTAGTTTTAAGGTGACTTCAGACATTTCAGACTGAATATATTTTCCAAAAGAATCACTCATACAATATCACTTCCTTTAAAGTGAAAGTCTTGAAATAAAAAATAGGTGAAAAGAAAAGAGTTTGACTGACAGGATGCAGAAAGCATCACACACCCACAGACACACACCCACACAAGCCATATTGTCTTACTCAGCCCATCTGCTGACCACATCTCAGAGCAATGGTGAATTATGCACACAGGACATTGATGTGGAGAGAGAAAGAGAGAGAGAGAGAGAGAGAGAGAGAGAGAGAGAGAGAGAGAGAGAGATTCTCATGAGGCTTCTGTCAGTGAGTGGTATAAAACATAGCAAGAGAATATCAGGTGAGTAGCAGAGGTGGGTTGTGCCTTCGCTCCGTTGCATTTACGAAGTTTATGAACAAGTTCTGTTATATTAATCTATGTTCATAATTTCAAAATAATTATTATTTAATCCATATTTTGTATGCTCCATTCAATTCCTGGTGTCTACACTACATGATTTTAGTCCCTGTTCAAATCAGCTGACATTTTGGTCTAACCAGTGTAGAGGCAAATAGCTGTGTGCACTGTGATGTCACTTGTGTAGTGTGAACAGTACACCAACATGATTTTCCTGCTCTGTGAGCTATCGCAGATCCACTCCTAAATATTTACAAATATTTGAAGCTCATGTAGATGAATTGTCAAAATCTTGTGGTGTGAGAACCACTGCGACAAGTATTTAGTGGAGAAAGACTATTCACACTCTCTCTTGCAGCTTCACCTTAGACTGACCCTAACAGCACGCTACTTAGATCATCTGGGATCACTCCCAAAACCCACACACTGGGCCTACAAGACTGAGGAATCCCTTCTTATCAGACTCACCAGGGCCTTGGTATGAGGGATTATGGCTTCCACCAGGGCAGATTGCCCCTATTTATGGCCTTTGTTGCTTAGCTTGGTTCATTCCTAAAAATAAATCATCGCCTTTGGAATTCAAAAACAGTCTTATGTCCAGCAATGCCAAAATTGACAATCATTCTGATAACTCTATATTCTGAGATAGGTACAGCATTCTAACACCTTCTAGAGGAAGCAGCTCTTCAAGACCAATCCAAAGACACCAAATGTGGAATTATTCTAATAAAGAAAAGGATAACATAGATAAAGAATACAGAATCATCATCATGGAGCCCAGCAGTATTCGGTGTCTGGAACATAACCAGCCAATCATACACTGTGCTATCAGGACTGGTGTTTGAACATGAATATTAATCCTGTATCATTATTATTGAAATACTATGTAAACTGTGTGTTCCATATTGATACATATATACTATTAATTACATTTCCCCTGTTTTACCATTATTTACTTATGAGACTATTATCACTTTTATCTCTTTTATTCCTATTAGTGTAATGTATATGAATTATATATCTTGTTATTGTTACTACTAAGTTGATCCAGTATGGTGAGTTAAGGTAGCCTGTTAAGTCATAGATGGAAGAGTGAATACCACTGAAATGCCTTAACTAATATATCCTGACAAACCAATTCTTATTCTTCCAATTATTCCTAAATGATGCACCCACAGGAAAAGTATACACATTTCAGTGTCAGTGTCTTTTTCTATCCTTGCCATGCTTCTGTGTCTTAGTTCTTTCATTCCTTTGTTCCTAAGTGGATGGAAATGCCTTAACTTTGAATATTCATAGGCATGACAGCTAGTCCTTCCATTCTCTCAACGCTCTCGGATCAATACTTGAATATTGAAACCTAGGAAGAGTTGGCAGAAGCCAAAACATTGCTACAAGTTCTAGCCCCAAAAGAAATGCGACTGGGCTTCCACGGAGGCATCAGCAACAAGGGAAATCCAAGAATTAAGTATTTCCGCTTTTACAGCCTGACACCTGTTAAGTCCGTGAGTTTGTTTAAATTCACTTAATTTGCTCTAACACGTTGTCGCTAAGGCTATCTTACCTCACGTTTTTGTTTGTAAAGTTAGTGTTGATTCTGTTCTTTGATAAGTAATTAATATCAATTCTACGGTAGCACATAAAAGACAGGCTAGCATGCACACCTGCTGAACTCTAAGAAGGCCTTATTTACTCAACCAAGTGGATAGCGGTTCTGGAACGAACCTGCTAACACATCGTCGCTAAACTTCAACAAACCTTCAGCTGGGTCACTGTCAGTGCTTGGTATAACTTCAGAAAGTATGCATGGTTTTATTTTGGATTCTTGCTGGCACAAGTGGACATCCATCCGAGCCTTGTAGACACTCGCCCTGAGCTCATAATGCCATTTTGATGCCAGCCTTGATTTTCGCTGCTCTTATCCTCACTATAGGATTAGCAATCTCGACCAAAGTAGCATGATACATACATTTTAGTCCATTGCTTGAATTTCAGACCTAGCTTTTATCCATTTAAGCATAAATTTAGCATAATTTCATCCATAAGACATTTTATCCAATTTAATTTGCTTTAATCATCATAGTTATTGGCCTGGTTAATGTTTGTTTGAATGGTCTGTGAAGTTTTCTGTTTCATAGTTTAATGTCAGTTGGTTTGTTCCTTTCTCTGATTCAGTTAATATCTAGCTGTAGAGACTAGCTGTTCTGTATATGAATATTTAAAGTTAAGGCAAACACAAGAAACAAAAGCATGACACATCTAAGACATGGAAGCATACCAAAGACAGAAAAAGACAAAACAAATAATTAAGTTAAGGCATTAGTTAAGGCATTTCAGTAGGATTCACTCTTCTAATGGCATCTTTGACTTAACAGGCTTCCACAACTCACTTGTGACGGGGTGACAGAAGCAGCCCCAATACGTTGGGATATGGTGTCGTGGTTTCTTTAATATCCATTGCGCAGTACAGTACAGCCAATAAGAAAGCAAAGGAGCACAGCATGCAAACAGCATGTCGCAGAACAAATTGCCATGACATCACTATACCAGAGCTGAGGAATTAACTGAGCTGAGTCAACTTAGTAGTAACAGTTGGTTAGTTGGTTATGTTGTAGACACTGTATAGCACACGGTGCTCCCATGACACCTACATTCTTTATCTACAGTTATCCTTTTCTTTCAAAAATTTCAACATTTTTTATCTTTGAAGAGCCACCTGGGAGGAGTTACACTGTGTATTGGAATATAAAGTTATAAGAATCATGGTAAATCTGAACACTGCATGTGAGTTTATTCTGTATGTGAGTTTATTCTGGAATTCCAAGAGGGGTGTTTCAGGGCTTTGGAATTCTAGGCTAGGTTGAGGAACTATAAATCGGGTCATATGTCCACGTATAAACCAAGAAGATTGTCCCCTTATAGATTGGAGCAAGTCAGACCTAGTGTCACTGTGTGGGTTTTTGAAAGGGATAACAGATCATCAATGTATGCTGTTAGGATCAATCAAAGGTGAAACTGCAGGAAGCAGAGTGATCATTTACAGTATCATTCTCTACGACAGCATTACGAACTTCTGCTCAACTGCACTTCCTATGTTTCAGTATAGGTATAGCTTAGTAGAAATTATTACTTTTACAAAAAATAGTTTTATATAAACCTATAACACTCTGGCTAAATGTATGAATGCTTCTATTCATAAGCAGAAACATAAGTGAGTTCTTTGTCCCAGAATTACTGTTTTTTTTTGCTTTCAAACCAAGCTTTCTGCTCACACAAAATACATAACCATTACTGATATCATTAGTCAGAGTTGAGTCAGGACACACGTGAAACCAAGGCTTCAAAACTTCGAATCAGATCAGAAGAGTTAATTGAATTTTACATGAACAATTCAAATGTTTTATTACATTTTATTGCACTATTTACCTTCAGCTGTCTTTAAAAAGTGCTGCCCAACCAATTATTCCTGCACATTGTCCTTGTGATTATTTTCTTCTTGTTTACAGGAACATCTAAGCATGTAAAAATGTTCTTGTTTACATGAATACTGGAATAACCACTAAAACCAGTAATTCATGCTCCAGTTTAATATGCAGTACTTATTAGTATACTTATTATTTGGTGTTAAACGTTAATTAAAGGTTAATTAAAAGTACTTTAAATGGGGAGATAGCTTTAAATGCAAAAACAAGCTTTATTAAAATTCATTTAAAGGTACCCTAACCTAAAGGTTAGATTTAAACATTGTAAATGTTATCTTATGTCCATATTGCAGGTATGTGACTATGGATAAAGCAAAAATATGCCCAGATGTGGTTACATACACCTATTTACAAGCCTGTGATTTGACCCTAGAATGAAACAAAGCTGTTTTTCATACAACCTTTTCTCAGATCCGCCAATCAGAGCTGATTTTAGTCCATGGTTGCTGTAGGAAGTTAAGGTTTACATATGGATACTGATAATAAAAATGTGATACGCACATCGTTGAGTCATTGCTGTCACTTGCATCTGATCCATTTTCAAAACATCAATGCAATTTCAAAACATGCAGGTCTACCCTTTTCTCCTTCTTATCAAAGTAGTAATGTCAACTTGGCTATGGAAAAGAGTTTATGACGTAGTTTGTAAAATTCACATTAACATCATATATCAACTAGGGGTGCAATGGTACGTGTTTTCGTACTGAACCGTCACGGTACAGTGCTCCGTGTTTGGTGCTCGTAGTCGCCTAGAGAATGCATGGTACATGCATCCTATAGGGACGTGCAAAGACCAGTGAACGTAATGCGGAACTGAAGTTCACATGCAAGTTGCACCTGGAAACCTTAACTTTACATATTGCTAAACGTATCTCACAGGCTGCATCCGAAATGCCATACTTCCTTCCTATTCAGTATGCCAACGCAGTATGAGATAACAGGTAGTATGTCCGAGGTTATGAAAACTGCCCAGTCGTCTACTGAAAGAATGCACTGCTTTAATGGTTGAGCAGAATTTACTGCATTGAAATCTAGTGCCCACTGCTTAAGTACTATGGAAGTTATTCTTAGTCAATATTAAAATGAAAATGTAATACGCAAAATGGCAATGTAATCCTAAATTTGCATTTACATGTTCCACTCATACAAGCAACTTTGAGCTCAAATTCAAATTCAAATGCAATAATACCATTTACATTTTCAATTTGGTAGACGTCTATTCATATTTCATTTACACATACATTTTGCTGCTTTATTTGTGCCTTTATGTAAATGAAAATGTATTTCCCGATTTGAACTATCAAGTTTCATGTGTTCATGCAAATGTTGTATCAAAATTATAATTAAAATGTTATTCACTTAATATTTATTTGCATTCCGTGATAATGCATTTGAAATGTAATTTTTGACCTCACCACCACGCTAAAAGATGTCCAAATTCAAACATTAAAGGGGAAATAGCACCTCTCCTGTTTGCAATAACATTACGATACCATAGCTCAATCTGTGGCAAAATGCATTTTGAAAATGTAATCCGAGCAGAATGTACATTGTCATGGTCTTCCACTATAGTCAAATTAGATTCCATCAGCCTTCCAATCAGATTCTATAGCCCTCCACTTTATTCAGCCAATCGGGTTCCACAGCTTTCCCCCTCAGGCAGCCAATCAGGACTGGACTATAGCACGCTAAGCAGTACAAGCGAGTTTTTTGAAACATGGGCTCTGTTCAAAATAGCCTACTACATACAGCATACAGCATACTGCACTCAGTATATACTGGATACTGCATACTGGTCATCGTAGTAGTATGCAATACAGTTTCTAGTATGCGACAAAGCATACTACGGGGTCACGTAAATGTAGCGTTGCATGATGGGATGCAGTACAACACGAAGATAGCTCTGTTCGCGTACTGGAATATTTTGTGGAAGTAGTATGTCATCCAGGGATGTTTCGCATATGTTTTTGCTGATGTGAGTGTTGTTATTGCCAAATTGAGAGCTGTGGCAGAGCAACTGAGCGTGCCTCGAACTACGGCGGTAGGACGGCCTTTTAATATTGCATCTTAATATTGACAAAGAATAACGTTCATAATGTCCGCCATTTTGGATTCAGCCCTGTTCTGCCCGAATCAGCGCTGTGAGCACGCATGCGCGCACGCACGCGCTACTATTACTGGTGTATTGGAAACAGCAGAGGATTTCGTTATCATGCTGCACCAGCACCAGCATATAGTATTACAAACTTTTAATAGCAGTCCTCTTTTTGCTGCACTGAAATCACTCGTTATGTTGTTATTGGTAGGTAGAAGTGTGGCTAACTGATGTTTTTATCAAGCAAGCTAATGTTGAGCTTTAGTGCTCCTAAAGCTCTGAAAGCTGGTACATCATCTATTGCATACTTGAAAAATTCATTTTGGTTGTATACTGCATACTGGATTCTGATTTGGGGCCCATTCAGTACGCGAGTCGTATGTAGTAGGCTGCTTTGAACAGAGCTCCAGCCTCTTTATTTTTTTCCCCAATCATACCGAATTCACACTGCAGTTATGATACTTAATGCTGGTTAGTTTCCTGGTACTATATATGACTGCACTTGGACTAGTACAGGATGAAACTGTTCAGAAATTGTACAAGTTCCACTGTTATTGCTATGTTTCTAAGTTTATTATGCCTGTCAAAATGTTTATTCTACTTGTCATGATTCTTTTGTGGATTTGATGAGCTCCTGATCATAATCTGTTTATAATGTCTTCCATCCTGGACATTTTAAAGCTGATTGACTGACTCTCATGTGCCTGCAAGATCGATTAAAGGAGACTTAGTGTGCTTCATAAAAAAAACATATCACGCATTTAAAACAGTAAACTCAATAATATTCCCCTGAATAATAGATGGGAATATTTTATTGTTTGATTTTATTGATTTGCTGTTTTGTTTTTGCAGCAGGAGTCTTGGCCAAAGTTTTTGCCTTCATTTCTCTGAGATTGATTTTAACAAACTGAGATAAATGTCATTTAGAAGTCACTGTGATGGCAATTTACAGCTTGGTGGATATTGATGAAAAGAGTAAGTGTGGTAGAGAGGAAGAGAGAGAAGGAAAAGCCATAATAAATATTAATTTCCTTCTTTCCTATACAAGGGACCTACTCAGACAAACACTGAGAAATCCATTTCCTTTGAAATCCTTTTGTTATCCATATCCTGGCTAGATATATTAACACTAAATACTTCAAAGCAGAAACATGACCACCTCCTCTGGATACACGTCTTCCAAAGTATTGCTGCTTGCACTATACATTTCTCAGGAATAGGTTTTTGCCTACCACTAGTGACTTTAAATCAAACATTAAGAATGAATAAATCAATATGTTTACCACCAGAGACGAATTCTAAAAGCTTTTAACTTAAATATTACTATCTGTCCTGGAGAGAGACACTTCATTAAAAATGAATTGCATTTAAGATTACAGCTCTCTATCTCTGCCACAGGTCTTTAAATTTGACAGTTTGTTTTCTGAATGGTGTCTTTTTGATGCGTTAGCACATAAAAACATCTATGAACATGACTGAACTTCAGTTCAGACAGCAAGGATTGTTGCCATAGCTGCTGCAAAATATACTTTAACAGTGTTAAAGTATCTACTGTAAGAGTGGAGGTGTGTTAACAGTGTAAGAGGAGACGTACATTAATGGGATAAGAGTAGAGAAACGTATGAGTGTATGAGTGGAGATTTGTTAGCAGTGTCAGAGTAGAGCTACACTAACAGTATTAGAGTAGTTCATTTAACAGGGTAAGAGTAGAGTGAAGCATTCTGGTAGCTTGGAGTTGGGAACTTTGAAGGATGTTTATGAACATGATTGTGGGTTCTGATACCAGATAAACCCCTGAAGGACTTATAAAGGCTCTGTGGATGAGAGTAGCTGAGGTGGCTCATGTTGTGGAGTGGTCTACCACTGAGAGGTTTACAGTAAGCAATGGACTCCACAACTTTGTGGAATTTTCAGATGCTCCTCTCTTAGTCTGGGAAATGGCACGGAAAAAGAGCTAAACAAATGAAACAGTGGATGAGTGGATCATCATGTGATGGGTCTGGACAATTTGGACAATAAAGAGTTTTATTTATGTATACATTTTTAATAGGACCTTGTGCTTTTTGAATTAATGCACTGACTCCAGTCTTAGGGAGCAGTGTACTAAGATTGCTATAATCCTTTAAATCCTTTAGAATGTTGTTAGTAAAAGCATGTTTTAAGCATGTCATATTTATTGTAATTATTGAAATCTGCATTGTCTGTAGGTCTCAAATTCCATAGCAATACCAAAAGCCTATAGGCTAAAGATAAACCCTCTGTAACTAAAGAATAACCCTAAGTACTGTACACTATACTATATTTGAAATGCATAGGTTTTTCATAGGAAAGCATATAAACTTTTATCTCCCTCCCTCTTTCTTTCCCTCTTGCTATCATATCCATCATAACATATTATATTGATGTGTTACATAATAACTCAACTGCAGGCAATGGGCAGGTTTCCTTTGTTCAGAGCCAGGCAACTGCACTCAGCAGGCCCAGTCCATAAGATAGCTTCACATTGTGTCTAGGTGGCATAAAGACTGCCCCCCTCACCGTTGTGTTAAAAGAATAACAGCTATTTCATTTGCACACCTCATAATTGCTTTTTCAGGAATGTTTCTAGGTAGTGTGCTTTAAACATCATGATTTTAGTTTCAGGTCTGAAGCTAAACTTCCTATTCCTTCAAGAATAGGAAGGAAGATTTGATGAGATGGAACACAAGTGTTAGCAAATAATAGTGAAGACAAAAATAGAGAGATGCATTTACTGTGAGAATTTGTGGCATAAAAGGCAGCACATGATCGCAAAGGAAGACCCAGAGAGGATTGTGGTGCCCACGTCAGCCAGGTTTTAGTTGAGCAGTCTGACAATTTAAGGCCATGTTTTGTTCATTTGTTTGCAACTGCCTTTGTTTAACAGATCAATAAAGCTGCTTAAGCATTAAAGAGAGAGAGAGAGAGAGAGAGAGAGAGAGAGAGAGAGAGAGAGAGAGAGAGAGATACTCAGGCATAAAAGAACATACGAAATGGAAATCTACAGAATAATCCATAAAAACGGAGGGTAGTATAAAATAAGACAGATGTGGAGGGAAGGAAAAGAAACCACAGGACAAAGAAAGAGAGTCAGAGTGAAAAATCAACACAAAGAACTCACATTCTCTCTCTCATGTCTGTTTGCGGGAGTGTAAGAGAGGGAGAGAGAATGAACATTCCCTTCTTTTTAGATGCTTTTTAGAAGCTGTCAGCTTGTCTGACTTGCATGGCTGCCGATTGCATGCTGACCAGCGTGAGCTGACAGGTAAAGATGCCCCTGTTCTCTCTCTGTAGACCGAAACAAAGAAAAAAAAACACAGTTCTGAAACGCATAACTCTGGGCACGACTACTGTGACCACAACAGAGGGAAGACTAGAGCCAAAGAGCAATGAATCTGAAAGCTTTTCACCTACTGTATTAGATTGCAATCCTGATACTGTACTCGTGGACTAATTAATTTAAATCAGATTTTTTCATAGTATTTTCCTACACTAAATATTAACAGAAAACATTTAATTTCTACTGAACCCTTGTGCCTTTTCCATCACAATTTAAGGGAATTACCATGTTCTTTAGCATTCCTCCATTTTCTTACCACCTCTGCAATCTTTCTCCTTTTGGAAAATATGCCTAATTGGAATAATGGGACAAAATTGCTTTAGTTTACTTCTGCTCCCAAGGAAACCTGGGTCTCTCCACAGCCTTATGATCCCTGAATAACAATCATCTCCTTGGCCTTTTCCCGGGGAGGTTATCCGCGAGAGGAGGGAGCATATCGCTCAGTAGGAGAGGAATAACAATATTGTAACCTTTTGCAGCGTTTGATTAAACCGTCAATTAAAATTTATGTCATGAGACACCAGGCCAATAGGCCGGTATTCTGCAGTGTTCTCGGTCCTCTCCAATTTAACGTTTTTATATACGAATAATTAAAACCAATCATGGTGGAGTGGCCGAGTCAGCATGACTGGACTCATTAGTTTGTGAATCTGAATATGGAATGAATGCGACATTGTCATGTGTAACTAAGTGCTTTGTTTCTGAGAATGTCCTGGCCTAGGTACTGTGAAGTATGCTTTAGATAGATGAAGATATTCTTCCAAGGTGAACTTAAGGTAGCTTGGTAAATTCAAAATATCAGTACACTTTCTGAGAACCTTGATATTTGATCTTTGGTATTCTTTTCCTGAGTTATAGTAATTCTAATTAAATCAGAATTCTAATAAACATTCTGGAAAGGTTAAAGGTATATCTATATCTATTGTACCTTTACTTTTAATTATATAGATGAATATCTATATAATATCTATATAAAGTCTCATACGTCTGTCTGAATGTTGTGACAGAAGGCCTTGAACAGATGACCACAGTGCTGACCTGTTCTCAAATACTAATCTACTAACTTTCATTTCAAATGTGTGATTTATGAATATAAAAGTCATTTTGAAATGCATGTATCCTGGTCAAGGTTAATGTCTCTGTAGGCTGTGAAATTTAAGGATGATTAAAAATCTCAAATATAAGGCATTTTGTTGTTGATTCCTTCCCTTTCACTGACTCTAGATTAGGAAGTTTTCCCAAAAATTCATATCACAATCTTTTTACACCCAGTCACAACCCATGCTTTCTTCCCAATTTTGAAATGTATGGTAGATAACATCCAGATTTGAAAAAGTATATGGACTTATCTGTTTGCACCATTTAAAACAAAAATTGCATTAAAGACAAGACACATCCATTAAATAAAAAGACAAATATCCAAGTACTGCAGTAGTAAAATGTATACTAAAAAATGTAAAGTAAAAGTAGTTTGTGCAGTCATTGCAGTCGGTTTTAGAATAATATCTGCAACTTCATCATACCTTGCATCTCGAAAGCATCAGTATCTTAAATCCCACACTGTACTCTGTACTCTTACACTGTAAGATTTAATCAACACAAGAGGATGCGGAGGTAAATCCCTGTATCTCACAAAACAACAACAGCTACATCAAAAACATTTACTGACGTTTACTGAACCGTAAGACAACAGTGATGTTAGACAAAAACACACTATGAACGGCAGAGCAGGTAGCAATCAATAAGGCCGGTAGGCTAGTATAAAGCATGGTGTACAACACAGTGTGAAACACCAACATAACATTAATACAAAACTTAAAAATACACCTTAACCTTAAGACCTACAGTATTACCATGGACAGGTGTAACAATGACCAACTATCAAGGTTGATAAGGAGGATGATTTGTTATGTTAACCTCTGAACATATTAATTAGTGCCCAAGAAAGATTACAAATATTTTTTGATTAATAACTTATTAATTTCAAATATGTCTGACTCTGCATTGAGCGGGCCCCTCCCCTGGCCCCTCCCCTGGCCCCTCCCTTCCCCTTTGGATTGCTCAGTCACTGTTTACAACTCTGAGCTTCAAAGCCTCTCCGCAGTGGTTTGCATGGACGCCTCATGTCCCCAAAGCTACGAGAGAAGACACAAATAGAAGCACTTCCTCTCACTGCATCAAATCAAGGTTCAGACTGACCCACTCGCCTCTCCTTCTCTCTCTTTCACTCCCACCTACGATTTGATAAGTCATGATCCTCACTGTGTGAAGGTATTGTGGTCAGAGGCAGGGAAAGAAGGAGGGAGCAAAGAGAACCCGTTGTTCTGCTGGTGTGGTGCCTTTTTCAGGCCCTTTAGGGTGTTTGAATGTAAGTGGTGCAGTAATGAAAAGGGTCTCTAGATGGGCTGTCTAAGCTGTCCATTCCTTATCTTTCTAGTATTCTAAATATTCTGCTTTTTTCTTCCTTCTTTCTCTGTTGCTAAGATTCCACTATGGGGAGGACAGAACATTAGCAAAGATCTTTTTGAAAGGACTCTATTCTTCAAAAATAAAAAAGCAGAATAAGTAACAATAACAACATTGGAAAGTTCTGCCAGGCAATATTGCAATTTCAATATTGTACATTTCGAATTTGCAGAAATTCCTGATTGAATGGAAAGTTAGAACTGATCGTAGTTATGATTAGCTATGGGTTTAGCAGCGATTTTGTGTTCTTGTGACTTCATTCATTTGAAACACATTCAGGAGCTCTTGTTGCAATTGATCATTGGGTACAGTTCTGGCTTATGACCTGTCAGATCTCTGTGGTTACATGGATGGGCCCAGGATTGCAGAGGGCTAATAAAGCATTGTGGAAGAAAAAGAGAAAGGAGGCAACATGTGTTGGTAGTCTCAGTTCTCAGCCTGAAAGGAAACTGAGGGCTGTCTGCGTTGAAGGGGATGAGGTGGGGTCTGGTGTTCGTCTGTTCAGCACAAGGTCTGTCTTTATCTTCACAGGGTCACCATCCTTTAAAAGAAGGCTGAGAAGTCATCTCCATTCTCTCGACTTCGCCCCTCACCCCAGTACCAAACACAGTTCATGAGCTTGGCTAATCACAATAACTACGCTTCATAGGATGCTTGCTTTAAAGCATTCTTGCTGTTGCTTTAAGAGCACCTGAAAACACTTTCTCCAGGCTTTGCTCCATTTCATGAGACTTATCCATTGTTTGTCAAGGTTGCAGTGTCCTTCAGGAGAACTGTAAACTAACACAGCACATCCCGTGTTTTCTTCTGAAGAAGGCAATTTCTTGGGCATGGAAATCTATCTTTTAAGAATCCAAGTGCTTGTTAGAGTTCACTGTTCACTGACCTCTCTCTGAAGAGAGAGAGTATGATGTCAACCACTAGAGAGAAACACCTCATTGAACAGAGGCTTGAGTTTGGCTGCTTCTGTGATTTTTTTAAAATAATTCACAACACATTTTGTTGTGTTTTACAATTATCAGAAAGTATTCTGACAATGACACTTCCTCACAACTAAATATTTTAAAGAATGCCTCTTTGCATAAAAACATGCAGTAATTGAATTAATTGAATTAGTGCATAAATAGCATTATTTAAATTAGTATTAGAAGTACAGGGGCCATGGGCTTTATCTAAGTATGGATGGTATGAATATGGACTGAGGGCTATTTTGTTTTCTTACATACTTAACACCTCTTTTTACTGAGAGAGATTTACTGAGAGACTCTGACTACACCTGACTTCATTGAACCTATTGCTGAAGTGGCTTGCTCTGTTCCATACATTTAATGAGCACACTGATGACAAAATTACATTAAAAAATCAGGCAGAAGTCTGTTTAGAAGTGTTTTATTTAAGGCACAGTTCTGTAAATCTGCATTACATAACAGACTGTATTTTCTCCTCTGCCCCTCCCCATCGTGCTAGCATCCAGTTTCTCTCCCCTTATATCTTTCTCTCAGTGTATGATCAGGCTGACATTGTGTGGCATTGTGCTAAATATAACATCCTCTCCTCAGCTAGCCATGCAACCCTGCCTCCAGCACAGTGACGCATGACTCTTGGACTACCTCTTGGCTAAACCTATAGTGTAATATTACAGGTCACCTCGATCTGCTGATCCAACACAGGCTTTGCTGAGTTTCATGTGTTGTTAACTTTAGAGCTCAGGTTAAATCAACTGGTTTCAGGTCAGCATTTTTTAATGATACATAGTCCTTTCATTGAGTCTGTTGATGTCAGTTGATAAACAGCTTCTTATATGGACAAGAAATACTAGAGGTCACTTTCTCATATTCGCCTAATTAGACCGCAAAGTTTAGTCAAGTGGTTCACTCTCAGTTTCATCAGCTTTCAAATACCAAACATCATTTGCTGTGCTTGTACAAAGAAAAAAAAACTGTAATTAAAAAGCACTGCTGTGAACGAAGGCCTAACATCTGCTCGCAGCAATTTATTTTCAGACACATCTCTGCATGGGGCACTTCTTCAGGAGGCCTGGGCCACACAATTCTGCAAGTGCGTTTCCCACCACTGAATGCATTATTCACCATGGCCCCCGTTATTCTCCAGCTCAGCCGGGGCTGATGTGCTCTCGGACCCCAGCTGCTCACTCTGGCCCGACCTGTGGACCACGGTGCACTCGAGCCGAGAGCTTTACTCTGGAAAGGGCACGTTTTTTGTTGGTTGTTGCTGCAAGTGACCAGGGTGGAAAAGGAGAAAAAAAAAGGTTAGCGTGTCTTTGAAGCCTACTGCAGAAACAACGAGGACAGGCGAGTGGGGGGGGGGGTGTTGGTGCTAATTCTAAGTCCTGCTGCTTTAGTTGTGGTGTTTCTCTTTCCCCTCATGCAGCTTGATGCAAAATTGCACACACACCCCTCCCACCCCACGACTCCACAACAAAGAAGAAAAGAAGGGGTTGTAAGCATTTGTCTCCTCTCCTTCCCAAAGGAAGTCTGCAAGGGACAGCAGACAGGTGGACATTGAGTCATACTATTTTTGCTTTTTTGTTTTTCTCTCCTTTCTTCTCTTTTTCTCTCTTGCGTTCCCACTCTAGCACTCCCTCCATTCGAATTGCCCTGTATAGAGCACCTGTGCAGCTGGCCGTTTTAGACACCCATTGATATGTTTATTGCTTGCGGTTTTGCTCACTTGTCGGTAGAAAGAACGCAGTGGGAGTGGTGGAGTTGTGATAAATGTTGCAGGGCATTTGGGCTCCTAGAGATCACAGGAAAGTGCCGCTGTGGTGAAGATTGATTTCTTTCCTATGTTCCTTCCGAGTGCCCGCGATTAATGACCCTCTCAGCTAGCCATCCGTCAGCTTCTCCCCACATCTAGCCACTCGTCTGGTCTTCTGAAAGCCCGACCATGCCGCTGCCTTGTACACCTCCTTACTCCGTTCCACTGTTCATTAGCATATCACTAGCATGCTTATATTCCCTGTTTGCCCCAGATTGATGAGGTTACTCTTGCCCTGCACCTGTTCAACAGCAAAGCCTTGATCCCCCCACTAACCTCCATCAGCGTGGGCGTTCCCTTGCCAGCCAAAAGACAAAATTGCAAGAACTGTCGCTGTTGCAAGAGTCAATTAGTCAATTACGACTAAACTCCAGTTGAGATTAGGTATCAATCCATAATCATGCCTTTTGGAAATGAGGGATTTGGGACTTCTGTAATTTAGCATTGTTTTGGGCTGGTTTTCTGATTTGGAGTTAAGCAACGGACACTAAGATAAGGATGCTGAAGAGACTCATCTTCTGTGCTCGACCAGAACAGAAAGTGCAGTGCTTGGTAAGCACACAAGAGGCCAGAAAGTTTTTCAGTTGCATGTATCCTGACAGCAGGGTCAGGAAAAAAGCAGTAAGAAAGTAATAAATGCCAGTACTAATACTGATGATTTGACCATTCCAAGATGCCCAACAAGCAGTTCAGCTTTTCTAGCAGAAGCTCAGTGGTTAAGGCTCTGTGCCATCGACCAGAGGGTTGTTAGCTCAAGTCCCAGGACAGGCAGGGGGTGATGAGAGTAGCATGCAGTTGCAGAGATCTCAGCAGCACTGTTCTGTCCTACCATACCTGAGCCTAAAAGCTGCCCCTAACTGGCATGTGACAAACAGTAAATGGCTGACCATGGGTTTATTTCACATTGGTGCTTGAGAGGAGGTCATCTTGGGAAACAAAGTGACAAATTCCAAGGTCTTAACACTGGATAATGAAATGGTTCTAAAAAATGTTTTGTTGGTTGTTTGGTTCTTGCAACACATGAACTGTTGTTGGATTGTATCTGGAACGCTTGACAAGCTTTACAAACATTCCCTGTTGACATCGGTTACATTTTAAAGGTAGAATATGAGGCATTTATATGTTTTTCTAGTCTGTAGTCTTCTACTGATTCCAGGACTGTTTAGCCACATCCTGGCTTCATGCCATTGTCCATTACTATTGGATAAGCCTTGAAATTGTTCATCTGATCCATGTCTTTTCATGGATAATGGAAATCCTTTATCTTGTAAGTTTAGAGGGTTTAGCTGTACACATGTTAAGACACTGTTTGGCATTGGCATTTTTGAGCCCCATAACTGAGAACTTCTACAATGGATCCCTCCTAAGAGAACTGGGGAGTTTGTAAGCTTCTAAGGATGCTAAAACCCTCATTTACTTTCAGCTCCCTTAAGATACATCTGAGGCTAAACTGAAAGGATGCTTTTCGCTGTTCTTTGTGTGATTGCTTTAATATAGAGGAATTAGCAGGACATTGAGGACAAAACAATTTACTTGGAACAACCCCACTGGAGTGCAGTGCTTTAGGAATCACAGCAATAGCTTGTTTTGGTACTGTTTTACAGAGTGCTTTGTCAGTGGTTTTCCAGCTCTGTAGCAGAAGGGCACGATACAGTTGGCAGTTTTTTTTATTTATTTTTTGTTCTTGAGCAGGCCACCTCACTGACCTGACATCAGCGATTATCAATACATTTTGCCTGTGTTCTCTTTTTCTCCATCGCCCACTGTCCCTCTTTCTCTCTCTTCCTTTCTCTCTCTTTCTTCTCCTTCTTCCCCTGAACTCTTCTTCTCTGACCAGATCCAGTCAACGGTCCTCAGAACGTGAAGGTTGTGGATGTGCGTGCACGGCAGCTGCGACTGGAGTGGGATCTGTTCACGTATGCCGTGACACGTTGCCACAGCTTTAACCTGACCGTGCAGTACCAGTATGTGTTCAACCAGCAGGAGTTTGCCGCCGAGGAGCTTATCCCCACCTCCTCCCACTACATCCTGCGAGGACTCCGGCCCTTCGTGACCGTCAGGCTGAGACTGGTGTTGGCCAATCCAGAGGGCAGCAAGGAAAGTGAAGAGATTGTTAAGCAGACTGAGGAGGATGGTGAGTTGAATATATATATATATATATATATATATATATATATACTGTGTATATATACAGTACCAGTCCAACAATACATAAACAAAGTATATATATATATATATATATATATATATATATATATATATATATATATAAAACAAAGCTATTATCAAAGTAACGAATAATTATTTAAGCAGCAATATTTGTCTAAGACAGCATAATCCAATAAGCCTATCAAATCAAAGGATCTGGCATTTACAGTACCTGACCTGTAATGTAGTATGTATGTAACAGTGTCAATAGTGATGTGAATTACTGTAATTATTATAAATCTACAATATTTCACATGTGTAGCTACATGCTGGCTGTGTTTATCTCGACCATTATGCAATAACATCTGTCTGCAGGCCACAGACATATGAGCGTGTCATTCAGTACATATATAGAAAATTATTTGGCAAGTCTTTGAGTCATGCATGGAAATGTAGGCATACTTTTAAGTGCTGCTGACCAAATGCATGGGCATACTGCTCAGAACTGGAGATAGGTGTGTCTTTATGTACAGATGGTTAGGGTTGGTCCATATCTGGACTGAAAAAAACACCCATGCGTCACACTGAAAGAGCCATTCCATCTGGAGTCTGCTGACAGCCCCTTCTTCCACTATGCCATTTACTTAGCTGTGAAAGTAAGAGACTGTTCTTCGCTTATCTTGCTATGTATATACTCACCTAGCAAACAGTAAGTGACACCAGGAATATTTTGGGATGTGCATCTTGTTGGCAATTTGTTGGCAAGCTAGCTGATTTATTTTCTTAGTGACTGACATTGTTGTTGAAAGAATCATAAATGACAACTATTTTATTGCATCTGTGCAGTAGCTAGCTAACTAACTAGGTATCTAGGTGTCTAAATAGGGAGGTATCTATGTAGGTAGCTAAAATTTTCCGGAGCAGTAAGACACAGAAGACCCCTCAAAGTGGCTCTCTTGTTGAACAGAATGTAAGGTATTCAAGCATTAGGTTGAAAGTCAATCAATTAATAGATGTTCTTACAGTAATGGTACATATGTTACTTCAAACTCCAACCAGGTGGCCCTTGTTTGCCACAACATTCAATGTTATGGCCTTGCTTCTCACTCATAGGACCGCTTTTGTTTTAGTTTTCCTAAACTATTGAATCTCATTTAACTCACCATTAATTATCAGGCACTTCATGAACTGTGTCACATGTGATGAACCACAGGAGATGCAGCAATTTGCAGAGCACAGTAAAACATCACTAACAACCCACAGCAACTGTTCTTTCTTTAGCTCCTTTAAAACAAATCTGGACACTGATTGATGTGATTCCTGTTCTGATTCCTGTTCTGTTCCATTCTCAAGACAATGTCAATAACCTTGCTCCTTGCTTTATCGGTGGACTGACGTGAGAACTTGAACTCCTTCAGTGTTTTTAATAGCTGATTTTGGTGAGGGACTTCTTTGTTCTTTGTTCTGTTAAGGCTCAAACACTGAAAATAACTGTTATCAGATTTTAATATGAGTCAGTGTTTTCCTCAAAATATTACTCTGTCAGATGTCGTAATTGTCAGTGGCATAAAAGATTAGTTGACTGTGTGTCTGCTCCTCATCATCTTTGCAGGATATATTTCTGCTGTAAGGTCAAAACCAGCACATCAAAGACGAAGGCTTGTTTGATACCGGAACCGTGAATGTTTGTAGCTGGCAATCAAGCTGGCTGTAAAATAAGCAGTCTTTATACCTCCATGTGTTTCACAGAAATACTGGTAGACTAAACGTATATAAATCTTTACTGGGGAGAATGTTATTTATGCAGAGCAGTTTAACACATCCATAGTGAAGTAAAATGTTAACTATTCGAAAGGCTTGATTCATAATATCCTAGCTTGGGGAATGTAGTATAATGATCCATGCCAAGAATTGTAGCTGCCATAGGATAATTGGTTTTTCAGCTAGCACATTTAATATTGTGAAGTGAGAGCGGAGAAGGTTCAGCGATCTTTATGTATTGTCAACTTGATCTTTTCCTTTAACAAAGCCACACTTAGGTATCAAAGACAAAGACAAGAGTTCTTCTATTCTGCTTTATAATCCTTTGTGAGAAAGGTACTTAAAGGTTGGTGTCAAGAGAGTGCTGTAAAGATCTACATGGTCTTTGTAAAGATCTACATGGTCTTTCAAACACAAGTGCTGATTTACTGAGCAAATGAGAGAAGCTATTCAGCACTGTCTTCAGGCAACATCTTGCTTTTGTGGTGTGGCAGTGCATGGCAACAATAAGCCAAATGAAGAATTTTGATTGCTGTAGTGTGTGTTCCCTCAACTTGTTCAACACTAGCAACATCCATATTATGTGTGAACAGACTTTATAAAGGTGATGGAAAAAGTGAGAATGAAATAGAAAAAGGAAAACCCTCAGCCAAAGATAATGACAGAATGGTGCATGTTTTTGGAAACAGCTTAACTGGTAAGAATGGTGTGTCACATAGCTAACTGAAGACCAGTCAGTTCAGAATGAATTGTCTTGAATCTAATTCCACCTCTGAATTTAACTGATGTTATACATGTGTACTCATTAAGGACGTTTCATGTAAAACTGGTGAAAAAAATATTTGCTCATTTACCTGTTAGCAACAACAAAGGTACCATCTGTCCCTATTGTGGTACTTAAGTTGAATAGTACAATTTTCTAGGGTGTACATATCAACAACTTCTTCACAGCAACAGGAACACAGTGTGAGCTTACAAAAACAAATTTGAATTTTAGAGGTTTCAATGGTTAGTCAGGAGCTGGGTTCAGCTATGTTCAAAATATAACAGGTTTCATTAATTTATTAGTTAATCATTCGTTAACTAGCCTACCTCCTTCATTGCTTAGGCTAATATGTCAATGTGGTCTGCTTGATCAGAAACAGATAGACTTATCTCTTTTGCTATCAGTTTACACATGGCATATTGACATGACATGACCTCTATAAGCAGTATATACTGGTGTGGAGATGAAAATATTTTTCATGATGAATTAGTTACATAAACAGCCTGACAATTTAGTGACACATGTAACATTATTTATTATTCAGTATTGCCATTGGCATTTTGAAGTTTTAAACATATGCTAATTTTAACAGATCTCTCTAGTTACTAAATTCAGAAATTTATGTAATAAGAAGTGAAATGATTGAAAGTGAAATGCCAATATGCAGTCTATTACTGAGCCAGTTATATAAGTTCACAGAACTGTTATGCTTTTTCATAAAGTGTAAACCTTTAGAAAAATGTCTATATTTCAAACAGTACAGTAGTGTCACATCACTATATCATTTCAGATATGCATACTCCATTCATATACATAGATATACATAGAGTTTCAGATATACTTACTCCATTCTTTTTTATTTATAGATTAAATAAACAAATAAATAAGATAATAAATTAATAACATACTATATCAATCTGCTAAAAGTTTAATCTGCTTTGCAAAAATTGCTGTTTTCCATATTAAGGCAGTGCTCAATTCGATCATTTCCCAGAGGGTCCCCATAACCCCAAAATGTTACACACAGGCAGCTTTTTTTTACATGAGATTCTATGAAAGTTCATCATGCCAGTTTATACTAAATTGTTGTAGTCTTTGTTTTAGAATGGGCAGTCTGTTTTGATATGGATCAGTCTCTCTTGGTTATTCAACATCTCCTCTTCTGTCTGGAGGTTTCTTTCTCTTTTTTTCATCTTTTTGCATATGAAAACCCATAATTGCTCGCCTTTGTGTTAGCAAATTGACGGACATCTGCAACATTTCATTTGTAAAGCAGACCTATCGTCTCTCTACGCTGCCATATATGGTAATAATTGCAGGACAGAGAAATTAGCATGAGGGCCAAGCAACAGCTTTTACCTTATTGGGCAAACAACACAGCACAGTGTTTCATCTTCTAAAATATGCTTATGATTAAAAACAGGGATAAACAGCCATATTATGCATGTAGGTAGGACACAAATGTGTACATGTGTCCATGCAGGCACACACACACAACATACACGCACACCATTGCATGCAGATACACCCGCACACACTTTTCTGTAATAGTTTGTTCATTACTTCTTTTAAAGGGAAAGAAATTGAGGGAGTGCAATCAACGTGCCTATTAAAAGTCATGGCCATCACTTGATTGAAGCAAAAAGAAATAGTTAAAAAACAATGAGGAAAAATGTCATTAGCACTTTTAATATAATGAAACATGCCACTCAAATCTTTGCATAAGAAGCTAATGAGCTTTTGATTAATATGTACCATTTTATTCATGCACAAACACACACACATTCAGATTAAACAGGCTTGCACAGACACAGGGAGAGATATGAGAGTGGACAGGAGCTTAGTTGTAATTATATTTTTTTTCTATTTATGATTTAATGTTCTTGGGCCAAGGCTGAATCTAGGCCAATTAAGTTTTATTGGGACTATAAACAAAATATAATTTAAATGTTTTTATCCTGGCTGAAATACAGCACGATGCCCTATGCTTCGCCTTTTTACATTTCAGATTTACGTTGCCTTTTCTTTTCTTGGCTGGGTTTTTCATTTCCTCCATGTTGGTCTTTCCTGGCTGTGCACAGGAGGAAGTGTATGAAAGAAAATTAAACAATAATTAATTATTCTTTATTCATTATTCATTATGCTTATACATTCAGAAAGTACATAGTGATGTGCCTGTTACAATGTACAGGAAATACATATTTTCTTTATTTTAGACATTACAATGAATCAGTTGACCTTGTGATTTAACATCATATTACATCTGAGCTCATTCATTTTAATTTACCATGCAAAATTATATCGACAGTAGTTCACTGGAAAAAATACTTAATTCCTTTTACTCACTACCTTCTAGTGAGACTGCTACTGTCTAATCTGTGAATACCTGAGGGGGGCCTCCACTTCCAGCGCTATTACAGACCGACCATGATCATCTTTTTAATCTGCCCTCCCAATTAACCAAGATTTACCTCTAAGCAAACAATAGCACTGAGGCTGCTAAGTCAGACTAAATGACCATTTAGCTAAGTCATTAGCTCTCTTTCCCCTGACTGAGGAATGTGGTTAATTAGTGTGTCATCACTAACTGTGAGTCAAACACCCTACCTAACATAGACGTGGGAGAGACTACGATCATGGGTGGTAGCTTTAGGATCTAAGTTAGTTCTGGTCTCTAGAATTAACATGCTAAAAGCTAGTGTGTACTTAAACAAATGTACACTTAAATGGCAAATAAATGAATTTGGTGTACAAAACTAATAGCACCTGTTTTAGTGTGTCACCTAGAAAACAGATTTGAAAGTGTGATCTAAAAAAATGTGATGGGAATATGGAGAATGGTAAGAATATGGCATGGATTGCAAACAAATAATAATACTGCACCAGACAGGCACATAAATACACAGAGGAACATACAAAAACTGATTGACTCACACTTATGCTCACATAGGCGTTCACACGTGCATGCAACACACACACATCACACACACGCGCAAACACACACACACACCCACACACACACACACACACTCACAGAGTTGTACTCGTAGCACTTGTTATCACCTCTCTGTGCTGAAGGGTAGAGTCTCACAAAAGCTGTTACAATTCACACTCCTTCATTGCAGCTGAGGTGTGTTTGACATAGTTTCACAGATTTAGTCAGCCACTGTCTGCTTGCCTTATTTTATTTCTGCCCAGCAACACTGTCATTCTACGTCATCCTTTTTCTAAAAACAATTGCATTTTATTTAATAGATTTTGTTACTTTGAGGATTTAGGCTTCAAAAATGTTAAAAGTAGTAAGTATTAAAAGTAAATGTATTTTCCTTGTGAAAACTTATATATACATTTGTGAAATAAGTTGTGATATGACATATGATTTATAAAGTTAGGACATAAAAGTTGTTATATTGCTAGACCAGTAAATCTGTGTGTATGTGTGTGTGTGTGTGTTTACGTGTTTACATGTTCTCTCTAGTACCTGGTCCTGTTCCTATGGAGTCTATTCAGACAGGCCCATATGAAGAAAAGATCTTCATTCAGTGGAAGGCTCCCAATGAAACCAACGGTATCATCACTCTTTATGAGGTATGGTCTAAATACATTAAATATGTAAACCTGTATCTTTCTAACATAGTGTTTGTAAATTAGCTATGGCAGTACATTTAAATATATGAGAATGCAAAGATGTCACAATAAAAAGACATATATCTTACTACCCACATATCAGTCTTCACAGTCCTCGCACTTCTTCACAAATGAGAGACCTGATACGCGATGCACAAACATGCACTTGAAGGTGCTGTGCATCACTTTAACGTGTGCGCACAAGGGGCCAGGCAGCATGGAGGAACCTTCAGATCTTCCTCGTGTGGCAAAGTGCAGCCACCCCTTGCATTCTGCTTTTGTTTTAAGGTATTTCGCTTTTGTTTTAAGGTGCTCTGATTAGTTGTGTCCCATCTCCATGATAAGAGGATTGGCAAAATTCAGCAAATGTACTGAGCGGACACAATACGCTCCCATTTGGTGAGATAATTGCTGTAATAACCCTCATTGATTTTAATTAGAACCATCCAATAGAATTATCAGAGGGATGGGGGGAGCTGGACACATCTCTTGTCTTTGCTTTTAGTTTTTTTTCAGGCAAATTAGACCTGGGACAATGCTTTCAGAGAACAGAGGGAGAGAGAGCGTCGGGGAGGAAGATGAAGGGATGGATAGATAAATGTATCAGGAGGAGCTTCCCTCTTAAGAGGTTGAGAAACAGAAGGACAGAGAGGGCGTGATAGCAATGATGGAGCAAAGATTTAAAGCAGGCATCATCATATATATCTGCGGAGAGATTTTCTGCGTGTCTATTTTCAGTTGAGTTCACTTGGCCAAAGCTTTCTGGGCTTGATGGCAGCTAATCTAATTGTGTTATTGACTGTAATAAGGAGAATGAAGGGGGAGCGGACTGTGTGTTGACACGGGCACTGACCCTGTTGTCCCACAGCTAATTGGAGAATCAAGCACAGGGTGTGAATTGATCTTGGCTTTTCTAACAGTACCTTGGTAGCTTACTAAATGTTTCATACCCCCATACACACATCCACACACATTCAAACATCCACGTACACGGACTGACATACCCACAAAACAGACATACAGACAAACATAGACGTACCCACAAAAAATATACATTGTGTGAAGTACTGGACAAGTTTCTGATCACATATCGTATGCTTAGATACTCTTCTTCTGGTCGCTGTTAAACCTGCTAACAAAAAACAGCGACCAGAAGAAGAGTATCTAAGCATATGATATGTGATCAGAAACTTGTCCAGTACTTCACACAATGTATATTGTGCCCTTTCTCGCCCTCTTTCTGAAACAACCTTCAGCCATGAGGTCTTTGGGACTTTCCAGAAATTAATTACCTTGCTTATAAAATAAAAAAGAGAAGCTTATGAAAGAGATGGAGAGCATGGCGTGGGGGAGGAAGCGGAACTCGTCTCTCTACATTAATCTCCCCAAATTACCGAGTGAGTTTCTGCACGATGGCAAACTGAGCTTTTTGCCCTCACTCCCTTACTTCAGCTTTATCTCTATGCAAATAAGGGGAAGTTAATAGTGCAGCACCACTTCTGCTTGTTCTGTCCTTCAAGTTTTGTTCTGTCTAATTTGCGCGGCCCCTTGAAGAAATGTTTTGATGATGTGATCACTTCTGCGCCCCCACCCCACACCCTGCCTCAACAGTCGTCTGAAACCAGCTTGTTCTGTGTTTTGTGAGTCAAAGCATCCACTCTTACAAAGCAAGCCATCTCCTTGTCATGCAGGTCTTTGAAGGCTTGGCACCTCTCAGAAGGTAAAAGCGTTTTATTAAGAAAAGCAATTAAAACAAATCAAACGGAGCTTCTACTTAACCATGTTTTGCACCTACACACAGTGTCAGGGACTTTTGGCACGATGAATGTACTCCCTTTGATAGCAGTGTGGATTCTGTGAGCTGTTTTTTCAGTATACGAAAAAGAAAGCAACATACAGTTATTTTTATACATGATCGATGGTCATTAATCATCCAGAAAGCTCCAGTGTTGCTGTCAGTTAGGTCTAGAAAATGGAGCCTCTGTAGTTTTAATTAGCATTTAAGATGCAAGGGCAGTACTTACCTCGATAAACACAAAGAAGTAGACAATGTTTTTAGGTCTAACGCTTTAGTGAGTTACTATTTCAGGTTCCTAAGTTCATGACATAATATTCACCCTTATGATAATTATTGTATTACTGTAGTTATTACATTGTGAATACAGTGCTGGAATATTGGCTCTTTGATTGACTGAAAGAGTGATGGAAGCAGGAAACTTCAGTTTGCTTTCTGACCAGACAATTTGGTTCACTAATGGGGAAGCATGGCAGAGCCCATCCATCTCAGAGCTGCTCTTAGCGCAAGTGTGAAGATCCCCCCACCACACACACACCACACACACACTGAGCAGCTAAAATAAGAAGCTGTCATGCATATTAGGGGAGGTTTGGGACCCTAACGAAGACAAACGGCCCATCTATCCCCAGCGGAGGAGAGGAAAGCGGATTCCTCAACACCTCTTCCCCTCCTCCCTCCTGGCCACGTTGTTCCACGCTGCTGTCGATAAGTGAGGGCCAGACACATGGAGAGAAAGGCAGAGCCACTTTTCCCAGACCCTCTTATGCACTGGAGAAAAACCAAGTCAATGGTCAGTCGCCCGCTGCCCCTTCAAGAGACGGGCGAGGAGGAGCTCATGCTGATGGGAAGACTGCTGTTTTGGTTTACCACGAATCACGAATATGGTGTACGTATGCCATACTGAAGCACTTTCATGCGTTATTACTGTAAAGTGGTGCTACTGTTTATGAGGTATTTTGCATTTAAAAAACACGCAAGGGCACGGCCCAAGGTGAATTGTACTTCAGCAGATAGGCCGTCACCTCACTCTAAAATCGAAGAAAAATCCGTTTCTTTCTCCCATCGGCACCTTAAAAGCTCACACATCCCTCCTGAGGTAGGCGGTGCGAAGCACAACGCCTTGACTCTTTCTAGGCCTGCTTGTTTACACACTTTGAATCTCTGGGGAGGACTACTCCAAAAAGACACTCCTGGCACTGTATACCCTGGCCAATGCAACGTGGGTTTCCAGATTTGCATTTGAAGAGACAACTTAACAGGCAGGCGTCCACAGCAGATGTCTTGGATTTTGACGGTGGAAGAAACACAGCGGGCAGGGGACTCTTAAAAATCTTTGGGGTTGAAAGTCCATATGGGACGGTGCCTGGATTCATCTCATTTCTTTGTGACTACTCTTCTGGGTTTATGGGAAATTGCTGGTTACCAGATTCTTGAATCTTTCATTTGGATAAAATGCTGGTGTCTCTCACTCTCTCTCTCTTTCTTTGTGTGTGTGTGTGCACTTGTGCGTGCGTGCGCACACTTATTTGTGTGTGACCGAAGGCTCTTTTGTCAAAGGACCCTGACTACTTCTAGAGTTTCTTAGTCCCTACCTCACCAGTCTTGCCAGCTGTTCTCTCTGTCACATCTCTTTGTCCTTTCAGCAGACTACACCCTCCCTCCCAGTGGGAAGACACACATTTAAACACTGATTATTGCTCCAGATTTACTTTGAATAGATTGAATACAGGACTGTCTAGCAGATCTCAACACAAAATATTGTAATTTCATTACTTTTTTGAGAGCGCATGTGCACACACACACACAAGCACTCACACACACATACATTCGAATAATGGAAATGTATCTCTTCCAAATGAAAGCCCAACCCTACTTTAGGTTCTGATTTAGGGCGCTGTTAGCTGCCAGTCACGTAGCATCTTGGGCCAGGTCTTCCTCTGTCGCATGACAACTAACACTGACCCCAAGTCAGGGAAAAAGAGGGAGAGAGAAAGAGTTTAAAACAAAGAAATGACTTTGTTCCTTCTCTAGCCTCCTGCTCTTTCATTCTAACACCAGCCCAGCACAGTGGCTCTCTATTTTCTCCCAGGGTAATGGGAGTTAAGTGGAAGCTTATGACAGAATAATGGGTGGTCTATCGATCTGCTCAGTGACCTTTCAGTTGCTATGGTCTTTTCATTCAGTCAGTAAAAATGGACACGTTAATAAGCATTCTTGTGGGCAACCTGTCTGGTTGGAATTCACATGTAGTTCAGTTCAGTCATATTTGTTTAACACTTACCACAACAGTTGTGTCACGAAGCAGCTTTCTGAAGACCAGGAGGTCAGTGTTCTGTCAAGTGAGGCAGGGGCAATGAGACAGCATGTACAATTCAAGGGTCTTAATGTCGTCCATCAGGCCAAAGCTACGTGTAGCAGGTGTTTCATAGATGATTTAAGCAGAGACCTCCCAAGCAACAACCCTGAGAGAGACAGAGAGCTATCCAGACACAAACAAGATAATGTGTGAACTCCAAAGTGTGAAAGATAAGAATTTTCCATTGCAAATTATCTTGGATTAACTTGAGGGGACTAGTGCAGTTCATGTTTGATCCAATTTCAGGATGATGAATTGTAGTACTACTCGAATGAAAGCATGCTCAAAACATTTTTTATCCCATTCTCCTTGACTTCTAATTTCTGAAAAAAGTGTACTCAGGGTTGGGGTATGATTAGAGTGTCCAAGAACTGATTTGAAAAATACAATTTTTAAATTATTTTTTAAACAGGGTTTATAGTAGTGGTTTGCATGTAATAGCCTCGGACTAAGCAGCCTTCGGTAAAAATCACTGCTGAAGTACTTCAACCTACTCAATCTCCATATTACCCACATACCCACATTTTCTCCATACCTATGCTTTCATTGGTCTATAAAAATCTTAGCTTTATGAGCTCCACCAATAGGGGTGGAGTATATCAACAGAGAAACAGGCAGCAGTGCTTATAGGCCCTCGGATAAGGGCCTATTATTCATAAAATAATGAAGCAATGATATTTTACTATTTCTTTGATAAAAGAAATGGGATACATCAACCATCAGTCATGTATCCTTGCTCTTTTAAACATAATACAAAGGGGGCCAAAATCCAAACATCTAAATGACCAAAAGGTCATTATAAACATGATAAAAGGTCAGTTTTTAAATATTTCTAAACCCTGAAGTGTGACTATGTATCTTAAACAGCAATCATAATAAATAGCGGTAATAGGTCAAGTACCATTCAAGGTACTGCTCTGGTTATAGGTGGCAACATAACTGAGGTCAGTTCCATTTCCTTCATGTTTCTCTGTGGACTGACATGGGAGACTCACTGCTGGATTTACTGATAACAAAAACTGAACTTAAAGACTACTTAACCCCCTTAATCAAACATATGACTGTAAAACATAGAGTATGCCTTACACAACCAGCTTGGAGTTTTGAAGAAGCAGTTTTCTGAGAAAGAAGTTGATATTTTTATGCATTTCACCTCCCCCTAGACAGACACCCAGTTCAAGGTTATTATTGTATTGCTGTTGGTTAAAAAGGTCCGTCTTGTGTTGTTCTACTGAAGTTCTCTTTATACTTTGCTAGTCATGATTTGCCAGATGGAAAAGTAAATAATCTCATTGCCTTTAGAGGCATCCAAAAGAGTGTGAATGAGTCAGCACAATGCCAGGAGTGTGAGGTAGATGAGTCTGCAGGATCTTAAAGGTGTGTGATAGCTGTAGGGTGACTCATCCATGTCTTTCACTCATATTTCTCCTGCCCCTCACACCCCGACTGGCTCATTGTGGTGGTTTGTATCTACAAATGTTTGTACAAATCCCAGATATACGGGTGTATTCTCTCAGACAAAAGTCTGTTTGAAAACATGTTTTTCCATCCTATTTTGTTGCATCTGGACAGTAGTGGGCCTTGAACCCGTGTGTGTGTATGTGTGTGTTTTGTGTTTTTGTGTTTGTGTGTGTATGCGCACGTCTGTGTCTGTGTGTCCCCACTACGCGTGAAAAGCTTTTAGACAGCAGGCCTGCCAGGCACCCAGCTGTCAATTTATTTGATTTGAATCCTTAAATGCATGTTGTGAACTGTGAAACATCAAGGCTAAACTGTTTTGATTGCCCCAACACCCTGTAGTTATCAATTTACACAAATAGCGATCTGCACAGAGATATGAACTGACTGGCTGTGTGTTGTGTGTTGGAGGGACTTTCGGTGATACCTGGTGATTGACATATCAACCGTTAATTTCTACAATCTTAATTTAGTGTCACATGTAATTTTTCTGGCAGCACCAAGTGGATGGTCACAGCAAACAGTCATCCCCTGCCCATCATCCGTGAAGCCAGCATCCACCCAAGACATTCATTCACAGATTAAGCCTGAAATAAAATTGATTCACTGTAGAATCTCTATAGATAGCAGCACCGTTAAGTCCAATAGTAGGAGGAGTCTGCTGTGCTAATGAATCATGTTATTTACAGTGTGACCAAAGTCGCTGAAACTGCCATGAAACTGCTTCAAACATTTGGAAGAATGTGTGTAGAAAGGCAAACTGTCAGACTGGTTACTCCTTTGTTTTTCTGAGCTGAGCTTTCACAATCTCTTTCTTTCATTGACTTTTTTGTGTGTTCTTATATAACTACATCACGTTGCCACAACTGTGCTCCTCAGTCTGGGCCACCTGCATATCTTAGTTTCCGTGCTTCATCATGCCCAACTACTCGCCATGCTACACAGGTTATGAACCAATCACCCCCCCCCCCTCCCCCCTTTTCCATAGATCACCTACAAAGCCCTGAGCTCACTGGACCCCAGCGCCGATCTCAATGCCCAACATGGCCGGGTTTTCAAGCTCCAAAATGAGACTCACCATCTGTTCATGGGGCTGTACCCTGGCACCACCTACTACTTCACCCTGAAGGCGAGCACCAGCAAGGGCTTCGGCCCACCTGCCACCATCCGCATAGCCACCAAGATTGCAGGTAAGAGGGATGTCCTGCCTCCACCTGTAGTTTTACTCACATAGTGCAGTTCAGTGCAGTTAGTGCAGTTCAATTCAGCATCTTGTTTCTTTAAATGGTGATATGATAAGGGGTGAGAGATCTCTTTGAATGGTGGAAGAGAGATGATGGCTTTAACATGATGCGTTTTGGTACATGCTCATTTGAGGTCAGCATGGTATGCATAGCTTGGTAATTCATAGTTCGGTATGGTATTTATATAGCATTTGATATTGAAGCCATGATGGGTGCTGGATACAGGCAGCAGTGTATTTTGTTTATTTTTTCATTAATGTCTTCATTTGATTCTTCATATTTTTCAAAATATTTGAGGAGAAAAAAACATTTATCAATATGGTTCTCTAAAATAACCATTAAGTAATATATATATATTTTTCATTAGTTTATTAATATTATTGTTAGTGTATATTGGATGGTAGGTGAAACAGAAGGATTGTTTGCTACTATATTTGAGCTACCACAGCATCAACAGATATTCAGTTTAATAATGAAATGACATTTCTAATATACTGCATACACAATTTATTATATCTGCTTTACATCTAAATGGGAATGATGATTGCATAGGTATGGATATTTTATCAAATTTATAATTACTGTACTATAATTACTACATCACAATTTACAAGATATAAATATTGTAATGTAAACAGATATATGAAATAAGTTAACTTGTTGTATTTTATATTTAAAATGAAGCAGCTATACTAAATGAAAATTTAGACTTTGAACTTTTTTGGTGTAACTGCACATTTGAAGCCTAGCTTGAATTAGCATCATATCATGCAGTATGTCATGAATAATGACTTGGAACATTCAGGTATTGAAAGTATCAGTGTTATATGGTATTCCTGGTATTATATGGTAGTTTTTGTTTTATATAATAAAACTAGCATTTACTGCAGAAGGAAAATGTCATCTAAGATATGCTTTTGTTAATAAGTGTCTAACCATATCTGTCCCTCACCTCTGTAGCTCCATCAATGCCTGAATATGAGACTGACTCACCTCTCAATGAGACGGACACCACAATTACTGTCCTTCTAAAGCCCGCCCAATCACGAGGAGCCCCTGTTAGGTGAGCAAACCTCTTCCCATATGTTGTCCAGAATCATTTCACCATCAAATTTACTTTGATTGTGGTTTCATCGACGTAATATGGAGCAAGGTAAATAATTGGTAGGACAGTCTGGACAGACAAATTCATTCAAGCATGCACTTGTTTAAAGAAAACTTTGAAAGAAATTCACAGATTCATAATTAAATAACAACAGGTCAGCTCAGTTCATTAAGCCATATGGAGGTTAGGTTCCATCAAAGTATCAAAAAGACAGCAGGGGCAGACATTACCAGGTACCCACACTGTTTTCCTGACAGTTATTGTCTACTAGGTCTAAACTAATCTGGGGTTAGGGTTAACAAACAAGGATACAGAGCCTCAGTAATAATAGACACTGAAGAACAAAATCCTAAAATGAGGTATGTTTCTCCTCTCCACTCTTCCAGCACTGGTCCAAGTTGCTGGTTGAATGAAGAAACAAGTGAGCTGCTTAGCAAAGAAGCACTCATTCAAATAAGCATCATTTGTATGCTCAGCCTTTAAAGAGGAGCTGGTCAGTTTGGCTGTGCACTGGCAAAGCAACAGAGCTTCTCTCTGTGTTCACTTTGAGTCTTTTAAAGGCATCAGTTAGATGTGACATGCAGGCTTCAGGCAATGACAACCAAATGAACAACATATACATTTGCTTGTACTTTTAGGAGAATGTAAGGGATCACAGTGGATATTAGAGTAAATAAATCCTCTGCATTGTGGTAAAGGAAGTTAATGCATTTTGTCACTATATTTTTAGAACAGGTCAGAGAAAATAATTTGGAAGGCTATTAGCCTACCATTACTACTTTAATTGAATATGAATACATCCCCCCTCACACCCAAAAGCTATTTTTTTATTTACGCACTTTTGAATTGTAGAGCTCTTGGCATTACAAGCTAATTGTCCTGCTGTCTAGACAGCCTTTATGACAATGTAGAATTGAGTTTGATTAAAACAATATCTAGATGCTTTATTCAGAAGGCTTGTCTTTATCCTCATTTCCATTTTAAAACTCATTTTCAAAACTTGCTGACCTAATGTTTTATGTTTACATTTTTGGACTTGATTTTAACTGGTCAAATTTAGTTCCAAATATTTTGAAAATTATTGGTTTATAAATTAAAATGTATTACAGTCATAGTGAGAACATTACATTTTATTCAAAGTCCTCTTCATAATAAATATAAAAAAGTCAAACTCTTACCTCTCTGCACAACACTTTCATTATTCCTGATTTTCATTTATCTGCAATTTATCCAAAATATAGATAGATAGATAGATAGATAGACACACAGACACACACACACTCCTTGAGTCCTTGAGCTCTGTGAAAGTGGCTATGTAAACCTAATCCTAATTATTATTATTATTATTATTATTATTATTATTATTATTATTTAATGTGTTTTGTCACTTTATAGCTTACAAATCATTCTCCTTGATTGATGATGATTATTTTCATGCCAGAATTTTCAAAATGAAAACCATCATGTTAATAAATGCAGTAATGTTAAAATCAAGAGCAGTAACAGCATCTTTATTAGTAATTTTAATGATATTTTCAACAGGCTGAAAATTGTTCAGAATTGCAGGACCTCTGGATAAATTTGGCTGCATTGGTTGCCTGCATTACACACAACTACACAACCACACACTCTGATATACCCTGAAAGCTATTACTTTAAAATGGAGATCCGCTGTTTTTCTGTTTTCGCAAGAAGGAAAAAACAGCAAGGGGAGAAGCAAGCTTCTTTGGTCATTATCCCTCATGAAAGATGCCAAATTAGAGGCTAGGATAATTTGCCATCATCTTTTCGGTGAAACATACATTTCCCTAATTGCACATAATTGTGAAGTATGTTCATGGCATAGACAGGCATAATTGCAAACAAGCCCTATTAGTGATGAAAGCTCAGAAGAAGTCCTTATCTATTCATGAAGTCTGTGGACTGAAACACAGTCATGCCCTCTCCACGTCCTCAGGCCCCCTTCACAAGTCCTTTTCAAAAGCCCAGTCCAACATGGCCCACCTCCCCTCCTTTAAGCTAAGTACCGAAGCAGAGATTTCCCTCTGCTGGCCCTGTAAAGCATCGTCTACTTAATTGTACCTGCTCAATAGAAGGCACAATGGAGCTGTAGTTCTTTTGCTGGTTTAAGCCTGAGAGCAAGTTTAATGGCTACAAAAAAGTCATTCTGTTGTCCTCATGACACGTGGATAGCAGACTTGTGGAGGGGTCGTAATCAGAATTAATACTTTACCCTGGAATACAAATAATGGATAATGCTATGTAGAGGAGTTAGTAGTATGCAAAATAAGGTTATGCCAACTGATGCACCCTGGATTTTCCAGTGTGGCATTTTTACATAAATTATGGTCTTCAAATTGCACTACCACAGGAGGAGCTGTGAACTTAAAATTAGACTCTAGTGAAGTGCTAAAAGCTGCTGTTTCAAGCTCAGATGGCATTTATTAATCATTTCTGAAAAGTGTCAGTGGGGATTCTGCAGTTAAATTGAATTAAACTGTGTTCTAGGAACAAAAACTTCCAACCTCACTTGAATAATATATCTTATATCACAGTGTGGATGCTCTGATGCTCACCATCTTAACTAGAGTGATGTTTTCTTTCTCTAGTGCCTACCAAGTGGTGGTTCAGGAGGAGCGAAAGCAGAAAATGCGACGTGCCACCGATGTGACTGAGTGCTTCTCCGTTCCTGTTAGCTTCCGGAACGCCTCCATCTTGGACTCCGCGCATTACTTTGCAGCCGAGCTCGCTCCAGTCAGCCTAGCAGTGGTACAACCCTTCACCATAGGGGACAACAAGACCTATAACGGTTATTGGAACGCGCCGCTGTCTCCCGCCAAGAGCTACAGCATTTACTTCCAAGCCCTGAGCAGAGCCAACGGGGTGAGTGCTGGCAGGAAGCCGCCAATCACAGCGATCCCCTTCTTTGAGCATTTCCCAACTGAGTCTAATGAGGGGCCATAGATTTTTCAGATATGACCTGTGTACATTTCAGCTCTCTATGTGGAATGTTATAAGAAGTTATTTTTTAATGTGCCAACTGTGTGAGTTTGGCAGCACCTTGGGGCTCAAAATTAGAATTGAGTATAAAAAGTATATTACCTCTGTGACTATGAGCAGTTACACTTACTTGTGGTGGTCTTATGAAGCTTAATATAGACTCATTCCATATACTGCTTGCTGTATTCTGAGTTTCTTGCATTACCCTGTGCTCCAGCTGCTGGGATGTGAGTGTTGATTTGATTGGATCTTGTTCAATTCAATCTGTGTTTTGTATGCTTGGAGAAACCCGCTCAAAAACAACCTCAGACCGTGACCTAGATAATTTGATCGGAGAGTCATGCATAAAATATGGATTTAGGTTGGTAGTTCAGACTTGATGCCCCTTTCACCATGCGCCAAGAAACCTTTGGGATAAAAAATGTGCTGCAATTGGTGTAATTCTCAATTTCCGGAGAATAAAAAAATAAATGGATTTACCATTTGCCAATTGGCACTTATTTATTATCATTATGATAATGCCTTGGGTTTGGAAGGAAAAAAAACAAACAATGCTACTGTCTGCCATCCAGGCATATTGGTTGCTTCCATGCATATGATTACCTTTATCAAGTGAAGTACTGCTGAGTATTACAATGCCAGTTGCCGTCAATATCCATTCTGTTCATAAAGGTGGGGATAAAAATAATAATCCAATGTCCACCAAAGGTCTCTTTAGTCAGATTCAGACAGAAAGCCAGTCCTCGCACCATGTGCCGGCTGAGGCCAAAAATGGTGCCAATGGAAAGCTTGGCACAGTCCCCCACCTTTGCTCAGCAGAGTCAGCAGTGCCAGCTCCTCACCAAGTGCTCCACCTCACTGGAGTCCTTCACGCCGGCAGTGAAATGCGGGGAGAAGAGTAAGAGAGTAAAAGCGAGAGGTCAACACAGCAGCTTTGGCCACCAATTTCTAGGTTATTGGTTTTGGACCACATAGCTTCTCTTGATTATTTGCCCATTGAAGCTGTGGTAAGTCCACAGTACGGTAGATCCTCATCCAGCACATAATATTACTGCCAGCAAGTGCAAAAGCAAGCATGCCTGATTGTCACTTTATGGACAAGATGGGGATCCTTTGAAAGCTAGTTGTAAGGATTTTATTCCACAAAGACCTGTATCTGAAATCCAGATCTGTGAAAGTGTTATATGTTAATTATATGTAAGTGTCAATTGCCATAATTGTTAAAGGCAGAAAATAGATCTAAAAATCTAAGCAGTGTTATTCTAAGATGAGCTTACACAGGTATGGGTATTAGTAGTGCAAATAGTTTTAATTCAATATTATGTAGAGTGCATAGGCTATTTGTATGCTACATATAAAGCCAGCCTCAAAATAATACATGAACATAAACAGATGAATAATATGTGGATCGAAAAAGAGAGTGAGACTGAAAGAGGGAGAGGACAATGGGGGGGCATGGTGGTAAGGGAACCGCTCTTATGACTGGAGGGTTGTGGGTTCGATTCCCAGGCTTGAGGCCATGACTGAGGTGCCCTGGAGCAAGGTAGCTAACCCCAACTGCTCCCCGGTCGCTGGGCTAGGGCTGCCCACCGCTCTGGGCACATGTGCACCACAGCCCCCCTAGTAATCACTAGTGTATGTGTGTGTGTGTGTGTGTGTGTTCTAGCTACACAGATGGATAAATGCGGAGGACAAATTTCAATTGGGGTGAAAATCACAATTGACAAAATGTAAAAAACAAAACAATATCCCAAACTCTACAGATCTTTTTAGGGTGAGAACTTTGGAGAGCCAGCAATCCTTTTAGACCAAAGCTCCCTTTACCCCTTGTGTTAACATGCTTTTCAATTCTGGACAGTATACAAGTATACTTTAGTCATTTACAGCTTTCATTAAAATGTCTCCACATTGGTATGATAGATGTCTTATTTCACTTACCTTTGCAAACTTCATATTTTCATACTTAATTTTCCCTTTTATTCAGGGAATATTATATGCTAACAAATATTGTGAAAATCTTCAGTTAAAACTTCTGTTGACAACAGCAGAAGGCTTTATTTAGTAGCTTTGTGATCTAAGTAGTGGTAAATGGTGGTACTTTTTCTTACATATCTATATATCATAACACCTGTGCTGTTCATAGTTAGAGTCCACCTGTGTCCACCTCAGAATGCGGTTTGAGTAATCTGATCACAGTCAGACACGGTGTGTCTTGGGAGAGCTTCCATTTTGGGTTTCAATGTGGTCAAGTGTTATCCACTTATGATACGATCGTTGAAAGTGTAGCATGTTGGTTTTTAGGTACCACATCAAAAGACAGACCCAACATGGCATAGATGGGATTCAAATACTGCTAATCGGTCGTTTAATACATATTCTGGATTAGCAGTTCAAAGTGAGGTTGGAATAAACCTTGTTTTGGATTAAGGATGCAGAAACTAATACAAAAACTGAACCCTTGTAGCCCTAGCCCTCTCATCAGAGAGAGAAATGCAGACTTGAGAGGATTCCAGTCACTTTTAGATAGCTAGGATGAGCCAAAGAACTTGTCTGGAGAAATGAGTGAGAAATAGTAAAGCCACAAAGTGGATCTCAAATATAAGCCTAGATGTGAATCATTTTGTCTGGTTAAAGGATCTAGTTTTACTGCTTTTTCTACAGAAGCTACAAAGGCAATGCTCGATGGACAGCTGTAATATCCTTGCTGCTTGAATTGTACGCATAGAGCCTCTTTAGTAAAAACTATAAAGCGAACCACACTGTGTGGGACTTCTGAAAGTGTCTCAAATAAAGCGCTTTTCATGCTCATGATGGCAGTTTTCTTTCTCAGCGCTGGGAGGAGGACAGTGCAGACTAAACCTGTTGTTTTCATTCTTGGTGCTCTCACACTTTGGTAGATAAAGGTTTCCTATGAAATCTCAGAGTATGTAGATAATTAGAACAAAAAATCCATGACGAGCCTTAATATATCTTTCTTTCTTCCTGCACTCGGTCTGCATGTCTGCCTCTGCCTAATTTAGCTTAAAGGCTAAATTCAAAATGATTGTGTTTCCCCATTACTGGCTAGGTGGAACTGGAGGTATGCCCTTGTCTCACACTTATTAAATCAACAGTGTTGATAAACACAGCTCTGGGTATTCCATTAATATCCATTTCTCTCTGTCGCTCTTTCTCTCTCTGTCCCCTTCCCTTTTGCTTTCTCTCTCACTGACTCTTTGTCTCGTACTCCCTCCCCTTCTTCTCTCTTACTGTCTCTCAATTAATTTACACCTCTGAGTCATCCTTCAACAATTCCTGCTTTAATGAAAAAGCAACCATCCTAAATAAAGTGGGATTAAAGTACTGTAGACTGCAGGCATTATAGTGACAGAGAGCCACTTTCCACCCCAACACCCCATAAACCCACATTCTCTACCCCTGTACCTCAGTAGATTAAAATCAAGGCAGTATGTAATAGAGAACAATATTTCCTGTAGAAATGCTTCCTCCTATGAACCAGGCTTATGCTGTATTTCGTTAATCATATTGCAATCTTTGGTTTTTCTTTCTGCCAGGGTCACCATATGTATGTTATTTAATGGTATTTCTGAGGTTAATAAGCATTCCCAAGTGCATTCCTGCCTTTGTAATGTAGTGATGAAGGTATATCTACCCCCTACTATATCTCTCCCCTCCCAGCTTGGTCTTTGAAGTACATCACATTTAGCATTTAGCGCTGTTAGCATGGTTAGCCAATGTGCAATTGATAGAACAGTGAAAAGCAGAGAAAGCCTAAGAGAGTGAGAGTTCTCTTTCATTTCATTGTATTCACTGAAGTCAGAACCTGGATTCTGTCTCATCCTCCATCACCTCCATCCTCTGTCTTTCCGGAGGATCTTCAACTGCATCATGCATGGCTTGATCCTGATCATCCATCAGCAAGCAATGAGTATTTGATGCGTTAATTATTGCTGTTCATTAAAGATCATATGTTTGTAAAGAATTGTAGCAAAAGGAGGAGACCTGATTCAATCCAATACCAGTGCTTGAAAACAAAATAATGCATAAAGTGATGCAGTGAAAGAGAAGTGTGTAAAAAACTCACGGTGCTTGTGAGGAGATGGCTACACCATGCCCGATTGGCTTGACCTCTGGAGGTGAAAGGTTTCAGGAGGGATGAGGACACAAATGGGGTGGTAGAGATGAGTCAGGTTTGCCTTATCCTTTTGACCCATGTGTGGGAAGAAATGCGACACAGTCGAGTGAAGTGGGACATGCCCGAACGTGCTTGGGCTACTAAAGCCTCTTGAGACCTTGTGCATCTATAGTTGACTGTTTGAATGAAAACTTATCCAGAGCCCACTTTGAGGTGGGCTGCTTTAAAAATGTCACTTACAAAATCATTGTCCCATTTGTTGTCCAAGTTTTTCATAATGTCGTTTTGTATCATATAAGCAAGTGGGCTACCAGCCAATTGTTTAGATGCTACGGATGTTCGTCAGCTGTAGGACATGAGTTAAAGCTGAGCTGAAATGTTTCGGGTTCAGTTAAAGTTTCATGTCATAGCAGTGCACCAAATATTTTCCATAATAGTGCCACAAATCTAAAAATTACAAATCAGTTGAGTGAAGATGACATGGTTGACCTTTTTCTAGATTCAGATACAAAAACTTTTATGTCTCGCCGCTGTTTTATACTTTTGGATACACTGTCTAAGGTTTGGTTTCTGCCCGATATTTTTCTTTCACCTCTCTCTCCGTCTGTCTCACACTCTCTCTCTTCAATGCTGCCTTTCTCTGTCATCGTAAATTTATTTTGAAATGACTGAAAATCTGTCAGTTTGCGATTTGAGAACAACCAGAAGGTAAATCTCAGTTGTTGCTCTTTGTAAATTTCTCTCTTTCTCTCTCTCCCCCTCAAAATTCTGACACGTTATTTTTAATTTAAAATTTTCTCAATTACCTCACTGCAACCAGGTTCTATCCTTGTGTTGGTGTGTCAGATTTTCCAACTTCCAACTCCGTCTGATTGGTTTAAAGGGAAAAGTGAAATGTTTTCAAACATGATGCCAGGAGTCATGCTAATCATGTGAGCAGAGTGTCCTCTAAGTGTAGACTGCCAGTTTTGTGAATTTTATTGTGAAAACACTGAACTTTCAACCATTAAATAGAAACATATCCAAATATGCACTTCAGCCATCGTCATTGATCGTGTAGACCACGTTTCTCACCTTGGCTGCCTTTATAGAGGACAGATGTCGTCTCTGTCAATGGCAGCCTTTCCAGTAGCTCTGTGCCTGTGTTTATACTTTCCTCTCTTTCGTTGTTTTCCCTGCTACATTCTATGGAGTACTTGTTGTGTATTATGGATTTAAGGATATGGGTCGTTCTTGTAAGTGGGGGACAATCTTTGTTTACTCATGGAAGGAGCTGCATATGCCTCAAACAAAGTGTCGTGCTGGCACAATGCATCCTATCCTGGAGGAGCTGAAACAGAGATACAGAGGGTGTAGAGCCGCTGCTAAGCTAAAGGCTATAAGCACATGGAGAAACACTGAAGATATAAACCATCTATTCCATCAGTTGTGGTGGGGAGTGCTAATTTAACAACAAGGCTGATGAGCTAACAGCTATGGTTAGGAATCAGAGGACATGTTGCGAAGTCAGTCTATTGTTTTACGGCTACGTGGATAACCAGCAATATTTACAATGCTAACGTAAACATTCCCCGCTTCACAAGAGAGGAACGCCAAACTAAGCAGCAAAAGAAAAGGTGTGCTGTTTGTACACAGCAGATGGTGTAGCATGTGAAAGAGATGGTCTGTTGTCAGTACATTGAACTGCTGGCTATGACTCTCTTTTAGGCCGAGTTCTCCCACACCATTGCTGTTTGTGTTTATGTTCCTCCACGTGCAGACTGTGGATAATGTCAAACATATAACTTCATGAGGCTTAAATCCCAACACCCAGAGAAATTAATTGCAATTTCTGGTGATTTCATGAACTTTGGTATGGACACATTCAGTCCTGTAAAAAACGTGTGTTGCTTTGCTAATGAGCACTGGAGCACCAGCAATGTCAAGGATCTTCTGAACAATAAGTAGAGGGGCTTTAGAGACACCAAAACCGGGAGGTGCTGAGGAGTGTACAGAGGGAAGTCAAAGTCTACTTGTGAGAGGCCAAAGAACCCTACAAGAGGTAGTTGAGACACTCCACTGAAGAATAAGAGAAAGGTCTGGAATTTTATGAAGACCATTTCAGGATTTAAGCAGAGGATGGACAGTGTACCGGGTGGTAATGTGGATTCAATTAATGAATTTTCTGTCTTTTATAACCAGTTTGACTGCCCTTTTTCAGTTTCTACAGTCCTTATATGTACAATAGCTACCATCATGCCACTGCCCCCCCCCCAGCTACTGATTCTTCTACTTCTGTCTGCCCAGCTATCAACATCTCCTTCCACTGATATTCCTGCACCTCTCCCCTTGGCTGACAGTACAGACAACACAGCACCCTCTCCACACTATAGCTCTTCGGGCCTAACCAGCTGTACCACTGCAGCCACTCCTTCCCTCCCTTCTCACACCTTCGCTGAAGTTCAGGTTAGGCGTGAGCTGAGGAGACACTATACAAGCAAACCAGGATCGGACAGAGTGTGTTCAAGCCTACTGAGGTACTGTGTGGCTGAATTGACAGAACCCCTTCAGAAGATTTTTATTTAAGTTTGAGACTGGGGAGGATCCCCAAACTGTGGAAAATATCATTTATTATTCCTGTGCCCAAGAAGGGGCGACCCAGTGGGCTAAATTATGTTAGGTCAGTTCTGTTAACACTATATATTATGAAAACCCTAGAGTGACTACTTCTTCAGAGACTTCAGGTTCAGCATGCATATATACCATGTATGTATAATTTATGGTTATCTGTAAATGTCTGAACATATAGGATACATATGTCTAGGCACTTTACCCCCACTGCAATAGCGCCTCTTTGCACACTTACACAAATCTGCACTCTTCACATTTACTATCACTCTGTATGGCATGTCTACTTGTGTGTTTGTATTTCGTTCTGTAATGTGTGTCTAACTTCTCATACTCTCTTTTACTGTTTTGTATTGTGTGTTATGCTAATGGTTGCTAAATCATCTATCTATCTATCTATCTATCTATCTATCTATCTATCTATCTATCTATCTATCTATCTATCTATCTATCTATCTATCTATCTATCTATCTATCTATCTATCTATCTATCTATCTATCTATCTATCTATCTATCTATCTATCTATCTGTCTGTCTGTCTGTCTGTCTGTCTGTCTATCTATTACTAATGTTCAGCTGTAGGGTGTAGATGGGATGCTGAATTACTAAATGGCATTTTTTTTATTGATGTACCTAGGTTTAGTAGTAGTAGTTTAACATTGTTAGGAACTTTATTGTTGATCCATATCTGGAGTTGACATGAGTTCATTTATCTTGGTTAATTTTTAAGAAAAGAGAGCCCTTGTTTTATATCTGCAAATATGTCCTCATTAAATCCATTTCATTTTAATTCGTTAATGTTTCCTTCTAGTGAAAGCCGAGCAATGTTATGAAATACATTAGCAATTAGAACCAAAGCGATTGGTTCTAGAAGTTTGTGTATGTGTGTCTGTGCTTGTGTGCATTATGGAACCTCTCCACTGGCTTCATGATTACTGTGGCAACCAGGTCCATGTGTTCTGTAGTTTTGAATTTGATATCTACTTCCGCTTTCGTGTCTTATGTTTATCCCCGCCCTTCCCCGGTCCCAGCTGAGTCTAGTTATTGGTAGGACACAGCTGCATATTTTCCTTGTTTGCTCCTCCTTGGCTTTGGTCATTTTTTGTTTGCTTACCGATCATTGTTATATATTGTGTGTAGTTGTTACTTTTGTTTTTGTGTTTGACCCTACTGGCACTTCAATCTTAGACCATAACAGTACTCTTTTAGGATTTACCCACAGTAAACGTTGCTCCACTCAACGGTTGCATCCTACATTCTATCCCTCAGCACTACAGATGGAAAGTGTATGTGTGTGTGTGTGTGTGTGTGTGCGTGTGCTTGTGTGTGTGTGTGTGTGTTAACTTCCTAGGAGGTCTAAACAGTGGACAGTAGTAAATCAATACATAGGTTAATTTGAAGGAATGATGTTGAAAGGTCCAGACTGGTATTGACCACAACTGCAAATGAAGAAGCTAATTGATTAGCATGTACACATTTCCCATACCCTTGATATATGCATGCATGGGTGTGTGGGCAAAAATGTAAAGCAGATAAAGTCACATTGAGCAGATTGTGTCATCATAAGTTGATGACTACCAGGACACACACAAATAAATAAACACAAATTACATGACAGTGAAATGATTCTGTGTGGATATCTAAATGTCACCCAGATCGCACACTGTGTAGGTCTTGTTCCTCATGTGCTTACAAAGTCTTCAAGATATGCCTCTAACATACATACACACACACACACACACACACACACACACAGGCATCCGGCTTGGTTTTTCTTTGATTCTAAACTGCTGCGTTGACATCACATTAATCTTAGACACAGGCTAATTAATACCTGTCACACCAAACTGTTTTAACATAAATAACCCAAAATATTGTTCTGGTTGTATTTATGCAAGAGTTATTATCAGAATAAGTTGCATTCAGTCATGGCCTGTTTTTAGGTTTTTCTTCAGAAGTGCTATAATACACATCAGGTCGGTTCTGGATCTAGTATTGCTAAAAACATTGCAGTGCACCTCAAGAAATAGTACAAAAAACATTAACATTAATGTTAACAATATGTTACCAATATCTTCAACATTAATATGACATTAAGAACATGAAGTCCTAGTTTGTCTTCAGGACCTGGATTATAAGTGTGATGTTGATCATTAACCTAACTTTATGATTCTTTGGAGAAATAAGGCTCAGAGTAGGTAAGTTTAATTTAGATATTGAAAATACTGAGAAACTGGAATTCAGCAGAATGTATCTGAATTATTTATATAAAATGATGGACCATTGACAAGTTAATTATTCCTTTGTTTGCATTCCAATAAATCATGATGTGCCTACAACTATACCTCAGCAATTATAGTTACTGCACACGATGAGGTTTAAAATTAATTTAGGCTTTTCCAGACTGTGTCAGCATTTTGTTTCTGTCCATTATCATTAAAATTATAGCTTTCTAAAAAATATTGTGGAAAAGATAGACAATTTTTCATGATACTTGCATTACAGTAATACTAGACTCTATGGTATGAGAACTTCACCTCAAGTCACTATTGACAAAAACATGGCTCTTCAGTAGATTTTAGACATTTAATTACAAAATAACTTCTTTTCTTCCAGGAAACAAAAATCAACTGTGTTCGACTGGCTACCAAAGGTATGAAACTTGTTTTCACTCATTGCATGCTTCTGTAAATTATTATCGATTTAAAGATCATTTGGGATTTTGGTTCTCATTACAGTCACGGGTTTTAGAGGGAAAGTAGCAGGTACAGACTTCTGCCTTGATGCATTCCTATTCATATAGCAGATATAACTCAGAGCACCATGCTATAGGATGTGTTTTTTAGATAAATATATTTTATAATTTGTTTGTTTGCACTGCATTCTTATTGTTGGATTATGTTCTTATATTCTCTATAATGAACAAATATAACCTTTTCCTATAGAAAACAACTTAAGTTCACATCCAGTCAAAACAACACAAAGACTATCACTTTAACAAACTGAATCCTAGAGGAATTTTATCATTGTTTTACTTGCATGAATGTCTGCAGTTCCTATTTTGTTTTTCTCCTTCTGTCTTTCTTTCCTTTCTTTCTTTGTTATTTCCATTGTTTTATACACACGAATGGATTAAAAATCATTGACATTAAAAGAGACTCTTCATTACATTGTTATAATTTGCTTTTCTCTTCATTTTGATTTGCTGCTAATCCATTTTATGCACAGCTGATGGCATATTAGGTTGTTTTTAATTTGCACCCATTCACGTTCTGTCCATGTCAGCCATTTACAGTAATTGAAATGAATCATCTTTTTTTTCTCCTTCTCTTTCAATGAGTTGGGTTCTTACTGTGATTGGCAGGGACCTATTCTAGTTCTGGTTTTGCTTTGGAATAGATATGTTTTACACTTTGTGGCTTTTACTTTTATGTACTGTGAGTAAATTTGTAGTAAAACAATCTAAATGTGCAATATGATGACATTTTGAAGTTATTTACGACGAACAAGAAGAGAACAACAAAAAGTTTAAATGATATGTATTCGCCACAAAGTTCAAACATTTTGTATTACCTTTTTCTTCTACTTTTTTATTAATCTTTTCACTCATTATCATAAGATAATAATAAGTTTTCCCCACTTACTGTAAACTTCCTCTTCATTGATCAAATATAAACCTTGATTTTTAACGCTGTTTTAAAAAAAAGTTTTTAAAAAAAAAAAGATCTGAGACTTTGTGTTCATTATTGGACCCGCTCTTTATGCCAGGAGCTTTTGGGTTTAAATTCCGTTTACCCAACCATTCCTATGACCACATTCATAAATAGCCTTTGTATATCTGTTTTCAAAATGTTCCAGTGTATACAGAAGTTCTGAAGAACTGACAGTCACTGAGAGCGGAAGGCGTATTTCTTTAGACTATTTTTTCTTTCTTTCTTTTTTCATGCATGCCGACCTGGAACGTAAAACCTTGTCTTAGTGGTAATAGGTAGGGGACAAAATACCACGCCCTACATACTTGTCATTCCCAGTGAAGGTGAATATTAAACCATGATCAACATTTTTTCTTTCCCCTCAATTCTTTTCATCCACACCCTTTTCCACTGTCCTTTTCTTCCTAACTCTTGTTTTCAAATTTTTTGTTCTGAGATCTCATTCTGCTTTTCTTGGTCTTCATCTTAATGCATTGGTTTGCATGTGCACAAATATAGCTGGTTGTCATTCACCTCATTCACACTAATGTTTTTTCGTACCCTTATAATGTATGGCCCTCCTCCCCGCACATCTTAATCACTTTGCAAAAGATTTCAAACGATCAATTTAAATAACAACAATAATAAAAAACTCCCCTGACATCTACTGTGGTTTTGCTCATTGCCTTGTTAAGATTGCATAAAAAATCAGTGATTTAAATAGCTTTTATCAGGGTCTTCTAAAATAGGAAATTTTCAGTACTAAATTGTTACATTAAGTTACTGAATCTGATTTACATAAAGATGTTGAAATTGAAATTAGGGGAGCTAAGGAAAAATGAAATAATTAAAATTCAAACAAACAAAGACAGCAATTCTTTTGAGTCTACAGTGTTCATTACTGCACTGAAGAATGTGACCTTGTGCCACTTACCACACTGCTATATCAACCTAGATCCCTATCTTCCCTATCCAGGTTCTAGATAAAATTGCATGAATAAAAGTTTTAACAAGTTTCTGAGCAAAATTTCAAAAAGTGATGTGTGTTGCCTTAATCACAATGTTCCACCTGTACCTGTTCAAGTAACTGATTCACATACATGTTCCCACTCATACACCCTGCCAGCCTAACCTGTGAGTGTATGTGTGTGTTTGTGTGTATGTATATTTGTGTGTGTAGCAGTTCAGGCTGAATGCTTTCTTTTGTGATGGTATATGGATATTGGCATGGTTATTTATGTGCAAATGTGTGTGTGTGAGTATTTCTAAAGGTGGTATGAGATGTTGATGTATTAATATGTGCCTTTGTGTGATGTTGTATAAACATATGTCAGATGTTCAATATGAGACTTTTGTGTCAGTACAATTTTTATTGTTTTTTATTACAATAACATTTTTAGACAAATGTTCTTGCAAAATGCGCATTTAAAATTATACAGTTAGTAATTGGTTAAAGCTTTTGTAATTGATTTAGCAGTTTTTGTTTACTTTTACCAGATAACCACTAAAGGAATGTATTGCTTCACCCCTTCACTATTTGTCCCATTCCCCTCCTGTAAGCTAACATGACATCTCTACATGCTGCCTGTGTGCAGTCAGAATTGGACAACCACTCCCTTTACTGATTTCTGATTGGTTAACATAGTAGATACTGCTAAAATCTTTAGTTGCTGATTACAGAATCCATCACGCAGGCCTTTTGTCCTTCTTAAATCTGTTGGGATGTAAAGGCATTTAAGTCAAGTGTTCTTAAACTTGTTGATAGCAACTTAAATGTGGTTGTTAGCAATAATAGATTCATTTTAGAACACTCACCAAGAATTCACAAAGAATGCCAATGCACTGGTGAACAACTGTACTTGATATATGTGCCTACTGCAAGGGTTCGCTCATTAGTAAAATTAGGTGGTTGTGTGCAAGGGTGGAACAAATACCAGTAGACATTTCAGTTCTCGCTGAATAGCACAGGAATAATGAGCAGCATGCATCAGTGATATTCTGTGAGGAAAGACCTAGAACTGTGCTTGCTGTCGCCATCGACCTTATAGGACAGTTTCCTCACCATGTTTCCTTACTTTGACTAAATTGTAATGTCAGTGGTGGTTTAAATACAATTTTAAATATGGTTTAGGGCTAATATTAGTTAGCTTGCCTTTTAACTATAAACAATATTAGTAGTGTATTTTAAGCCTTACATCTAGATAGTAGAAAATTGCTGATTTCTGAGTAACCGTAGCATTTCTTTTCTCTTATGTTAGTACATTTCAGTTGTTGCTTAAGTGGCTTTACATTTTTTACCAAGAATAATTTACAGATATAGTATGGATAAGTGACTGAGTTGTATTATACTCAGTCATGGCTCTCTAGATAAGGTTTAGAGTGAATGAGCAGAAGGGTTACTCTAAACATATATCCCCAGAGATAGGTTACGAATCCATCTATCTCATCAATCTCATCTTAATGGCTGAAATTATTTCAGATCTTGTGCTTCAAAAGTGTTCATTTTAAGATACACAAGCTTTCCCCCCCATCATTAGCATATGATTTGAGCTACTACTGAATGTTTAGTACCTCGATCAGCAGTAGTGGTGGGAATAGCTTTCTGACCTGTGAATTTAGGGAAATAGGAATGGGAGCTTATGTAGTCTCTGAAGAGCATCCTGACCTCCTTCCAGGTGAACACTGGCGGCATGAAAGAACAGACAGATGGCATCATTCACACTTCCATGCAGTGCAGCACACACGCTATGGGGGGTCTGGAGAAGCGGGAAAAGCGTTGATGATGTGAGCCTATTCCGGGCGCTTCATAAGCACAGAAATGCACGCCTGTCGGAGGCAGTCGTTTAGGCACAAGGCATTACATTTGCAGGGCAGAGGGGCCAGACAGGTCGTTTTGAAGCTCAGCAGTGCAGTGGGCATGAGAGGTTAAAAATAGGCACAGTGAAGTGTGGCTGTAACACTTTGACGCTTCCTCCATCTCCGCCCTCTTCCACTTACAATATGTTCAATTGTCTTGACTGAAATTACAAATTGGCGTGCAATAAAATGTCATGGGCCGCTGGATCGCAGTGCCAGGTGGCAGTCATGTTGAAAAGTTATGTTCAGTCAACTATTGGACCGTTATCAATGTTTAATGGACCAAAATGATGCATCAGCAGTAGGCTATTTTGACTTTTTTGTTCATATTTTGACATGCATGATAAAATATTATGGCGTATAAATATAACTGACATTCAGGTATTGTATTTAGTTCTTCAGTAGAGGGCTGAGTTGTTGTTTTTAAGGTCTGTTCCCTTAATTTATGCCTTAAAACTGATCTCGTTTTGCAGTATGCTTGTAGTCTAAAAGCTTGAAATTAAATGGCAGTACTTATCTCCCCACCTGAAGTGCAACATACAAAATTAAAATACCAGTTATTGTATGCAAATAATGGAGCTTGAGCCCATTTTAGAACTGAATAAAAATCAGATTAAGAATTTAAAGCTTGAAAATGCTTCAAATGTACCCTAAACTCACTAAACTCAACCACCAGTTCATATGCTCATGCCTGGACACGTGAGTACACACACTCACTCTCACACACATTCTCACTCTCACACAAACTCTCACTCTCACACAGACTCTCACTCTCACACCCCATCCCTCCCTCCCTCCCTTCCTCCCTGACACACACACACACACACACACAGAACTCATAAATTAAATGGAGTATCTTAATTTCGGAGAACCGATAATGTTCTTACTTGTTTACATGACTGCTAGATGAATAACCTTATTCTGGGTCCAACAAAAATTATAATCCTTTTATAGGAACTCAATTATAATGCTTCAATTCTGTCCACTGACAAATAATTATTTATCTGTATTACTTCAGTTCCCTGAGATGTCAGTGTTGATATGTTATGCCTTCATCCTCAGATAATTCTATCTTTCCTTCATACAGACCTGCTTTAAGCAGTCCTGCTTTAAGTTTTATTCTAAAAGTGCATTCTCTATGCCACACATTGTTGTCAGGATAAGACATCATTCACAACTGAAGTGGCAGTGCACCAGCTCCTGCCCTGAAAGGGATTAGGCTTTAATATCAAAGGCTTTAGTAATAATTCCTTTTTGATACTTAATTTTACCCAAGCCCAAAATAAAATGGATTTACATATTTTTTTTTAGGCAAACAAGGCATCTGTGGATGTGAGGAAATGTATGGTGAGTGGTTTTAATCACAGGAAGATTATGGCTAGCTGATTTTTTTTTTTTAATTAGACCATGTGCTTTTTGAATTAAGCGCAAACTGAATCCAGTCTTAAGGGAGCAGTGCACTCAGATTGCTCAGAAGAATCTTAACAGCATTCAGAATCCTCAGGGAGAATAAAAGTAAAAGACATAGAAAGAAAATAAAAGTTTGAGAATTCTCATCATGTCTGATTAAGGCCCAGTAATGTGGCTAAAAAAATACGATGCATCTGTAGCCCAGAGAGGTGGGAGTCCTGGAAACAGCCAAATTGCCATAGTCTAATAAGAATTCAGAGCACTAGGTAAACATCTTCTGCCCTATCTATTGCCCTTGGGAGCTAAGGTAAATCTTTGAATGAGAAAAGATTGTGCCATGGTAAAAAAAAAAAAAGTTGCGGAGATAAACTAAATGGTTGGTCAGGACCGTGTTACGTCAGTGAGATTGTGAGGTTAGCATGGGATATCGTGCTATCAAAAAATACACTTAAACACCCAGATGGGCTCTGGGTGCATGTCTGTGTCTGTGTGAGAACACTTGCCAGCATGAACTACTGAACTCAATCAGATACAGGCAGACAGAGATAAGTTAGCAGTGACAGGAGGGTGATGGCCTATCTCAGTGTCTCTCTCACCCCTTTCTATTCTCTTTACTCTGTCTTGCTCTCTCTCTCTCTCTCTCTCTCTCTCTCTCTCTCTCTCTCTCACTCTCTCCCCTCCCCTCATCCCCCCTCGTCTCTCGCTCTGTAGTCACAGATCCACCTGTAGATAGACCAGTAATATATTTTTGGTATTCCTGGTCAAACAATGAAATGCTAGCAGGTATTTGTTCCATGTCCTCTAAAGCAGCTGTCAGAAAAGATAAATGTGTAGGATTCTGAAATCCATGAATCTCATAAAGGAATGGTGTATAGGCTAAGGTAGGTCTATACTGAAATATGTTTATGTTTATCTGCTTCTTTTGCTGGAAATATCAGGAAATAAAAACTTTAATGTCTGCCCTGTTTTGATTAAATGGCACATTGGACATTCTACATTTATCAAATTTAATGTTTGATGTTTGAGCTCAGCTGTCTGCGTTGTTATTACTCGTTTTAGTAATGTTAGAATGTTTCAGTCCTTTAACTCTGTATCATGGTTAGTTTCTGATCTCAGAACTGCTGTTGATTGGAGTTTCATTTGGGACAGACCACCCTTAACCCACCAGTGATGCTGACACCTTCAAAACCTCCAGCAACACATCCATTCCAGCTCGAAACCCACTACCCTGCCACTACCATGAATGTGCCAGTTCCTGTTCCTTTAAAATGGTCCACCACCTAAATGACATCCACTCAAGTGTGGTTCTGTGATCCGAATTGTGCATATTATCAGATGGGCTATAGTCAATACAACTTTAACATTCACCTATGAGACACTTGTGCTTGTAAAACAGGCTTGGGTTGCTTGCTTGACATTGGGAAAAGCATAGGCCATAAAAGAGAGCAAGTCAGCTAGATGTTTCATTTTTTGTGCTGAACAAAAAACTAGTTATCTCATATTCTTTACACTGGCACAAAACATGGTTGGCCAAGATGAAAGTAGGTCTCCCATATTGAGAGACTAACATAATACGCTGTTGTGCATCATGTGAAAGGATTCTCTTAAGCATGGAATGCCTAAATGCTGCAATAACTGCCCATGCACATATGAAACATAGATAACGAGGTCATATGATAATGGAATGTCTGTCATCTAGGAGGTTCTTTCAATTCATCTATATCCCCAGGTTAACAGAATTTGTTCAGATAATATGATTCAATATGTTTGATTCGTTAGTAATTTTTCTGATTACCGTACCATGCAGAGTAACAGCATTGATTAAGATTGCTTAGTCATTTGTTCTTGTTCCTGAATACTAGATAGATAGATTCAAGATACAAGGTTTCTTGAAATTCATCCAGTGAAAGAAATTAAGTGTAAATCACACACGCACACACACGCACACACACATGTGCGCGCATTGTCTCTCTTTTTAGCCTCAGGCTAATCCTACTCTTTGGCTTTACCTAACTAATACACATAACTTACAGTGTGAATTACAAGTGGAGAGATTTAATGTTAGTAGAAGACTTATGGGATTGTGTGTCTGTCCCTCTGCATGGAAGTCATCATTGTACATTTAATGACACACCCTTAGCCATTCCCCAACCACACAGCAATGATGAACTCATCTGTGCACTTTATGTGTGTGTATTTATGTATTTCCACAAATGTTCTTTTCTTTCTTTTGGAGTGCATCTGTGTGTATGTCTTGCGTGCAAGCATGTGTATGGATTTGATATGTATATGTGAAACTGAAACAGTATATGGGTGTGTTAAGAGTGCCTGAGCGAGAGTGTGTGACTTCAGTGGTTTTCTGGGCAGCCCTTGTTCCAGTTCAACGCCTCTCTCTCTCCTCTCTCTTTCTCTCTCTCTCTCTCTCTCTCTCTCTCTCTCTCTCTTCTCTCTCTCGTCTCTGTGATGTACCTTTTGCTCTTGCAGGAGCGTCTACCCAGAATTCCAATGCTCTTGAGCCTGAGAAGCAGGTAGACAGCACAGTAAAGTTGGCGGGCGTCATTGCTGGGCTCCTCATGTTCATCATCATACTCCTAGGCGTGGTTCTTACTTTCAAACGCAGGTAAAGATTCCAGACATACACTTCTAGTGCAGATAAACTATATTCTACACAGAATCACTTTTAATTAAAGACATAACCTAATGCACAGAGAGAGTGCTATTTGAAATTAATGTTGTTACATCTTAAGTATTTTAAATACTATTTCAGATTCCTTGTAAGGGATTCTGTAGACGAGCAGAAAACGTCTACAGACTCAGATATGTGGGTTATTTGTGTTAGATTGCCAGGTTTGGGTGGGTTGGGGGAGAGCGGTTATCACTGCTTTTCTGACCTTCCCAGCTTTTGTGTTTTTGGGTGAAACATGCACACTGGCTTCCCTTCACTGCACTGCTGTCGCTCACCCCCTCCGTTCAACCACCACCACCTCAACCACCACCTGGGGCACTCCATTTTCCCCTCCATGTACTGTTCATGTTCATTCTGACTGAAAGAAAAAACCCTCACCAGTCCTCTCATGTTCTCTTTACCACCCAGCACACATCTGGGACTGAAAAGAGCACATTCACACATACAGACACACCCATATATAAATGTATACATATATATATATATATATATAAATACTCACATGCACACACCACTTGTTGAGCTGGTTTCACAGAAACAGGTAGAGCCTAATCTAAGGCTGAAAGGACATTTGGGGAGTTCAAACATCACTCAAACCCTGCTAGTCTGACCTTACCCCCATGGCACACATTCCACCATACCTCACTGAACCATATCCCTTAGAAATAATACCATAGACTACAAAAGGATGAGGTCATTATTGTTCATATTTCTGATTGCTCAGAAGATGAAAATAAGCATGTGCCGGAAATGGAAAGTTCTACCATTCTTTTATATTTGCTTTTTTTCCTGTCATAAGTGAGATGGAAGTTTCCTGATTATATGCAGGATGTTAATACATATGCCTCATAGGTGGAAACAGAATGATGTTCTGAACTTTCTGGAAAATTAATTTAAAATGTTTAAAAAAGCATTTTGAAAAAAGCATTTTGATTTTAGCCTAGCCTTAGCTGTTTAGCTAGTAAATCTCAGAGCTCCAGAATCTGCAGGTCAGCCAGATTGGGGAGTGTTTATCCACTCACACCTGCCAGAAGTAAGGGGCTTCCGCTCCTCTCACATCTGGACCTTCCTCCAATGCAAGTTTGTTCATCTAAGTTATTAAGCATTTTCTCTGTGATGAGGCATACAGTGTGTGGGTGGCTGCAGTGTCAAAGGTTGTAGGTAAATCGAGGCCAGAAGTCAGTGTTCAGAGAAAAATAAACCTATATGGAGTTCTAACTCCATATCCACAGTTTGATTCAATTTATACTATTTTCCAATTCAGTTCTACTGGCATGTAAAAGTTCTTCAAGAATTCATAGAACTCTAGAACTATGACGCATTCAGGAGGCTAGCTGAGCTGATACTACTTTGCACTGTACTACTTTGCTTCTAGGCTAGTTTGCTAGTTTGCCTTTTATCTCAAAGTGAACAAAGACAGACAGCATGAGAAGTACCAAAACAATTTAAGACTGGATGATCCATGAAACATTACCTCCTTTGGATCATTCAGTGTTTTGTGACAGTGTTTTGTGAATTGTGGATTTTTGCATGGTTGTCAATCAGTACGAATTATTGGTGAAAAGCAAAAATGAGTCAGAACCTAAAAAACTGCACTTTTAATAATTTAGATGACGCATAGCCCATGTTTTATGAAGGCTAGTAAGGCTTCATTTCTGAGCTAATAATACAAGGATGGATGCAGGGGACACATTGAGCTTAATGGTGAATTGCTGTTCTTCCTTTTGCTAATGAAAAGCACCCCCAGGCACCACAGGGATGGCATAAGATATTTTGTTAACTCTAGGACAAGTTCAATCGAATTATTAACCACTAAGGAAACTTTGGATTGTACCAGTATTCCTGTTCTTTTGAAGGACTAACTAGTTGCTTCTTTCTACATTTGATTTGCCCTTATATACTATGCTTCCATCTCATCAGAGACAAGTTGACAAAAGCTGACTGTGCAGTGTGCAGGCATCACATGTTGTTAGATTGTGATTTTATTGCATCACTAACGAAGGTCAAACTTTTGTCATACATGTGGGTCTGTCAGCGATATCAGTGGTTTTTAAGTAGGGTTAGTAAGTTTTGTTTCTTGTGTGTCTTTGTTACTGATTGCATGTTGGAGTGCCTACATGAGCTCACAGAGTCACTTAGTGAAGACAGGCAGATATTGTGAGATAAGTGAGGCTCAGGTAATGCTTAGCTCATTTCCATCCCAGCACTCACCCACTCACTCCAGCTTTCCCATTCCAGCCAAGGGTGAACATTCTAGTGGGGCCACTTTCACCTTAATTTACATATGCAGCCATTGTGCACCAGCACACCACAATGATGTTACCTTTTAAACTGATGAGTGGGATGAGCTTATGAGGTGCATGAGTGTGTGTGTGTGTGCACGCATGTGTCTGTGTCTGTGTGTCTGTCTCTCTGTGTGTATGTTTGTGTGTGTGTGTGGGTGGGTGAGTGAATTCTTAAACCTTTAGTCTTATTATATTTTTGTCTCTTATTCCTTCTCCTCTGGACTGCGTCCGCTAGAGAAATCCACACCTGGAGAACTCTGAGTGTGGGGTATTGTATATATCTTTCGAGCTATGCATCCTCAGCTCATTTCAGTGACATCCTCTTGATCATTTGTTCCTCATTCGTGTCCAGTTTCTAATTTGTCACATACATTTTGGCAAATGCATGGAGTGCACTCTCTGGTCATCACTGCACATTGCCCATGTTAGTGCTAGATATCTTGTGGATATCTGTTTGAGTTTTATTTATCACATGTTTGTGTAATGTCAGTGTGATGTAATGTGATCAGTGTTTGAGTTGTTGTTTCTTTATCCACTTTGTTAATTTTATTTTAACTAACATATGGATGGTCATTGATAAATTCAATATTCAGTTGTCTGCAGTGATGTATGCTGGGGGAAGAAATTCTAGAGTCATAACTCAGTAGATCACTTTTTCATAAGTAGCATTAGCATAGTAAGTCCTATGAGGCCAAAGTGACTATAAGAAGGGCACTTCATGTGCCCATTCATCCTGTAAAGGACTTCAAACACCACTTTACACTACAAACCAGGCCAGAGAGTAATTATTTCTTTGTAAAAGTGTCACAACCCTTCCCCAAGTGGCTTGCTAAGCTGTTAAGCTACTATGTTGTATTAGTGATGGCAAAAAGAGAACTACACCCACGCCCAGCCACCTACACAAGAGCTGTGTGTAGAGGAACCATTCCAGACTTATGTGTTATTGAAGATTCCTCTAGTGGCTCATGTGGCTGAGCATGGTGCTAACACCAAGGTCATGGGTTTGATTTAAAAGTGAGTGCCCGTACTGTTATAGTCATGAATACTTAAATGTCTTTGGATAAGAGGGTTAGCGAGATACAGTAAATGTAAGATACTAGTAAAAGTCTGTGTGTGATCAAATGGGATATTGGTAGGTCATGCAGAAACAGAGAATATAATGCTGTTATATGAACCTAGATATATCCAAGTTGCACGACACTACTACCTAACACTACAGAGCCATAGGGCTATTAAGATCAACATTTTATTAAATCAGATGCAGACGTTGTTTGCAAATGGGTTCATACAGTCTCTGAATGTGTATAGGACAGAAACCTAAGTTTCATCAGCCATGTTTAATTACGACCCTTCTCATTTATTAGTGTTCTGATGCTTGTGAGATTGCCCTGGATTGAAGCCCTTTTTAATATCTGCCATGAGTCAATAACGGCTTCCCAATAGAACCAAGCATGCACACATTATATCAATGGACTGCACTCCTGACACCAATCTTCTTATTTTTATTTAAGGAAGGATGCCTGGATCCCTCACTATAATATCTTTAGTTAGAATAAGCACAAAGAAGTGGAGTGTTCTAGCTTGGAAATGAGGTGCTTTTGAATAACTTTTGAATAGGCCGGCTGGGTTATTCCTCTCTCAGTCAGCATTACAACTGTGTGAGGAGGGTTTGAGTCTGCTTTAACTATCCATTTGGTAACCACTCAGTCCCAGACCATTAAACTTGCACAGGCACACGTGCGTGTGCAGAGAGAGAGAGAGAGAGAGAGAGAGAGAGAGAGAGAGAGAGAGAGAGAGAGAGAGAGAGAGAGCAGTAGCATCAACAGCAATCCAGCCCCACAGTATCCATATGGGACTGGCCATTGCAACATTACTTTAGGTGTACATGCATTTTGCCCTTGTCGACCAAGGCAGCAGGACCAAGCTGTACCATGGGACTGTAGAAGATAAATAATAGATGGCTGGTAATGGATGTACAGTGAGATGTTCTGCAATTGGTGTGATTCAAGTAAATGGGTGTGTAAAAGGGTGTGTGGGGGTGGATGAGGTGATATTTGGAGGTACTGAGAAATCTTTTGCTCTTGCTTGTGTGTATGAGAGTTTCTACAAACAAGTTTTGTCATTCTCAGTATGCATGAGACGGACTGGACCTACTTTGCATTTATGTGACTGTCAGGCATGTGTGTGTGTGTCAACAATCTATGCAAGATTGTGTGTGTGTGTGTGTGTGACCCCACTCATCCACCCCACCCCCTAAGTCCTGGTACTGCTGGAATAGGCTTCAGACCCCCTGACTATGAATTGGATTAAGCTGGTCTAGAAAATGGATGGATGGATGGAGGTCTCATACCCCCGCCCCCCCCACCTTTTTCTGCTTACTGTGTCTTCCCTGCACAAGCAGTCATGTAATAGAACAGACCAGTTGCTACAAAAACATTGTATTCTTACTTAAGAAATTCTCAGTGCAACAAAAATATGATATAGCTCATGGAATCTGAAAACATATATGTATATTAAACAGGCTGTTCCAGCCCTGGCAGTCCTTGCTGTTCTAACTTTATTCACATTTATGACTACCTTTGGCAGCTGATGCTCTCCCACTTCACTCTTTTTTATTAATATCATAAGGACAGTGTCAGCAGGCCTCTTTAAAGGGCCATTGAGAGGAAATGGCCTAAGATGTATGCCCCCAGCTGGGACCACCGCCGCTTTATCTGTTGATTGTTTGCAAAGTGCAGATTTTTTATTATTATTTTTTTAAAGCACCGCAAGCTGTTTGCAAAGCATATTTACCAGGAGGGCCCATCTCCAAATCACGCTTTTATGGCTTTTGGCCGCAAACAAGGCAAAGGGTAATGGCAGTTTATTGGATCAAATTTGGAGTTTGTGAAGAAGTACATATTAAAGCTTATGTTTATGGCATAGAGAAATACTCTGAGTGGATTTCAAAGTGGCTGTGTGCGCCGACTAATAACTTGGAAGAATAAATTATTTTTAAAGTGATGTTTATCTTGTGCAGTGCAGTCGATTTGCAAGCCTTTAATAGTATTAATGATCTTACTTCTTGTTTCTTTAGACTTGGAGTAGTGTACTCAGGATACATAGCATTCTGCAGAGGTTAGGTTCTGTAGAGGTCAGGTTCTATAGAGGTTAGGTTCTATAGTGGTTAGGTTCTGCAGAGGTTAGCTTCTGTAGAGGCATATATTAGTTCCCACTCAGTGCATGCTGTTGAAGACCTCATTTAGCCAGGTTACATGTTTTAGATTGAAATTAAACCAGGATGTCAGATGTCCTAGTAATGCAGTCCTGGACCTATTTCATCTAGTCAAGTCAAGTCAAGTCAATTTTATTTATATAGCCCTTTTTACAACACATGTTGTCTCAAAGCAGCTTTACAAATTGTATGGGTCCAGATCCCTAATGAGCAAGCCAAAGGCGACAGTGGCAAGGAAAAACTCCCTAAGATGGCGGGGAATAGGAAGAAACCTTGGGAGGACCAAGACTCAAAAGGGAACCCATCCTCCATTGGGCGGCCCGTTAACACCAGTCCGTATTTGTGAACAAGAGGTGGTTCTACAGTTATAGCTTAAAGTTCTTGTTCCCCGGCCAAGTAGTCACAGTCCCTTCGGTGCAGATGGTGCACCTCAGGTAGGAGCCAGCATCAGCACGTCCCCTTACGACAATGGTACATCCAACCCCGGCATCAGTACATCCACCGGCGAGCCAGACCATCTCCCAGGTGCTTGTAGGTGCTTGCATGCAGTCGTCTTGGGTAGAAGCATGCAAAAAAGATGGACAATACAGACTGAGTGTGAGGATGTCAGTTTAACCACCATTGATTTAAATGTACATAGCTCATGTGCCAGTGATTAGCATGTAGCTCCGGCAGGCTAATCTATAGCAGCTTAACTAAAGGGAGGGGTCCAGAGGTGACCACAGTCATGAGGGCTCACTGAGACATTGCTTTCCAGTCAAGTCAGTCACAACTAGAGTGATGCCATGACACAGCTGGATGACAGCATCAACATCTCAGATTACCAGAAATCTCAACGTCAGGGGCCCCTGAGCCCCGCACCTTACTAGGGGAATATTTAACTGAAGGCTTGATTATATAGGTGAGTCTTAAGTCTAGATTTAAAGATTGGAACTGTGTCAGAATCTCGGATTGGAGCTGGAAGGCTATTCCATAATTGAGGGGCTTTAAAGGAGAAAGCTCTGCCTCCGGCTGTAGTCTTACAAATTTTTGGAACTAAGAGAAATCCAGCATCTACATACTTCAGCTACTAAGCAGTAGGGAAAAGTCAGAAAAATGAACAGGAAAAGTCAGTGGCCAAAATTAGCAGTCACTGGTGTCTCCATTAAGCCGAAGCTGTCTGGTCTTTATTATTGTATCTCTATTCTGCATGACATGTCATTTGGGTCTTACTGCCCCTCTGCAAGTGATAGGTTAATAGAAATGGAAAAGCAGCAGATGATGTGGATTGTGGGACAGGAACACCAAAGACTCTCTCCATTGCTTGATTCCATAGACCTTTTTATGGTCTGTCTGCATCTGTCCTCTGTTGGTCCTCCCCCGTCCCCCCGTCTCCCTTTCTGTCCCTGTGTTGTGAAACTGAATAGCGCAATGGCCACACAGCACAAGGCTCAGTGCTCCTCACCATCCCTTATCACCACCTAACAAACGCACAGACATGATGCGCACACAGACACAGTTTCCTCCTTCACTTCCATCTTTCACCCCTTTTGACATCTTTTTAAGCTTTGAATGGGAGCCAGACGTGCTGTTTCACCCCTTTATTTTTTAATATATTATTTGCTAGTCATTTTAATAGCCAGTATGTTTCAAGTCATGGTCAGAGGTTGGCTTGATAAGATATAACCCTTTTAGCAATGTAGTACATACCACAGATTGTGTTAGCACACAGTATTGGTCTACTGAAGCACTAATGGCAAATTTTCTGAGCACTGATGCATGCAATATTTCACATTTTAATTCGGCCTCTTAAAATCAGCGCCACCAGTGCTAATCCATTATTAGCAGTGTCAGCATGTTGTAGTGAAGTACACCTGTAAACACATCCCTGGATTAATGACCAAATTCTGTAGTAATGTAACGAGTCCAAGTAAGGGCTTCGAGTGCTGTAAAAAAAAAAAAAAAAAAAACACCATAGGAATTCTTTGCACCCCATGAATCTTCTCCATTTTCCCTGCTAGCTATGTCTTTGTTTGATTTGCTGGTCACTAATCAAAACATTTGTTCTTTTTTTTTTTGTTTGTTTTTTTTGGGACTGTGTTTTTGTTTGTTTGTTTTCCCCCACTGCTTTGTCTTGATGCTTCAGAAGAAATGCCTATTCCTACTCTTACTACCTGTAAGTAGCATGTTGCTAAAACTATAGCTTCATAAATTATTGTATCCTCGTTTTTGTTGAATTTATATGCTTTTCTAAAATCCCAGTCATAAATGTTTTCCCATTAATAATTTAGTTTATTTATTCTTGATTGTAAAACTGCCTTATTTTATGAGTGTAGTCAACATTGAAAGAACATAGGAGATAATTCCCAGAAAGAGATCAAATTAACCAGATTTGTCAAAATCTACGGGTCCGTTTAAGATAGCATGTAAGAACTATCGCTCAACTTTGCTATGACGGACAAAGCATTTCAGCACCAACTGCCTAATTTGGCGTAAGATTATGGGACATGTCTCAAGTTAGTGGACCACTTTCTTCCTATTTGTTATGTGTCTCCATTTTGTTTTAAACACTCACAGTCCTCACAGTCTTCCCCATACACTAGAAAACACTGCAGCAAACCTGACCCACATTTTAGCATAGGCCTCCTCAAACCTTCAGAGATTGTCATTTGAATGAGACCAAGCTAATGTAGCATTCCTATGAGAAAATAGCCTCAAGTTATGGATTCATCAGTGTCGAGATGGTTTGACCACAGCATTAACTCTGTAACATAGCCCTTTGCTACTTACTTGACTCAAATCCCTTCAGAACTTGGGTGTCTTGAAATTGCTCCTTTTCCTGCCTAATCTACGTATTCTACCCTGGCTGATATTCCTCCCTCAGGACAGGATAGCCTCAAATTGTTGGATTCACTCTGTGTGCGAGTGGAGCCCCAGGATGTTTGCCTCATATGTTAAAGGATTTAGGAGCTGTGGCAATGCTGTTTTTCTTTCTCTTTGCACCCGCCACTCCTGAAATATAGATGAAAGGTAGAACTGAGCTGGGCTGTCATCACAGAGGCCTACAGGCCATCCAACTATAGCACCCCAAAGTAATGGAGTTGTTGCTGTAGTCCATTTTTGAGTCTGATGGACTAATGCTGCACATTATACTGTTTCTCATTGGAAGACACCATTGATTTTTATAATACAAAGAAATGAGTTTTAGATGTCCTTTTTTATAGTTTAAAGACTTGTTTTTGCATCTGAGTTCAATTTCTTTGATGCAAGCCATACATTTGTCAATATTTCAACTGTGAACAAGATAAAATTCAGATTCAGACAGGCTCATCTTTATACACATCTGTACCCACTAGAAGACTAGTGATAAAGTTAATGTTTTCTACATACATTCATTAGGGAGATGAAATGAACCAAATAATTTATTTTGTAGACATGAATAGGATATATAAAATAAATTCACTTCCACATTTTTGTCTTTGGCTGCATGTTATCCCCCAAGATGTGTGTGTGTGTGTGTGTGTGTGTGTGTGTGTTTGAGAGTGACTGCATATTGCAGTATGACAAATAGAGGAAGGCTTTCTAGCAGTACTTACTTTTGTGGCACTGTGGAAATCCTATTTTAGCTGTCAGCTTTTGTGCATGTGAACTCTTTATATAGACATGTATGTATGTTTGTTAATGTGCATGTGTGTGCCTGTGACTTATTCACTGCTCTGATCATCCTTTACCTGATCCACATTTGCTATCTTTATTAATGAATGTGCTGTGAGTTTTATGCATGAATGACAAATGAATGCAGTCAAGCAGAGACTGTTTTATTCTTTACAAAATCTATTTCTCTCTCTCTTTCTCTCTCTCTCTGTCTCTCTCTCCCTCTCTCTCTCTCTCTCGTTGATCGGATAATGTGCAATTAACAACGTTGGCATCATAAAAAGTGGCTGATCGCTGATGCCGCTGTCCCATCTCAGTGCAGAATAACCTTATATGTAATGAAGTGCTGCTTTGACATTAATTAAATTGGGATTATCTCTGCTTCATTACCACTTACAACATGTGGGGAATCTGTCATTCAGAATTAGGACTATTATTGCTGCACTGTATGTATTTTATTATTCAGGGATGTTGTATTAAAAAAGGTTTCAGTTATATTCTTGGTGGTGAGGGAACAGGGGTTGGAAGATCTCTTTGATCTCTTTTGTTTATTAATTATGGGGGTTATCTTTAATAAGCATTGAGCAAATAATTTGTGGGCATTTTAACAGAGCACTGGATTCCTGGACAAAGTATAAACCTATTCCTACACTAAAAAGTCCTAGACTAAGAAGGACTAAACATTTACAGTGAAGACAGCATTGGAAGGAACATCTTCAGACATTTCAGACATGGTTGATAAACTGGCCTCTAGTTTTTTGTTGTTGCTGTTGTTTTTTTTTTTTGTTTTGTTTTTTTGTGGAGTACTGTAGAGACTTTCCTATCTTACCATATTACACTTTGTAACATACAAATGTGCATACATGCATTCACTCACACCATATTTTCATTCTGCCTTCTCAGAAACACAGAAGATGTACACAGATGCAAGAACACATACACAAATAAACCAGGCACATTCTGTGTCAGCACCAATCTAGACCTCAACAAAGAGCACAACATCTCTTTTATTACTTTTGCTTCGCTGCCATGGACCCAAATGAACACATTTGCTTGCAAAAATAAATTCAAAGTTCGGCATAAATGATATGTTGCCTGTTTCAAAAGATTCCCCTGTTTTTGGAGTCCTATTTTCTTCTTTTGATATGCTGAAGCGAACCTAAAAAGATGATCCCTTGTGTGTGTGTGTGTGTGTGTGTGTGTGTGTTGGGGGGTGGCGGGGGGTGTTTGCTTGTGCATGTGCCTTCAATGAAGATATGATATATCCTGAGGTCGCAGAGGGGATTTGCTGATGTAAGAGCAAATTCAAACCATTGGAGTGACTCCAGTCTGCAACTGACATTAATACCTTCAGCAACATTTTTACTTTCTGGAGAGGGCTGTGCTAAAACTCAAACGTCCACAAACCAAAAATCCATTTACACCTACACTAGGAATTCCTTAACCATTTAGAATGCACACTTAACATTTCAGTTTAGCAGAGCAGCCATAGGAGTTATTGGCCCAGATGTGTCGATAAATAAATGTTTAAAAAACCATCAGGGCCAGGACTGAATTTTGCCTATGCTTTTCTGAAATTTCCTCACAAAATGAATCTTATGTATTGGGTTCATTTTCGTAAATCATTGAATCAATTAAAAGTTCCTGATTTGCTTTGTTCCACATGGCGAAGTTCTACAATTTAATGGAACCAAACTCACAGTGCTCCAAAGTATAAGTAATACTTTTCTCAATACCTCAGTTAACTTTGCTTACTTTTTAGCATACATCATTGCAGATCTTCAAATTAGGCATTGGTAAATTCTCAACTTACTCCAGTTGAGAATTCCAGTTATGAATTTATTAAGTAGGAATGGAAACCACATAGATATTGTCTTCTTTCCCGAGTAGTTATCCATGTTGTTTTTGTGTTTCACTTGTGTGAGTCTGTGTGATGTGTGCTGTTAGTGCTTGTTGTACACTGAAGCTTAAAAATGCATGGTGTGCTTGACCTGTTATATCCACCTCTTGCCTAACAGAGGTAAGTTTACTCACATTATTATGACTGATGATGATGACAAACCCAAACGTTTTAAAAGGTTATAGTTTTATGTGTGTTTTTATGTCACAAATTCCACCATATTATATTTTGTGGATCCTATTTATTATTCAACTTTGCACCCAAATTGGACATCCTGTGCTGTTAAAGGAATTAATTGGGCCAAGATTTAGATCTTAGCTTGACCTTATGTATTACCATAATTTTAGTTTCCAAAGAAATCTTCTTACCCCTCCACACACTGATACTTTTAAGAACAAATAAAGTTCATTTAACCCTTACTTTAAAACGATGCACAAGAGGACAGTCATTTATAACTGCAAAGTCATTTATAACTTCTCTATAGTCTAAACCTTCCTCTAGAATCTTGTCTTCTCTAGTGGTGGACATTTTTGTGGGAAGAGTGCATGACCAGCTTCTATTTTGGGCGATTTTGAAGGAAACTGGCAAAGAAACAGAAGGAGACAGCCAGCAGCAGCACCCAAAGAGAGATGGGACCTGTGGGCACTGCAGAGAAAAGCACGGGGAAAGTGAGCACCCTGCACAAGGACGACCCTTTCTCCACCAGCAACCAGGACCTCAACGGATTCGGTAATTTTGGGCTTGACATGCCACTGGAACATAACACTGCATGTGAACACATGGCACCTAAAAGTGTGTAGTGGTCGTTAGTCATGGTGCCTAGATTGGTACCTTAATCATGAAGACATTTTTGCACTGTTCCACGAGGCCTTCGTCACTGCCTCTATTTACTGCTTCTAGAAACTTCAGTGAACTGGATGACTAAAAACCACCATCAGGTCGCAGACATGTGACCTACGAGCAGTCATAGTGGTCTGATTGGGTGAAACCAACCAGAACATCTCATTTCCTTCGGTCCATCTTTTGTTCTAATATATCTGTTGAAATCTGTGGTACTGCAGGTCTTTACTTCAGCCACTTATCCAAAACTATCATCCACCCCTGTTCAAAGTGGGTGGTGAGTCTGAGAGAGAAGTGTGCGATTAGAGCAATTAAATCTCTCAGCAGATAGCTCATATCAATCAAAACATTGTGAAATCTCAGTGTCTTGCATTCAAACAGAACCTGGACTTTATTTAATATGATTCCTGTCCAAGGCTCCTCTCCACAGGCAGCTAATAGCTAAAGGCCTCCACATACAGTGACCTGTGCAGGCACCACAGGCTGCATTTCTCATCTTAACAGCTCATCTATCCCAGCCCATTTAGCACAATCATAAACATTTTGAACAAATGGTACGCTCGTCAGCCTCCGTCACTGGCCTCCAGCAGCAGGAAAAGGCAAGAGGGGTCAACCACCTGTCATTTTTACGCTCTCTCCTCCTTTCTAAGATAGATTCCTATTATTGTTTTTTTTCCCCCCACCAGCTGTCCATCTCCACAGAGTATCTCTCTATATTGACTGTTTCGGTGAACCACTCTGTGCCCAAACTAAATGGAGCTCAGCACTCTACATATCAAGACACTGTGCCTTCGACTTTTCAAAGGCTCGATGAAGAAAGCCAAATCACGAGTGGCATTTACGGTTGGGAGGGGTCCTCCCTTCCACCCACCCTCTAAACACCCCCCCATCCCGTTTTAAGTGGCGCTGGCATGCTGCGCACGGGGCTGTAATTAGGAAGGGTCTCTCTGAGTTTCTTTCTGTACAAAATGTCACTGTGGCCTTTGTGGATGGCTTCATTTGAATGGACCAGTAGGAACAAGAAGAAGCGGGAGAGCATGAAAAAAAAGGAAAGAAGGGAGAGAAAGAAAAGTCTGCAAAATTATATCAGATTATTTGAATTCAGTTTGTCATGCCAACTAGGTGGCAATTGTTTCTTGACTGTTTTAACCATTAGTTTATTTCCAAGTGTGCGTTAGTTGTGTTCTGGGTGCGATTGCAGTTGCTATGGTCCTACCAAGATATTGTGGGGTTTTGTTTGCTTGTTTTTGCAGGTGTAGCTGTTGCTCCTGTTCCATTACTGGCCATAGGTGACTGCAGAGTGAATGTTGTTAAAATTCTATAGTATCTGCATCTGCAACTCATCACTGATGCTGGGTAGCAGTGTGCCCTTGTATCTGGATCGCTTCTTTTTAAAATTACTCAAGGAACCACTAATACACAAAAGCAGGAAGCCTTTGTGACGGTGTGTGTGTGTAAAAGCTATGCCTGATGCTTATGCAGCTTGCTCGCGTGAAGGTTTATATGCAGGATTGTTCATAGATGAAAGGGACACCATGCCATCACCATCAGGTCAAAATTGCACTACCGTCCTGTGGCTACTGCTTTCAGAATGTAATGTTGTGCTACTGCCATAATCTCCAAAACTGAGTTTGCCTGTGGTCTGCATGAAACTTTCTGTCATTTCTGAAAACCTTCAATAACCAAAAATTCTCCACATAAATTTTCATTACATCAACTTTGTAGTCAGTGACTTCCTAATTAACCATTGGTGAACTTTATGTATTTATAGAGAAATCTATCTGTGTACTATTTTGGCTTCCTGTTTTGTTGTACACTTTGCTGACCTCTACAATTTTTCTAATAATTTTGGGCTGTTGCTAATAGTATGAGTGGTTTAGGGGGCTTCCTATCCAGACACTTAATACCTGTGGTAAACAGTAAAATCCCCAGTTTGGGAGTTTCAGCACGCAAGCTGTAGACCCTGTTTAGTGTGAGTGTAGCCCAGCACTGTGTCATATAAGCCATGCTATTTTCATAGGCTTCAAAAGTGGGTCAAAGCGCAAGATTTGTCTGAACTTCTGTCAGATTCAGATTCATGTCTGAACTTCCCCTCGAATCTGCAACTTCAGCATTTGAACTCTATTACCATCTAAATGAGCACACAGGTACTTGCAGTGAAACTGTTCTCTCTCACAGTGCTCACATACTTCAGATGAACCTCACTGACCCGCTGATTGCAGCGTTTGCTGTGGAAGCAGTTTTATTTAGCAGACACCAGAGACCCACACTTTAGCATTAGCATATGTACTGGCCTGCATCTGACATTGAAGCTTGTGTAGGAAGAGTTCTTATGTAGAATGTGCTGTTAGTTATTAAAATGTAAAGTAACCCCGAGTTGGTGTGCGGCCTGTGTGAGGTGCGTGCCTGTTTTGGGCCCTATATGAGTGAGAGTGACTTGGTTCTCTGCAGGGAGCTTCCCGTTGCAGAAAGTGAGGACCTTACCAACAAACGCATGCTGGTGAAGGAACACATCCTTGTGTGCACATGCCCGAGATTTCCATCGACAAGCAAATTCTCTGGTTTTCTTGGCCGGCTGTTTATCTGTTATTTCAAAAATGCCCACAAAGGATTTAGTTTAGCAGGGAAATTCAACAGTGATTCATACCAACTTTGGACAACTGAAGTAGACTAGAAATGCAGTTCCACCGGAGGATGAGAATGGTTTGTTGGTTAATGAGACTTTTTAAGGTGGTCAGTGTCTTCTTTTTTGCAGCTCGATTTTGCATACAGTCAGAGTAACATTATGGCCACTAACTCACCGGTTGTGCAGTATACCCACCAAGCATCTGGACTCTCTGTTAACACAATTCTTTTCATAGTTCATAATGGTAATGCATACTTTATGGTCCATGTCTTTGTGTGTGTGTGTGTGTGTGTGTGTGTGTGAGGGGGGTGTGCATGTGTAATGTAATTTGTCTAAATCTTCCTTTGCCATTCTTCCCCTTGCAGCCTCCTCTTCCCCTTGCTCTTTCTCTGTCCAGGGCAAAACCCTGCAAAGTAAAACTCTCCTCAACTCTTATTACTCAGGTACTGAATACACACCATGGCTGTGTGCTTTAACTGCTCCACGTGGTCTACTGCACTATGCAGAACGTTTAAGTGTGAAATGTTTGGTCCCACCTTTGACCTTTTTTCTTTTCCTTTTGTAAATCACCATAGTGTCCAAGGAGCCTGTTCCCGCCACGGCTTCTATAGGTAAGCACCCTGTCATCGCTTAAGAACTGCTTTAAAATGTCGATTGAATGTATGAAGAAAACGTGCTAAAATCAGCTGCTAGACGTAACTATTCATAAGCGTGGTGTTAATGTGTCAAAGTGTTCATGTACTTCTTCAGACAGGTGGGTAAAGCTATTGTAAGTTTAACCACATAAACCTGGCGCCTGCAAGCTATTTATTTGTTTTTTTTTTTATTTATTGTTTAGGATAAATCGTGTAAATTCGAAAAGAACAGTTAACCTAACCTAAACAATGCTACTTGTTATTTGGTAGTGAGGTGTCACTACAATTGAGCGAGAGTAACATTTGAGTGAAGTGAATATATGTATATATGTGTTGTGGAATATACCTGTGTATGGTGTATACTTGTCTCTGAATTTCCAAAGAACCAAACCAAAAGTAAAAAAAAAAGTCAATAGCAGACTTTCACTGCCATGCTAGAAGGACAGTTATAAAAATAAGGCTGTTTGTCCTTTGAGACAAAATAAATCATATCTGTCTTTTTAATGCTAATCCCTATGGCTTTTGGGGGGGGTGACTATGGGTGGGTAGTGGGTGTGGCTGCAAAGGCACAATTGCAAGCCCAGAGCAGACACGCCTGGGTGGGATGAAATGCTGTGCACATCTTTTGTGGCAGACACAAACATGCATATGGAGCGCATGGACACATAGAGATTCACATAAACACATATAGACAAGTTCTCCCAGACACAGCCTGGTCTCCTTTCAAATGCAGATTGACATCTTCTCCCCTCCACTGCCATCCTCAATGGGTAATATGAATGTAAAGAGAAGAATCAGGACAAACGTGCGTTTGTAGTATTTTCAGTCATCCTCAGCCATGGAGCCACCCACCAATGGCATCTTTCTTTATTTACATATTTTGTATCCTATTTTTCAGGTCTAGAATGTACCAAGTGGCTTTATGGTAGCAAAATAGGCAGTTCCCAGGGCATCAGATCCATGGCATAGGAAATGTAGGAAGTAGGAAATTGTATGAACAAGTAGGAAATGTTGGCCTCATGCAAGAATGACTTACACTAACACATTTTACTTTTAAATTGCTTGCATTTAATAAGTTTTAGACAGCTTGTTGTATTCACCAGTTTTCTCATATTCAAGAATTTCTCATAGGCAGGAACAAAATGTATGTGTTTTCCAGACTTGTTTTGAAATGAACTATGTGGACAATTGGATTGTATCTGGTTTAGCTATTTCAGTACTTTAAATCAGTTTCAATACTATTAAATTAAACAATAAATAATGTTGTTTGGATTATACTGTTTGACACTAGTATTTATCTTCAATTTGCTATTCTCCAGTTGCAATCTAAATGACATTTAACAGCAACATAATCTGCTTAAGTCTAACGATGCTCAAAATAAGCCTTAAATATTCCTGGGCAGCAATGATCAATAGATCAATATCAAAGTTGTCCATTGTTACACTTTATGATTTTAGTGTTTACCATCACTGTCCAGAAGAACTGTTGGAACACCTGACAGAGTAGCATCACCTAGCATGACTTTGATTCTCTTGGTAATCTTTGCCTTGATCTTCCCTTTGTTATTCATGTGTTTGCTTCCTTATTTTTTTTATCTGATTTCATATCAGACCTTTTTTCATATCTTATTTATGTAGGCTGCATGACGGTATAGACCTTGAGTGAAAGTATGAGTTCAGTAACATGTTTCCCATTCCTTGGCTTTATCATTTCTTAATTCTAGTACTGACATTATAATGAAATGCTTTGTTTACTTACCCTAAAAACGGGAAAATTCATCATATCACCCATAGACATTTTTATGCATTTTTATGAATGACACGTCCAGACAAATAAGGCAGAGCCCTTAGCCTTTTAAGACTTTTGGGGGGCATCAGATATGTTAATTCACAATTCAGAGCAGGTTCTGATAGTTCTGTTAATTTAGTGAACCTTTGAGTGTTTGGTGAATTTGACTTGACACTGTTTTAGAGAGACTTCATGACAATATTAAGGCAAAATTAAGATAAGAATATGAAAATGTTCTTGCATGAAGCCTATTGTGTTACTAACAGCGAGGGTCAACACAGTTTCATTTTCAATTGACCGAGATTACTTAAAATTTGAGTCACAAAGGGTGACTTGTCCAACCTAAAGCCAAATCAATTTCTTGAAGGTATTTAATGTCCTGGCTAGGACTTTACTGGGCTCTTGAGAACAGCTCTGTGTGCCAAGTCATTAGAATTGCCTAGTGTCACTACGACAGTTATGAGCTTTGGTCAAAATTGTTAGATATCTGAAAATAAGTAATTTTTCTGACATCAGTGTATCAATTTCTACTGAGCTTCTCATGGCATGAACCAGCCTGCTTGTCAAGTTTTGAAATACAAGTTTGGTCTGAATCTCAGCCAGTGATAAAACCTATTTCAAAGCTGCCACTAAAAGTGCTCAAAGCAGGAGTCTCCAAAAACGTCTCGGACCCGGCAGCGTCTTAGCAGGGAGCACCGCAGCACATTCTCCTTTCAGCCACGTTTGATACATAAGCCAGCTCATGTGGAGCCTGATGTCAATCACCAGAGACTTTGCCTGCTGCGCGGAAGTAGTGGAGATCAGGCAACGAAAGCAGTGCTGCAGACAGAGTAAATCACTGTCCATTTACTACCACCCCAGTACACACACACACACATGCACGCGTACACACATACACACACACACACACACATGCACGTGCACAAAGGCATAATATGAGAGAAAGAGTGGCAGAGAAAAGGAACGATGGATAAAGATAGGGAAAGGAGGGCAGAAAGAAAAATGGATCTTGGAAAGGACCAAAAACAGTTCCAGTTACCTGTCTTTACCTGTCTATCAGATATAGCATTTGCTTATTTATTTGTTTATTTCTGGAAGCCCACCTTTCTCATGTTTATCGATGCTGCATTTTTATATTCTCTTCAACTAGGCAGTGGTGCGTAAATAAACTGTCAGGTACTTCAAGAAGATAACTTGTTAGGTAAGCAAGCTAAGGCATTGAAAAGACCATTGCGGGGCATATGGAATGTAGGTGTCAACCTGATTGCTCAGATAAGGTACTTTCCTGCTCCTTTTTGGAGATATATGCCATAGAAAAGCTGGCACATTGAGTACAGCCCGCCACTCCACTGTATATGCAAGAATGACAGTTATATCCATAGACTGATTCTTACTATATGATCATCACTGACATTGAAAGACTGATGTGGGAAATAAATAAATAAATATAGAGAATATAGATAGAGTCAGGGAGAAAGAGAACGAGAGAGAGAGAGAGAGAGAGCTGTGTGAGTAAAGAGATAGAGTCCCGCTATGGGACTGCTTGGCCTCATTTTACTGTGAACTGCCAAAGGCAAAGAGGAGTTTCCTAGAAACACTATACCTCTAGTCTGACCTTAGGAATCTTTGCCAGATTATTTTTTTCTTTAAAAAGTAGCTTTCTTTAAAAAGCATTTAAGCAAGACTGAGCATTCTTATTATGTATGTTCAATGGACAATTTTATATCGAATAAGATCAGTGAAGCTCATGTGACCACATTAATTCGCTTATTATTGTTACCAAGCTGGAAATCTGATTTTATTGGTTCAGTGTATCGATTTACAGCTTATATACTGAAGAATAACCCTCAATGAATCCTTTAATTAATAACTCTCATTGAAAGAATTATCACAATACAAAACTTGGAGAAACCCATGGTAACTTAAATTGATTTTAAAAAGTGAAGGTTTTTTAATTTGTAAAAAGGTCTTTTAGTACAAACATAGGCAAAGTCTCACACTTTCGTCATCCTAAGGCCTATATCTGTATGGACAGCCTCTCTAAGAGATCTTTTAAAGTTATATTTAGCCACTGCAACACAGCACATTTGAAAGTAATTTAAAATGTCATTATCTTGTCCGCACTCAAAGAGCTGCCGCCTGTGTTTTACCTTGCGGGATAATTATTGTTAATGGCAAGTCACTGCATTGTTTCGCAATAATGTAACTGTGCCGATAATTGAGCTTAATGCGATTTTAGCGGTAATCATTAGAACGCACATCATGCGACGCTTATGCGCAAGTCGCGCTCAAATGAAGGGGGCTTTCATAGAATGGCACAGCAACAAAATTAGAAAATTATCCCTATGAGCAGAACATTTTAATTTCAGACTTTTTTTGGCACATTTGTCCCTTGCACCCCCAGCTAGTCCCCAGGACACTCAATTCCTTCCTGGCTTCCATTTTGTCACATTATACACTCTCCTTTTCCCTTGTGTTTTGTTCATTTGTTCTGCACTTGTGACATGCTTATTTTGCGCTTCAGCATATTGTGGACTGAATGTTTTTAATCTCTTCAACACACATGGCTAATTCAGCTTTTCAGTGCAGTATGTGTGTGCTTCACTGTGGCAAGTTGCCATTAATATTGCTGCATATGATGCCAATCAGAGTTGGTTTGTCGGCTAAAAGTATTTTGATGCTAGTCAAATTTCAATCATGTTATGCCTGTCTATTTAAGTCAAAATAAAAATCGCTGGATAAGTTGTCTCAGCATTTATTTGCATGTTTTTGAGGGCTTTGAGATAAAGACCAGGTGGCAGGTAGTTATTTTTTATGTAGTTTTAAAAAATAATGTATATACGATGTAAATTGGATGGGCCATAAACAAGATATGCCTTCTCATTCGAAGAAAGTCTGCTTAGTCAGTGACAGCAGAAGGACAGTGGAATTCAAGGGGAAGTTTAATCATTGTACAGTGAAATCGTTTTACTTTTGTTTTATGGCTAATTCCACTCATTATTTGTGACAGTTATTCATGAAAACATCTGGTGGCAAAATGCACTGCACAAGTTGCCAATGATTTGACATCTCAGTACAACAGTGTGGTTGTTTTTACAATTGAGATATTAAAATGCAGTATATGTGTGTTTGTGTGTGTGTATGTATGTATGTATAAGATCGCCTAGTTCTTAAGAGCTGAGAAACTTTAGTTTCATAATTGTACAGCAATGCAGCAAATGCATCGAAATATTAGAGGACCTTACCAGATCCACAGGCCTTCTACCAGAACAACATGCTCCAGAGTCTGGAAACTCTTCTTAAAGTCAATAAATCAGATGATTAGTCTGAAGATAACTTCAGTGTGTTTGCCTCGGGGACCTTTGCCACTGCGTAAATACGCCTTGCTGCTAAATTCTTTGCTGGCCTAAAGCTCTAGCCGCTCAATATTCCTGTGGGCTGCCCGTGTGAGAAGCTGATCTATGGTCATATCTCCAACATGATACGTCTGGGCTGCCACTTTGAGATTTGCCTCCTGCTACCAAGCCAAAAAAAGGCATGAATAATGAATTAAGGAAGAACCGATAGGGCAAGGATAAGGGAGGCTTTAGAAGGAAAAGAGAGGGGGAGAATAGATCGAGAGGCACTTTGGAGTCTCTAGGGTAGATCTCTCTTTCTTTTCCTCTTGCCTGTCTACCTGGGTTTGTGTCTGGTGACTCTCATGCCCCATATGCACCTCCTGTCTCTTCCTGCAGTTTAAACATGAAGAATGATAGTAAAACCATGACCTCCCATACACAGCAAAATCTAAATGGCTGATGCATAGGGAGAAACTTACTTACTCTCAGTACACCCCACCCCTTCCTTCATAATTATGAGAAAATTAATATGTGGGAAATGACAGACATAAGTAATGAGAAAGAATGTTGACAGAAAGTTCACAAATCCAATAGGCCCTTGTCAGGATGCTAAATGCTAATTAGGGTTTTCATCCTTGTTGTGGCTGAGACAAATTAACAAACAACATAGGCTTTTATATATATATATATATATATACTGTATGCAATATGCAATGTACAGCTGATTCCCTACCACTCATGCGTATGGTAAATTTATACAAGTTTTGATGTATAAATTGATGTTAATGTACTTAATAATACTGATTCATTAATCAATAAATATACTATATGCTATTATGGATGAGTAAATTAGGACAGTGTCTTTCACCCTATGGTGCGCGTGTCTTCCCTGCTCACACAGGAGCTTCACCAAGTGTCTGATTCAGATGAGTTGAGATGGGGCTGGCAATGGTTGTCTAGCAACCATCAGCTGTAGGCTTGTGAATCACTTTCCCAGCTTCAGAGTTTTCTGTTGAGTTTCACATCAGGGTAGACAAAGCTGTTGTGTTCCTAAGAACAGAATTCTAACCAAATATTTTATTCTTGGTTGGTGACATTCTTCAGATATTTTGAAGTGTAAGTTGTTTTTGCCCAGGAAGTAATGAAATACTAGTCTACAACAAAATATCTCCGCTCCACACATTTCAATAATTAAACTAGCACCAAAACTATTTTTGTCTTTCTAGATTATACAAAATATTAATATTAATTGATTATTAAGGTAAATATAATATACTATGCATACTGGAAATGCAGGTCTGTGTGCACTTTTCTATTGCATAGCATAAATCTTTGCACTAAATCTACTCTAGTTCATGTTTTGAGCAGATGATTAGCCTTGAGCAGAAACACTATTCCAGAACTGCAGGTGTCTGACTGTGGCAGCAGTCAGCCAGGCATGTAAAGGGCTTTTCCTTCTCAATGTGGTGCACTTACCATGAAGATTTCTGCAGTGTGAAATTCATGGCTACAGATGGGTATGTGCTGAAGCCAGCTGCTCTATGATGTGAATGTTCCACTATGCATGTTCTATGGAAACCATGAGTCAAAAAGAAAAAAAAAAGCCTTCCAGTGGAAGATCTCTGACGACGATGGAGTCTTTTCCAGGAGTTCAGGGTCTCGGTCCCGGGTACAGACTAAAGCTTTTCTGCCCTCTTTTGCATCTACAGATGGCAGTCACAGTGAGATGTCCCAGCCTTCTTTAACCATCCAGACATACCCATATGGGGGCTGTGAGTCAGTGGAGATGTCGTACCAAGCAGGCCAGTTCCAGCCAGCCATCCGCGTGGCTGATCTCCTCCAGCACATCACCCAGATGAAGTGTGGCCAGGGCTATGGATTTAAAGAGGAGTATGAGGTAAGGTCTGCTTCTATGTGGGACGGAGATTGACGCAGTGGGGAATGGATGGGAAGTTGAATTGGGTCGGTTTCACATTGGATTCCCATTCAAGAAGCGCACATTTTTTTCAAATATGCACTAAATTGAATATTACTGAACTACTAAAGCTTAATTTCATGAATCAACTGTGATTTTATAATGTCCATGGTGCCAGTCCATCGATACATTCTTCAATATATTTGAACAAATTTCTCAGCCATATTTGTTTTGGACTAAAAGTGGTCCACTTAAATCTGTTCTTGCCTCTTGTATCAGTACTAAACATTCACTGTGATTCATTTATGAAATATTCATGGGCCTAAACTTAAAACAAACAAACCAAAATATAAATATATTAAAATGTATAATTTATTAAGACACCCAGCACATTCAACATTTTTCCTGTCAGTGGTGTGTTAATTACTTTATATTATTTATTTATTCATTTATTGAGAGAGAGAGAGAGAGAGAGAGAGAGAGAGAGAGAGAGAGAGAGATACTAAAGATATAACATCATTTTAAGACACCCAAAGAGAAAACTGGTCAGTTAATTAAATTGCATATTTCTCTGCACTGGTGCAAGTAGTGTTTGCTGGCATTTTGTCGAGATAAGGTTATATGACCTCAGATCAAGTAACTCCTGCAGTCTCATTGTCCTGACATGACTAATTATCTCTCACCCCTGAACTGACACCCGGATCATCAGGCTTGTGTGGAAGTCTCCATTCAGATAGAGTTTATGTTAGTGTCTTCTTGCCTTCTTGCCTTCCTATATTCCTATAATATACTGTAGTTTCCTATATTGATAATACAAACAAAAGCTCCTTTTTCCTGTTCATATTAATAAAGGTCATCTCCCCCAAAGGACATTCTCACTTCTGCGAGTTTGTCTTTTGTCATTTTAAAGGAGAGACAAAGCAGAAAGCTTTTTTCCTCTCTGCCTCTTTCTTCCATCATGGGCTGCATCTGAGACGTGCCACTTCCAAGGACATGTTTTTGGATTACTGCATGAGTGTGGAGGATCCAAGGTCAGATGAGTGTGCATGCTGGGGGGAAGGATTCGCCTGCAGACTCTGGTGGACGCCCACTGTTTCCGATCCAAGACAGTTCTAAGAAGACTGCTTTAACTTTTACATACATACATATATCACAATTGCATTTCACATTCAGATATTTTTTCTTTTTTACACTTTTTATTTTATTGCTTTATTCTTGCTTTATTCTTGCAGACGTTGCCCCAACCGACTTCTTTCAGTGAGGTTTTAGGAGATCCTCGGCTGGCCTGCCGGCTGTGTGTTCCCTTTAAAAGCTGGACTGAAATGGGCCAGGGTGGCCTTCCATCAGCCCCGCAGGCTATCTGGGTCTGGCAGCAAACCTGAGATGCATTGCCTACTGTTCAATGTTTCCCTCTCCAGCCGCTTTGATTGTGCCAGGGTGCGGGCCTTCCGTTTAAAGGGACATACATCAGCACGGACGTTTTTATATCGCCTTTTTGTTATCGCCGTACTCTTCTAACCTGATTTGTCTCGCCATTTCTCCCGTCCCTCCACAAATGAATTTGGCAGCCTCCTGGGTCTTTATTGGCAGCTTCTCTGCATGCTTATGAATATAAAAGTGGTATTTCCCTTTCATATGATGAATAGGGGACACTCGGTATATTTACGCTGAATTGTATGTGTTGGCTGCAGGCTTCTGACAGGATTATTTGGGATGAGTGCCACGTTGCTTCACAGCGCTTTTGACGGAGGGAGTGTGTTTGAAATGGGATTCAAGCATTTCATGTTCTATTAAAAGGCTGCCATTCATGCACTGGTGCGTGTGTGGTACTAGGGAGGCTTTCAGAAGAGAGAGACAAGTGCAGGGTGACTCGAAGAGGTTCTGCACACATGCCTATGCAAGCTAGCGTGGGGATTTTTGTCATTTGTTGTAATAGTAGCAGAAGTTCATAAATGCGTAAATGGGTGTGTGGGTGTATGTGTGTGAGAGATGGAAGGAGAGAGAACACTACTGAGGGTAAAGAGGGCAGAGATATGGCTGCTTTGATTAAAGAGGATCACAGCCACCTGTGTGCATTACTGCCATCAGTATAATCAACTCAGTGATCTCATCCTGATGGTTATGTTTGTGAGAGAGAGAATGAGAGAGGGACAGAGAAAGAACGAGAAATATGACTGATTGAAATCGAATACAGTCACAACTAACCCCTTCTCAAGCCCAAACCACAGTTAACATTATTTAACATTTGAGACTTGCTATGGAATATGGCAGTTTTTACCATTAGTTTATATTCTTTCTTTGTACTGCAAACAACAGCTGTTTATTTATTCATATATGCACTTAAATGATTTACCTAATATGAAGTATACCTGCATTTGGTGATATTATGTTAGGGCATATGGTCATATTCAAAGGATTTTGGTGTAATCCCTTGAGCTCAGTCCTTTTTTAAATGATATATCCGGATATATCAGGATATATCAGGTCCCCTTTCAACACTGAATACTAAAAGAAGTCAAAGACATTCCTTGATAGAAGAGTTGTTAGTGATGATGAAGATGATGATGATCCTGATTTAGTGGGAGGGAGGGAAGGGCCTCAGAAGTCTTTCTGCTCTCGGGGTCCTGAGACACCACCTCCCACACTTACAGTTCTAACACACACACGTACAAAATAGGACGCCGCTGCATATTTGTGTCCGCGGAGACGTGAGTGGGAGTGTTTTTTTCTCTCTTCTGAAAGCGTATTAATAGCTTCAAAAAAGAGTCTCTGTTCCAGATGAAAGTGATTCCATTAAGGGTCTTTTGTTTTCTTTGGGAACACCCCCCCAAGTAAGTTAATTTTTCTTTGGGAGGTAAAGACCTGTGTGTATAATCCCTGCTGCTCACTTCCCCACCCCTCCTGTTCACTAATTGGGTTGTTTAAGCATAATTGTTTAATTGGAAGTATTGCCAGATCCTGAAACATGGGCAGGAAATTCATTGCAGACTACTGGTGTCCATGACTGCTTCACATAGCTCCCAGATCCCATTTACCACATATAGAATCTCTTCAGTGTAGATGAGAGTGTGTCTTAAAATGGCCTGGTGTCTGGATGACATTGAACACATTGAACAGTTCATAAGGCATGAGAGATATAGAGCTCATGGATCCATGCCTGGCTAGTTCCATCTGGCACTCAAATTCAGACACAGTGATGAAACAACTTCACCCTCCAGCACCATTACTTGATGCTGCTGACTTAGACCTGTGTAGATATGTCTTCATTTAGCCGTGAGGCTTCTTGACTCACATCAAACCTGACAGTATCGTGATTCGGTATAATTAATTAACTTGTGATTAGAATGTGAGAAAATCAGAGTCGCATAGGTTGAACGAAGAAGCAGCACTAAGAGTAGTCAAGGGTGCCTTTAGAATCTTGAGTTGTACTCTGGTTACCTGAAAACATTTGAGTGAAAGTCTTGTGAGCCCTTTATCTGGGTTTCTGCAAAAATTTATGATAATCATAGAAGTCATAGTAATAAATAAAGTCTTGTATAACAAGCTAAATCCATTTTAAAGCACATGATCACTGAAATAAAATAGTTTAAGGAATGTAAGACATTCATACATTCCATGACTTTCATGACAGAAGTCTGTTACAGTATATATGGCAGAATACAATAAGTTTGTAAGTATGATATGGCCTGACTAAAAGGGATTTCCAAGTGAGAAGGAGTGTGTGTCCTTCAAAGATCAGTTCTAGGCCCTTGACCTCCTCAGCTCCAGGACTGCAGTACAATGGCTGACCTTGTGCTCTGATGCAGCATCCATAAAGAAGCTGGGATATGTGAAGACTTCATTGCATTGCCTCGCATGTGTACAGAGCAACGGCAATAAGGTTGAAGTTTATCTCCATCTTGTCAGCTTAGGCTCTTACAGTTGATATTAAGTGTATATTAAGCGGGCCGCCCAATGGAGGATGGGTTCCCTTTTGAGTCTTGGTCCTCCCAAGGTTTCTTACTAAGTTCCTGCCATCTTAGGGAGTTTTTCCTTGCCACTGTCGCCTCTGGCTTGCTCATTAGGGATCTGGATACGATTGTAAAGCTGCTTTGTGACAACATGTGTTGTAAAAAGCGCTATATAAATAAATTTGACTTGACTTGACTATTCAGGCATCTCGTTTCATAAAACAGACACTGACCCAGGGTGGTGTTCTTAAAGAGTCATGACAGAGGAAGCTATCCTCTTAAAAAACATTCATGTGCTTCTCGGGTTTGTCAGATGTTTCACGGCACTGCTGGAAGAAAGTTTTTTGGACAAATGAGTGAAAAGTGGATTTTTGATAAAAAAAAACATTGTTATTTTTGGAAGAAACAAAACATATCAAAACCTCATCCCGACTGTGAAGAACGGTGGAGGAGCATTGCTGTGTGGGACTCTGCTGCCTCAGGGTCTGAACAGCTTGCAGTTAGAGCAATTAGAGTTGTGTAATATGAAAAAAAAAATCAAAAAGTAGGATAAAAAAATTTGTATTAGGAAATTCGACTGCAGTCTGTTAGGGCATCTGTTTATTCTTTTCAAGTATGTCTTTCCCCAAAATTTGGGGGGGGGGCAAAATTGCATTGTTCTTTACAGTGCAATGGTCCAAAATACTCTCTTATGATCAGTCCTGGTATTTCAGGCTTGGGATCCCTCATGATGGCCACTGACTCTACGGCAGTGGTTCCCTGCATCCAGCTAACATTGCCTTGAGACGCAAAAGAGAGAGCTCTCTCCATAACTATTATTTTCTGCTGCCTTTCTTTAATATTTTCTATTTTAATATGTTTTCTTTAGTCAAGATTGTTGTATTTTAAAGCTTCCCTTATTTATTCCTTCAGTACTGGTTGTTATAATCATCCCTCAGGCATTTTGACAGTTTGATTACAAACAATGAAGCTCTTTGTACAAAAGAGACTTCACCAGTCACATGGTAGTGGCTGTAAACATTTTTGTGATCTGTCAGTTACTGTTATGTGGCTGTTTTCTCCATCTATTCTCTTTTAAAAATGGCTTTCTTTTCAAGCTTTCAACTGCTCAAACTTCTGTTATAACATGAAAGTTTTTATTTTGTCCAAACTTTGATTGACATAAGTATCTCCCAGGGTGTAGAGATATGACACTCTGATTCCCCTAGTTCAGACCAGACATATTCTTCACCAAGGAAGCCATACAGTTTTATCCAAAAATTCTCTCTTAGGTTCCTAGATGGTCTGAATTATTGGGTGGAACAATTTTTGTCTGTCACAGAAAGTGTGTTGGCTTGGGTTTGGAAGACAACATAAACATGACTTTCCACTGTCGGCAACTGCAGTCGAACATGCAGCCAGACTATGAGAGCAATCAGTCCCATATACCACCTAGCAAAAACACATTTTCCCATACAGTGCATATCATTACTACTTACTGCTACTTAGGATCCACAGGCTGTTCTAAAGAATGATGTGCATCCATAGTTAAATATATCATATATCAGTGTTTTGATTTAAGCAAATGGATGGATGGCTGTGTTGATGCAATTTAACAAGGTTCAGGTGGTGTGGATGCGTGTGTGTGTGTGGGAGGTATAGAAAGAAAAACAGAGAGAGTGAGAAACCATGTTGTTGTGATGATATCCGATGTGATTTTAGGGCCTGGCAGAGGGACAGACTGCCCCGTGGGAAACAGCCAAGAAAGACGAGAACCGCAACAAGAATCGCTATGGCAACATCATTGCTTGTGAGTACCGAAAAAACATAGAAAAGCTTGTTTAGAAACATTTTTTTCCCATAAGCCAGTTTCAGTGAAGTACTATGTGGCTGCTTCTGTGTGTATTAAATAAGATGCAAATTTGTTACTGGCTTGGACAGTGTGCAGAAACATCAATAGAGAACTAGCAGTGACAACCAATTAAGCAGTAAGTTTAGGTACACTTCAGGACCCTTCCTCAGTGTTAGAAGGAGACTTTGTAAGTAATGTTGTCCCAGCATTAGACTATTGTCCAGAATACCGACTACAGATTAAAAATGTTTGTCAGTAAATGTTTGAAAAGTGGTTGAAAAGTCTCAACCACATGCATGGTTGAAAAGTCTCAACCACATGCATTCACAAATAACAATATTAGGCTCAAGGAAAACTGTTGTTTATAGCAAAAAGTATAATCTTAAAAATTTTAATTAAAGGCCTATTGGAAGATTAAAGAAAAATACCAGTGTCTGCAAGTTTGTGTTTGCCATAAACTTCAGGCAGCCATCGACTGAAGCTACCTTGTCTTGGAAACTATAAACTACACTGAAAAACATTTGTAGCCAAGTATGAAATGTTTAATTTATTTGCATCATAATATACATTTTCATATTTTCTAATTATTTAGCTTAAATGTGTATGAGTATGGAGCCAAAACAACAAAAAATTGTATCACTAATCAATTATGTTTGGACTGCACTGTCCATCCATCCATCCATCCATTTTCATCTGCTTATCCGGGTCCGGGTCGCGGGGGCAGTAGCCTAAGCAAAGAGGCCCAGGTTTCTTCGCCCCTGCCACCTCTTCTAGTTCCTCTGTGGGGATACCGAGGCCTTACCAGGAGAGCCGAGAGATATAATCTCTCCAGCGTGTCCTGGGTCTTCCCCGGGGTCTGTCCAGGTGGCAGGTGACCGTACTCTGTACCTTATCTCTAAGGGAGAGCCCGGACACCCTGCGGAGAAAACTCATTTCAGCCGCTTGTATTCGCGATCTCATTCTTTCTCATTCTCATCATTCTGAAAGTGATGGTAGAAAACCAAAACATTGCAGTTACTTTGTCATGAATAATATGAATAACTAAATTATCAGTGAATTCTGTTAATCTCTCTGCAATGCCATTTATTTTGTTATGCTTGATTATATATTCAAAGGTGTCAGTGTAGCGTGCGGATTGTGAGTCAGGACAACACGCCAGTGTGTTTGTGTGCGTGCGTGTTTGTGTGTGTATGTGTGTGTGTGTGTTTGTGCACACAAACATACACACAGACAGGAATACTGATGCGTTCTGTGATTACCTCTGACAATTTATAACAGAGAGGTAAAATGGGGAGAGGTTTCGATTAGAGGCACCTGTCCCATCATGATACTTCCTGCAGTACGTTAGAGCAGGCCATGTCAAGCATAAATCTCCCATATGGTCATCTATAATTCAGGAGACAGCACACCCAAAATAAACAGTGTTATTGGCAAACATTTACATATCACAGAGACAGGAAGGTGGGGGAGAGAGAGAGAGGAAATTGAACACACAGCAGTTCTACTCACACTAACTATCCAAAACAAATCTCTCTCTCTCTCTCTCTCTCTCTCTCTCTCTCTCTCTCTCTCTCTATCTCTCTCTCCCTTTCTGCCTGTGTTCTTCACAGTCTGTCATTTTTCATACCATGCCTAGAATGGTCCCTTGTTAGTTTATTTTGCAATTAGGCATATGTGGGGGGGGGCAGTCTGTTATCTCGGAGAGGACAGCGGCAGGGAGCGGACGACGAAGCCCTCTTGATTGGCTGAGAGACCGCTCGGACAGATGTACGCTGCCCGGTTTGTTTAGGTTTTGATTGCTGGAGAGCATGGAAGCCAGTCTGCACGCTCCGCTGGCAATGGGATGATGGCGGCACAGAGACTGGAACTTGCCGTGACAATGCGCCAGAGCGATAGAGGAGAGGAGAAAAAAAAGAGCTGATGAAAAAAGTGAGAATCCAAGAATGTTTAGTGGAGTAGCAGAGAGCAAAGCAAAGATCATGGTTTATCCTTCTCTCATCCTCTCATCTCATCCTCTGTGTTGTCATTTGAGCCATATGGTGATGAATGTTCAGCATTTTAAAGACAACGAGCCATGTTTGGCCGAAGGAGGTTCAGCGATGGAGACGAAAGCTGGAGAACTAACGGCTTCATTTTCAAACGTATCGATTGTACAGGGCACGGGCCGAAAAGACCTCGCAGGCTCCATGTGCATGCATAGTCACGTGTGCAGCTGTCTGTAAACCCCTCAGTGGAATAGCAGCTTCCGCCCCACAGTTGTATCAGCATTGCTTTCCTTTACTGAAGCAGCTGAGGTAATTAACAACGCATGACGCAATTTTCCTCCAAGTGATACCAATAGCCCTGAAATGTTCATTGATCAACACAGAATACAAACCAGCTCCCACTGGGAAATCAATACACCTTAGTTCATTCTCCTAACTGCCAGTCTTTCTGCAATATTAGCATATTCTTAGTCTTACGCATGTGAGGTCAAAGTAAGCAAGGTAAGACTGTTCATCTTCATTAGGTAGAGCTTAGGGGTTGAGCTTTTGAAGTGTATCTGCCTTTTTCAGGTGTGTGTGTGCATGTGCGTGTGTGTGTGGTGCTCGTATAAGCTGCTTCTCTCTGCAAGCACTAACTGTCATCAATTCCCCTCACGTAATTTCAGAATCTTCAGAGGTTCCCCTGAAGTTAATAAGAAAAAAAAATCTCCCACTGACGTATTGACCAAAGTGTGACGATTAGCATTCTGACTCCATACTATGCAACCTGTGTTTTCTTCCTTTACTGCTCTTAGCCCAGTGTTGTATCTTAACACCATAAAATAAGAGTTTGTTTCACAAATACAAATGAGTGGATAAATTGAACATCAACCATATTCAATCTAAACACTAGACTTTATCAGCTATGTTCTTATACATTTCTTAAGATATGCATCTTAAGTGTTTACATGGCATAGTCTAGCTGTAGTGAGACCCAAGCCCCATGTCTGGATCCAGTAATGTTTCATTATGGAACCGTGTGGAGTGAACCACAGGCTTTGGTTCACAGTAGTGGAATACAACTCATCATTCATTTATTTTATTCATTTCATTCAGTCACTTCATTAATTCAAGAGAAAGCGATCTGCCATGTGCTCTCCCTTCTTTGGAATAGGAGGCCTAAAATGAAGACTATCTGTAGATGAATATATGATGTACTGGACCACTGAGCATACAGTTTCCATATGCAAAACAGATGATAAGATGAGCTTTCTCCCATACACAGCAGAGCAATAGCATCACACCCTGCATGGTAACGAGGCCGAAGTGATATGTGATGATAGGCATTGTAACATGCAGAGCAGTGCAGTCTAAAGAACAGAACTACACTCTTGTATGAAAATGAGTAAAAGCAAAAAAAGTTTATTAGAAATTCATGGTGGCTGGTTTCCTGTTGCTGAGGTAGCTCATGGCAGGCCCCCACGAGGACAATCAATGTGTACTCTGTTCTGGATCTTGCTTTATGGGACAGATTTTATTATAGCCCTACATGGCGATTTATCTGGTCAGTATAATGGTGGTTGAGTTACTGAGTTCTCATAGTTGTCACTATAGTCTGACTGTGTCGAGTTGCGGTTATTTCATACTATGTTCTGTTTTGCGTTCACTGAGAAATTGGTGAGAGATCTATGGCAGTTTGAACCCCTTATCTGCACAGATGTGGCCATCAGTGTCATGCATGCAGTGGTGGACAGTAACAAAGTAAATGTAACTCGTTACTGTACTTAAGTAATATTTTCGTGTTTCTTTACTTTACTCAAGTATTTCCATTTTTGTAAATTTTTACTTAACTCCACTACATTTCAAAGTCAGATATTTTAATTTTGACTCCACTACATTATGCAAAATAATCGTTCTTTCAGGCTTCATGCGTTAAAAAGTGACGTCAAAACAAAAGAAGAGCGAAGCACGTGCACCAATCAGGGTTCGGTTCAACGGCAACACAGCACCGTAAAGTTTAGGGAGAACAGATACTTACATAGAAATGGCAAAGAAACTGTAACTCGTCACAAACCATGGCCTCATCTGAGTGAAATTCTTTGAAATAGTCAGAAAAAAAGACAGATTCATTCTTTGTCAAGCGCCTTCTCTGCTTGTCTCAGTCTCATAAGATTTGTTCTTATTACAATTCCCCATCCAGACTAAGGAAACACGTAGAGGTAAGATATTTTCATGGGTCTACAGGTCATTTACCTGTAGAGAAATGAGTGAGAAATGAACTAGTTAGTGAGTGAGAAATGAACAATATCTTGTTAATTTTATTAGTAAAAATCTTTGTGTATGTTAAAATAAGTCCGACATTAGTATTGTATACACGGTTAGTTATCTAACTAGCTCGCTAAGTATGCTATTGCTAGTACACAACCGAAAACTGCCTAAGTAACGCACTCGGCTTGTAGGTAGCTAAGTTAGCTACACGCTGAGTGCATTACTAAGGCAGTTTTAGTTAAGTTAGCTAGATAGTTATTTGTGTTACAATAGTTCATAGTATTTGGAGCTTCCAGCTAACTAAATGCGTGGATATTGTGAAATAAAGTGGTATGTTCGAATGTTTATTATGTGAGAAAACAAGTTCTATTTTGACAGGTTTTACATGCAGAGCATGGTGTTAAATATTACTGTAGAGCCTTAACTTTACTTCCAATACTTAAGTACATTTGAAGGCCAGTACTTTTGTACTTTAACTCAAGTATGTGGTTAGTGTACTACGTCCACCACTGCATGCATGACATTTACATTTACATTTACATTTACGGCATTTAGCAGACGCCCCTTATCCAGAGCGACTTACAAAAGTGCTTCATTGTTTTACTCAGAACAAAATCTCTAGCTAGTTAGTTTAGGCTAAAATCAGGAAGAAACTTTAAGCAAAGATATTATTAGATACAGTCAGTATGGACGCCTAGATATACTCAAATATATACTGAGAAAACCCTACAACAGATAAAAGCAAGAAAAGTCATTACAGTCCCAAATATTTAATACATGCTAGTGTAGTAAAATTTAATTTAAGTGCTCTTGAAACAGATGTGTCTTCAGTCTTCGCTTAAAAACAGCAAGAGACTCTGCCATTCGGACACTCAGTGGAAGTTTGTTCCACCACTGAGGTGCCAGAACTGAAAAAAAGTCTGGATGCATGTTTTCTGCATGTCCTGAGAGATGGTGGGTCAAGCCGAGCTGTGCTTGAAGCTCGAAGAGCTCTGGGTACAGATCGATTTGACCATTGCCACCATGTATGGAGGTGCTGGTCCATTCTTAGCCTTGTAGGCCAGCATCAGGGTTTATATCTGATGCGGGCAGCTACAGGAAGCCAGTGAAGAGAGCGCAGCAGAGGAGTAACATGGCTGAACTTAGGAACATTGAAGACAAGTCGAGCCGCCGAAGTTCTGGATCAGTTGCAAGGGCCTGATGGTACGCATAGGAAGACCAGCCAGGAGTGAGTTGCAGTAGTCAAGTCTTGAAATGACAAGAGACTGAACAAGCACTTGAGTAGCCTCGCTAGACAGAAAAGGTCGAATTCTCCGAATGTTGTAAAGGAGAAATCTGCATGACCGAGTCAGGTTTGCAACATGGGTTGAGAACGATAACTGGTCATCCACAACTACACCAAGACTTCGAGCTTCAGCAGATGTGGTGACCAGCGAGTTCTCAAAAGAGATGGAAAGATCCTGGCGAGGACTTGAAGTTCCAGGGATGAACAGTAATTCAGTCTTGCTGGGGTTCAGCTTCAAGTGATGAGCCGACATCCAAGATGAGATATCAGCAAGACAAGCCGAGATCCGAGATGAAACCTGTGTGTCAGAAGGTGGAAAGGAAAGGACAAGTTGAGTGTCATCAGCATAACAGTGATAGGAAAATCCATGGGAGAATATTACATCACCAAGAGAACGAGTGTAAAGAGAGAAGAGCAGAGGACCGAGCACTGAGCCTTGTGGGACACCCGTGGTGAGCCTGGAAGGAGCAGATGTGGCCCCCTGCCAAGATACTTGGTAAGATCTCCCATCTAGATAAGACTTAAACCACTGCCAGACAGTGCCAGTGATTCCAAGTCTTCTGAGGACAGACAGGAGGATCTGGTGGTCAACTGTGTCGAAGGCTGCAGAGAGGTCAAGCAGAATTAGGACCGAAGACAGTTTGGCAGATCTAGCAGCATGCAGCTTCTCTGTAACTGCGATGAGAGCAGTTTCAGTAGAGTGCGCCGGTTTGAAGCCAGACTGGTTCGGGTCCTGTAGGTTGTTCAGAGAAAGAAATAGAGACAGTTGGTTATAAACAGAACGCTCCAAGACCTTAGATAGGAAAGAAAGAAGAGATACAGGTCTGTAATTGCTGATGTCAGAACAGTCCAGAGTAGGCTTCTTCAAGATGGGGATCACTCTTGCAGTCTTGAAGATAGCTGGTACATGGCCTGTTGACAAGGAGCTGTTGATGACATGAGTGATGAAAGGTAGAAGGTCAGGTGCTATTGTCTGAAATAGCGTGGATGGAATCGGGTCCAGTGGACAGGTAGTAGGATTGTTGGATGAGACCAACTGTATGATGTCATCTGTGGAAAGAGGAGAAAAGCAAGACAGGGAATGAGGTGGAGGGTGGTGTTCAGTAGGAAGGATATTGGTAGAGAAAAGGATCTGCGAATCTTATCAACCTTCTCCTCAAAGAAGGTGACAAAATCCTCAGGGAGAGAGTAGAGGGTGGTGGGGGAGTGGGAGGGTTTAAAAGAGAGGAGAAAATGTTGAAGAGCTTGCGTGGATCAGAGGCTGATGCTTCCAGCTTCTCCTTGAAGAAGGAAGATTTCGCCGCTGTTATTTCTGTTGAGAACCTTGAGAGAAGAGACTGGTAGGAGTGGAGATCTGAATCATCTTGAGATTTTCTCCACTTTCTTTCCGCCAGTCTCAGTACTCTTCTGTTGTCTCGAGAACATCTGTCAGCCAAGGAGTTGACAGAGAGGATCTTGCCCTGGAAGAGAGAGGACAGAGATGGTCGACAGAAGAGGAGATGGATGAAAGGAATGTGTTTGTGGCAGTTTCCAGAGGGAGGGAAGAAAATGATTCAGGATGTGGAAGAGAGGAGACAATAGTAGAGACCAGACAAGAGGAGGAGACTGAGCGAAAGTTGCGGTAGGTGGTAGAAGAAGCTGGCGTGGAGGTGTGTGCAGAAGAAGCAGGAGGGAGAGTGAAAAGGACAAGAAATGATGATCAGAAAAGTCAAGAGGAGTTACTGTCAGATCCAACACTGGGGCAGGTCTACTGAAGATCAGGTCCAGTGTGTTTCCTGCTCTGTGTGTTGGAGTTGACTGGTTGAAAGCAAGATCGAATGATGACAGCAGTGGAAGAAGACAGGACAAATGTAGTCTCTCTGTTGGAAGGTTGAAGTCCCCTAGAAGAACAAGTGATGACTCTAAGGGGAGAGCACTCAGAAGAATGTCCAACTCATCTATGAAGTTTCCCAGTGGACCTGGAGGGCGATAGAGAACAATGATGTGAAGTTTAGTGGGGAAAGACACCGTGATAGCATGGAATTCAAAGGAAGAAATGTTAAGATAAGAAAATGAGAGTACAGAGAAGCGCCATGAGCGAGAGAGAAGCAAACCTGTGCCACCACCCCTGCCGTTCTGCCGTGGAGAATGGGAGAAGGCAAAGGAGGTAGAGAGAGCAGCTGGAGTTGCAGAGTTCTCTGAGTGATCCATGTCTCTGTCAGAGCCAGGAAGTCGAGTGACTTAGCAGATGCGAAGGCTGAGATAAAGTCTGCCTTCTGAACTGCAGAGTGGCAATTCCAGAGTCCCCCTGCTACCTTCACCTTTGGTACAGATGAACAAGGTGGGTAGATGAGGTTACTGGAGTTGCGGTTTCTTCTCTGGCATCTCCATCTTCTGGTGTTGTTCAAGGTGAGCACAGGGATGGAAAAGCACATTCTGTGTATCCTAATAAAATCTAGTCTACTGCTGGCCGAGGAGATACTAACCGCTACAAACGGACACGTTTGTAGCGGAATGCCGACTTAATTTATCTAGAATTACAGGCTCCACCCCTGTTATTGACACTACAATTAGACCGAAACCACACCTGAATCAACTGAAACCACTGAAATAGACTGAAACCACACCTGAATCAACTAATGAACAAGCAAGATATCTAGACTAACCAAACAGCCAAGAGATCTATCAATATCTAGTTAATAGTATATTCAAGACAAGCCTACCTTAGAAGCAGAGAATCTACCCAAGTAACAAATGCAAGCACACTGATTACTGTGTGAATGCCGACTTAATTTATCTAGAATTACAGGCTCCACCCCTGTTATTGACACTACAATTAGACCGAAACCACACCTGAATCAACTGAAACCACTGAAATAGACTGAAACCACACCTGAATCAACTAATGAACAAGCAAGATATCTAGACTAACCAAACAGCCAAGAGATCTATCAATATCTAGTTAATAGTATATTCAAGACAAGCCTACCTTAGAAGCAGAGAATCTACCCAAGTAACAAATGCAAGCACACTGATTACTGTGTGAATGCCGACTTAATTTATCTAGAATTACAGGCTCCACCCCTGTTATTGACACTACAATTAGACCGAAACCACACCTGAATCAACTGAAACCACTGAAATAGACTGAAACCACACCTGAATCAACTAATGAACAAGCAAGATATCTAGACTAACCAAACAGCCAAGAGATCTATCAATATCTAGTTAATAGTATATTCAAGACAAGCCTACCTTAGAAGCAGAGAATCTACCCAAGTAACAAATGCAAGCACGCTGATTACTGTGTGAATGCCGACTTAATTTATCTAGAATTACAGGCTCCACCCCTGTTATTGACACTACAATTAGACCGAAACCACACCTGAATCAACTGAAACCACTGAAATAGACTGAAACCACACCTGAATCAACTAATGAACAAGCAAGATATCTAGACTAACCAAACAGCCAAGAGATCTATCAATATCTAGTTAATAGTATATTCAAGACAAGCCTACCTTAGAAGCAGAGAATCTACCCAAGTAACAAATGCAAGCACACATGACATGGCAAATGGTTGATCTGATATGATACTGTGGGCTGGATTGACCCACAGGACCCTCTTGTGACACAAAACTACTTTTACTTCAACTAGTTTTTTGGGTGCACTGCAGATGAACTCCCAGAGACTAATCCCATTCAGATTAAAATGAGACTCATAGAAACAGAAGAATCTCAAGGTTCAAACACTTCTGGTTGCTCTGAAGAGCCACTCTGCTCCTCTCAGGTAGTCATTAGGGACAAAGCTATGCATGCTAAGCTAAGCTATGCAGTGCTGGGACATCTGGGAATAGATTAGATGCCTTAGGGTAGGGGATGTCTAACTCAAGCCCTGGAGATTCACCACCCTCATGGGTTTATGTCCAACATACCTGGATGTAATATTAAGATATTAAAAGTCCTTGATTAGTACTAAAAGTACTAAAGTCCTTGATTAACTGGATCATTGATGCTAGAGTTGCGGCATTAGGCTTGCAGTACAATAGATGGCCAGGAGTTGAGCACCCATGCTCTAGAGGGTACATGAGCGTGGCCACAGTCTTTCTCATGGAGGATGATGACATCAGCGAGGCAGGGCTCAGCTCGAGGATGTGTTTCCTTGGCCTTCACTGTGGGGAGGAGCCATGCTGTGCGCTTTGCTGCAGCAGCCAGCATCCACAGTGTTTAATTACTTGTGTCTCTTCCATTTCCTCTTTCCGTCTCTCTTTTCTCCGCTCAATTCACTCACTCTTCCCTTTCACAGCACCAAGGACAGCAGCCAGATGAGAATCCATACAAGTACATCACAGTGAACTGAGAGAGACAGATGAAGGGCAGTGGTGTTGTGTTTTGAAGAGGAAAAATAGCAAACAGTGTGTGTATGCGTTTGCAGGGCGTCTGTGTATGCGTGGTGTGTGTGTGTGTGAGTAGGTGGGTGAGGGAGAGAGGCAGAGGCAGAGTTGGCTACTGCCACACAGTGTAAAACGGCTGTGGGTTGACGTGCCTTGACACCCCATTTGCATTCTTGCCGCGATCAAAGTGAACTGCCACGCTTGTATGCGGAGCAAGTGTCAGACTTATCCTTTTACCCAACCTCTCATCACTCTGTTCCTTCCCTCTCTCCTCTCTCCTTCTCTCTGCCCCTCTCCTGAAGAGCTTCTATAATTACCAGAATGAGACGCTGCACCCTTGGGGCTGGAGAGAACTCCAGGTGCCCCATGCTAATGGTTGGCATGCCAAATGTGCTTTCGTTAAGTGAAGATGACTGCAACCAGAGCAATTCAACCACTTAGCTACTAGAGGTTCATTCCGGTGTTCTGCCGTTGGTGATGATTGCTTGTGGCAAGATGGATGGGGAGGAGGGCCCCATTTCTGTCCTCATTCCGTATCTCATCTCACAAAGCATCCCACTAGTTCAGTACTGATCAGGGATCAGATTTATTTTGGACTCTACTAGAGATGTCTGTTATGTATTAAAAACCTCAACTGAACCAGGAACTGAAACCTTTCTACCATGCCTACCCAGAAATTACAGCATCGCTCAAGGCTTTCAGAAACACAGGATTCTAAAGATTGATGCCTCTTAGGTAACAAATACACCAAATTTCATTTGGTCAAGTCTGATGTATACTTGTTTTCTGTGTATTCCAAACCAAAGGATTATGTTATACATGGCCAAACATTATCTCAAGCTATGCTGTTTTTCTGAAGGACATGGATTCCAGATAACAAGTTCATAGTTTTTTGGTTCATCGGTTTTTAGGGAAAAGAAATCGTACAATACTGACACAAACTTGAATCTTCCTTCGTTCCCTAAGAGCTGTGCCCCTTGACACATGGTTCTTCCATTTCCTTGGTTTATCAGTGTGTGTTGCACTGTAAAGTGTAAGTGTAACTTTAGACTGGCTCTTCTGGGAATATTTGACCCCACAGATGATCACACGCGGGTGAGGCTGCAACTGCAGGATGGAGACCCCCACTCAGACTACATCAACGCCAACTACATAGATGTGAGTATCTTATGTCCAAAATACTATGTCTATAGCCCAAATTCTAATCCTGTGTCATCTGTTTTACATACACAATATACTATTGAAACATAGCAGTCTGATTTTGAATGTGAAACCATGCTGATATGAATCAGCATTAAGTATAAGTGTAACAGTACAACTGAGTGGACACAAGTATTTTAAATGCTTCTTAAATGCGAAAATACTGCCATTTAGAATGCAAAATATCTACATGTACTTCCTGCACCAAACTATGTAAGAGAGGACAATGTTTGTAATCTGTTGTGTTTCACCACTTCCTTACCATACTGTCAGTGCACAGCAGGATACAAGCACGAGTCAAGTCAAACCATAAACAAAAGAGAGTTTAATGAAAACAAAAGTAAAAGACAATAATTCGCAACACACATATCAAACCCACAGCAAATACACAGACATGAACAAGAGGATCACAATATGTTTACAAAAGGAGTCACAAAGGCAACAAACAAAGTCACCACGGTTACAGTAACCGATGAAGGTCGGAAGAAACAGTGAGATATTTATACACACACATGCTGATAGGGAACGTAACGAGACGCAGGTGAAAACTGGGAACATCGCTAACAAGTAAGGGCGTAGCAACGTGGGAACAGGGAAATAAACAAAGAGCGCACAGAGACATGGCAACATGTGGGAAGACAAACAAAATCGCCGTGTAGGAGAGGGAGTAGAGGTGGGGGGCATGACACACACCTTGTGACTGTGTAGTCCAATTACAAGGTAGTGCTTTTAAAGCTCCACTTTTGCTAGGAATTCCCTCAAAAGTGCTGCAAAGAAAAAAGACCCAACGCTCATATTACCAGGTTGAGTGGAAGATGTGCATTGCTGCAGCAAATTAGTAACTTTATATTGTTGTATTTTAATTTGAGCACAGTGGGAAAATTGGGGCCCTGTGCTGCATTTTTTTAACACTGAGGTACTTCCACAGGAGAACTCCACACAGGGACTTGCTCTGCTGATTGGTCCTCTCTCACTTTGGCACCTCCTCCTATTGAGTGTCTGCACCCGTTTCATAGAGAGGCCTCGTTACTTTGTATCTCCACTTGCTGAAGTCTTGCGAGATCTCATTTCCAACTGGATGTGTGTCCTTTGCATTCTCTGCGCTTCAGTTATTGATCCACTTGCCCCAATTTGGTTTTTGAGTATGGGTTTGTCTCCACTTCCTCTGTCTGGGTGTCTTTTTACATTTTTTTTAATCCAAGTCCCTTTATCGATTGCGATTCTTGGATTAGTTCAAATAAGCTCCCTCTCTTCAAACATAATGCCAACTGGCCACAGCTTCAGCATCCAGGCCAAATGCAGCCTTAGCGGGTTGGCGTGGGCTGCCAAGTCTGGTATTTCTAGGAGAGGCTAATGAAAACCGTTTTAGTCACTATTTACATAAACTTCACTGAGGTGCTTAGTTTTCTAATGTGTTGAAGTTTGCCCTCATTTTGTGAAGTCGAATTATCCTAATGTCATGCTGTCACACATTAGTGCCTCCAAGCATTTCTTTTGTAAATTGATTGAGTAGTGGACCAGCTGGGGTTGTATGGTTGTCATGTAAGAGCTCATGTTTGAATAGTGGTGTAATATTGTTTGCAATGGTTGTTAAAATCTAAGTAAACTTGAGGAAACCCGAAAAAACATGCTCACAAGTTGTACACAAATAGAAACCTTTCTATTACAACAGGATGGTTTGACCAAATTTTGTTAATTTACCAGTTCTCTGCTGAATTTTATAGACATAGACAGACACACACACTTTCTCTCCCCTTAAGTTTCTCTCTTTCTAACTCATATACCTGTCAGCACATGCGTTTCTGCAGCAGTGGATTAGGCTTTGTTCTCTGCTCGTGATCACAACTTGATTTTCATTCAGGAGTCACCTGCAGGTTTGCAAATCGTTCTTACTAATGCACTATATCCACTATTCTGTATTTCTTCTGCATAAAACTGTTCCACCCTGTGATCTAACCACTACATGACACTTTGAACATGATTGTTGCTCATTGTGGCTTATAATAATCACTATCGATATCACAGTGGAGGCAAATCGGTGTGATTTTATCACGCTTGGTTTGTTATAGATGTAAGAGTGACTTTCATCACTGGATCTATAAACATGTTACCCAGTGTCATTCCCACGAATAAAACAATTACAGGATCTATTTCATGGTGGGGGGGTTTCAATCGTAATATTGACCAGTGTGTTCAAAGCTCTCAAGCAGTATAAGGGTGTCACGTATGAACGGTCATTAATGTGTTTCTCACTAGACAAAACACACAGGAGTGTCATAACCTTTAGAAGAGACTGCGCGGTGGTGGTTTCAGTTACGTACAAAATGGATTTGCATGTTTGGTTGTTTAGGTAACGGTGTTGGGATCATTCTCTTCTCATAGTGCAAAGGCAGCGTGGCTAATTCGTTTTCTTTCTTTTGCCTTGTAGGGTTATCACAGGCCAAGACATTACATTGCTACACAAGGTAATTAAAGCAGGTATAACAGGAGCACAAAATACCTTGTAACTATTTTTACGCACAGAGGATCGATTTGATGGCAGCATTCAATTCTGGATCACGCCACAGAAGCAGTGTGCACGCTGAAGCCTGAAGCCTGAAGCCATGAGAAAATTGTTAATCTTTCCATCTAATTGATCATGGGCGTTTGAAGGATAGAGATTGCTTGATATGGTACTAAATTTGTCCCTTCTCTCCTCCCATAGGCCCCATGCAGGAGACAGTGAGGGATTTCTGGAGGATGATTTGGCAAGAGAACTCTGCCAGCATTGTCATGGTAACCAACCTGGTGGAAGTGGGCAGGGTATGTTTTTCCGAGATACATTCACTTAAAATGTAAATCTTAACATATACATCTATACATGCCTAAGGATAATAGCAGACAACATAATGAATATTTTGTATTTAACCGTTATTAAGTTAAACTCCAGTAATTGACTCTTTCAGAACCAGATTCTTTATTTGCTGTGTAAATGAGACACTGTTCTCAGCTTGAGCTGTCTGCCTTGACGGTGTGCATAAAAGCCCAGTGTGACCAGCAGACCTCGCCCACTCTGCGTGTTAATTCAGAGATAACTGTGTTTCTGACAGGTGGCCCAGTCATTCATCACAGAGCTTTGTGTTTCCAAATGTCATCAGCATTGGCTTATTTGATAACATTTGTCTCTAAAAATTGTTTTTTTTTTCACCTGAGTGTAGTACTGAAAGATTGCAAAGATTTTCATTGGCTTATTTTGTTTTTTGATTGAAAGTGTAATGAAAATGTAATGAAAGTGGTGGTGCTACATATAGTAAAATAGCAAAAAACAAAACAGGGCAAGTGCATCAGCCTCATTAATCGCAGTACTTCCATCTACCTCCATGTGTGTTTCTACACAGGTGAAGTGCGTCCGGTACTGGCCTGATGAGACCGAGGTATACGGAGACATCAAAGTGGCCCTGATGGAGACAGAACCTCTCGCTGAATACGTCATACGCACCTTCACTGTCCAAAAGGTGCAGCCCGTTCAGCCCTGTGGTCCGTTCATCTCCCAGTCCCTGTCCTGACCTCTGCTTCCTTATCATTTGGCAACTGCCTAGCAGTGCGTCTGCTTCCCACACGAAGCTACACGCGAATCTCGATCTTCAAGTGGCAACTCCAGAGACAGCTCGACGTCAGCCTGGGGACTCTCTGGGGTTTTTTTTTGCAGCGAAGGCAAAATGCGAGCAAACTCGCAGGGCCGCAGGTGACGGCGGGTGGCGTTTCATTTTTGAGCGCTGTAATCTGCGCCGAACAGATGTAGAAGGCGAGGGGAGCTTTGATAGATGGAGAAATTAGTCTTTCGGAAGCTTTTAGAAGCAGTAAGCCTTGAGTGGGAAACAGCACGCCGTCAGCAAGTTGCACAAAGCACTCAATCCGTCTGTCTCGTGAGGCGGCTGTCTTTTTAAACATCTCTTTTCTTCGTCTGCGATGTGGGGGCGGGGCTGGGGAGAAATGAAATGAGCTTCGTTCTTCTGCTCCCATCCTTCTCTCATTTTGCTGCATGTCTGCCGAGCGCTTGGGCCTTTTATTTGATGCATTTTAAATTTCAAACGTGCAGCACATCGTGCTGGTTTTAATTGCAGGCTATAGAGGGAGAATAAATTTTGATGGGTGATATTAGTAATGGGCCTAAGAGAAATGAGCTAACTGCTGGAGTCTGTGTGTGCGCCTGTGTGTGTGCATGCATACATGTCCATGTGTGTGTGTGATTCTCCTCCTAATGATATATGATATAACCCACAGTTTTTTGGCATCTTCAGGTGCTTAGGAGACTTGTGTGTGTGTGTGTGTGTGTTTCTGTAGAACCTCTCTTACTTCAAAACACATATACACACATGTGCGCATACACACACACACACACACACACACACACACTCACACAGTGTATTATAAGCCAATACGTGGGTCCGCACTTAGTGGCATTAGCACCTCCAGGCATGGATTACACTCTGCCCAGGCCCAAATCATAATTAAAAGCTTAACTTAGCATTAATGCGGAGGAGTGGAGGTGCAAGGAGAAGGTTCACACTTTCAGAGGCCGGCTTATGCGGTGAGAGCTCTCACCACACAGACAAAGCCACTGCACACTCAAGTGCACCTGCTGGTGGCAGGTGGTTAGAAACCAAAGGGCTGTCGGTTCGGATCCTGCATGGGACTAAAACAAACAGGCAGACACTTCACAAAGTGCAAATTTTCCACAGTTCGTTTAAGGGCGTGGAGGGCTGCTGGTAGAATGGAAAAGAGAGTGAGCTTCATTGTTAGCCACCTAGGAGGTCTGGGGAAAGGTTTACCAGGGCTGTTTGAGAGGACGTGAGGCCCAGCGAGGGAAGGGTCCTCAAAGTGCTGCTTTCTGCTTTCCCTCAAAAGGTGTTAAGGTTGCAGTGCTTGATTTATTTTACACAGTCACCCCTGTCCCTGCTAATAATTACCCAAACTTCCATTCCACCAGCATTGAATCCGACCGCTACTGTGGTGTGATGAACTAACATTCACTCTTCCCTCTCATAGAAAGGGCATCACGAGATCAGGGAGATCCGACAGTTTCACTTCACCAGCTGGCCCGATCATGGCGTGCCCTGCTATGCCACCGGGCTGCTTGGCTTCGTCCGCCAAGTCAAGTTCCTGAATCCTCCAGATGCTGGGCCCATTGTAGTCCACTGCAGGTACTGCTTTATCCACCCTTCTCTCCTCACTTGTCTTTCTGTGTCTGTAACCACCTTGATTAGTCCAGTGCCCCAGTAAACCGTCCTCAACCTGCTGTTAAAGGTGAAACATAATAAAATGAAACTATGGAAAAAGGGAGACCAGTGCTTGCGATGTGGTTAGCCTTCACCTCCCCTTAACTGGGATTTGCAGATATAACTATGCATTCACATTTGCTAAGCAAGCTGAGCTGGATACTCAGAATGAGCCCAAAACATACATACACATTAGGATGGACAAGAGAATGCAAAAGCCACACACACACACACATACACACAGGAATACAGTTGGGCATTCTAAAGCATGCACCCCTCCACATCCTTGTACACACAATACGCACACATGCAGACCAAAACGGTTCAACACATGCTGGGTGTAATTGTGTATACCACATTTTGAATGAGAGGCGACACCAGTAGGCCGTTAAATGGCAGAGTGCAATTTTGTGGCTAGCCTCAGAATCGTGAAACAAAGCAGATGTGACAAAGACATTTTCAGAGTGGATTAGCTCAAGAGCCAAGTACACCCACTTCTCTCTTGGGGAAGGGCTGGGAGAGAAGGGGGGGATAAAGGAGAATAGCAAGAGGAAGGCAAAGGAGTTAGACAAAGATCTCATTAACATTTACAGCCACGTTTTATCACATTCAACTGCCTTCGTGTCAAGTTCTGATGTGTGGTGACAAAAGACTTTGATCTGAATTGCAGTGTGCAGGGCTTCTATGTAAGGGTTATAGAGCTTTATAAGCATGATATTAGTCTTCCAGAGTGGCAGGAGAGGACATATGAGAGAACACCTATAGATAAAGCAGTTGATGAGACAGGCAGAAAAGAATGTAGGAGTGAGAAGACATGATATGATCAGGGAAATAGAGGAAGTCTTGGTGAAGAGCTCTGGCCAGCAGGAAGCAATCTGGAGAAGAGTGTCTAATTTCTTCTAGTTCTTCTTTGCTAACTTTTTCTTTCTTTTCACCTCTCTCTCTCTCTCTCTCTCCCTCTCTCTCCCTCTCATTCACAACTCACATCATTAATCACCTCAAGTGACAGGCAATCTGTGGTGTGGTGTGGGTGTGGGCGCATACGCACGTGTGAGTGTGCATGGACAAACTCCAGACTGACTGATGGCTTGTCGGCCCACTCTTGTCCACAAACACTAGGCAGCCGAGCCGTGTGTGTGTGTGTGCTTCCTTAACATCTAACATCAGGGTCAGGGCAAGAAGACACAGCCTCACCCCTGTAGACCTGAGCTGTGGTTTGTGTGTGCGTGTGTGCGTGCGCGTGTGTGTGTGTGTAAACAGAGAAAGAGTATTAGACTGTTGTGGAGCTTCTGGGTAATACTGGTTTAGAATTTTCACACAGCCAAGGTTAGATACTGTTGAACTCAGTCTCTTTTAAACCTCAAATGTAAAGGAACTCTCACTGCACAAATAGAAAGTGTTTAAATTTTCTGACAGTAAGCTTCTCCTTGGGTAAAACCAAGCCTTAAATTTATGCCTCAAAGTTAAAAAATTCTCTTGCTCTTTCTCATATCATTCTCTCTCTCTACTCCCCCAGTGCTGGAGCTGGAAGAACAGGTTGTTTCATAGCGGTGGACATCATGTTGGACATGGCAGAAAACGAAGGAGTAGTGGACATCTTTAACTGCATCAGAGAGCTGCGCTCCCAGCGTGTCAATATGGTGCAGACTGAGGTGAGAGATCCGCCTTGAACCACTTAGCCATTTCAATTGTTTCTGATTTGCCCTTTACTTTCTAGAATCTTTCCGCCTAGTGTAGCCAATTGTTTCTGTCAGCTCACTCACTCACTCACTCACTCACACTTGTGACTCACTAAGACTCAGTGTGTGTGTGTGTGTGTGTGTGTGTGTGCGCTCCACATTTGTCAAAATCACATTTTACACCCATGTCACCCTTTCATTGCCTCCTTTCCTGCCATCCTCTTTTCTTCTGTTTCCAGTTTTCTCTCTTAGTCACCCTCTTCCATTTCCCTCAGTGGAGTCACGCCTACAGTAAGTGCTTCAGCCTGGGCAGATGACATTAGTGCAAGCTTTGTATAAATTAAATTGAATTGAAGAAATTGAATTGCATGGCCATTATCATGTAGCCAGCGGGTTCTAACCTACCCTCTACCGCACAAATGATCCCTGCTGCAGAATATGAACTATGTGGAAGTGGACCGTGCGGGTGCTTTCTGGGGTGAGATTCGATTTTGGCAGGCTCATTCCCCAATCTGGGAACATTAGCTTCCCACCAGAATCTGGAATTCTCAGCATTTTCAAATAGATGCTTTAAATTGAATAGGTTCTCAAAAGATCGCCCTCTAGTGGTGAAAAGCAAGAACATCAGTATCATTCAGCAGTTATCTTTTAAACTTTTAAATATTTCATATGTGAAAGCCCAATATCATTCTAAAGAGATAGCAATTAATTATTGCCAGCTTTCTTTTATCTGGCAGTGTATATATGTGTCTTTCTGGTTTTACAATCGGTTATACATTTGATTGTTGTTATATAAAAGCAATGCACTAACTGTTACATGACACACGATCACTTATTTTAATGCAAGAAGCTGAACTGTGATGACATGTAGATTGAATCGACTAGACAAGATGCATACTGGTCTTTTCGTTCATCTAAGGCCTAACATATACTGCATTTGTAAGATAGTAACTGAAGAGATTAGAAAAAAAATAACTGGTCATAATGGGGGCTGCATAGCCTTAATCCAGTGGTAATCCACAGTACTAAACAACACAAAGCAATTAATCTTTTTTATTCTCTCCCAGTTGTCTCGCCGTGGGTTATGTCGTAATGGACAAGAGAGGTCAGATCTACCCATATTTGGTTAGGACAGGATCAAACGCCTGCAATTAACATTCAGACTCTTCAGCCACAGGCACAGTGGCATTAAAGTGCAGTTAATTCCTGATAGCCCAGGTTGATGCAGTGGGCCTTCTCCTTTTAAGAGTCACTATTGCAGCACATTGTAGCACAGGTGCCCATTGGTTCAGTTATAAACCTCAGTTATAGAATACCGAAGATAAATACAAGGCTTCAATCAGCTATGCCAGAAATTATGACCGTAACAGGTGAACTGTAGGCTTAATACTGTGTATTTACAGTATAGCGTATTTAGTTTATGATCACCTATAACGTTTTACAGCAGTCGTCCTAATAGAGTTCCAGGAGCATCAGTGAGCATGTTCATGAATTATGCATGTTATCTGGTCTGAAGATTGTAATGAGCTAACCTTTTAAAATCAGGGAGGTATCATTTAAGCACTCCTAGCTGAGCCAGATTTATTCATGAAATAAATTCCCAGCCCATGAAATCTCCCAAGATATGGTATGAATTTTGATAGTATGATTCTGTTTTTTGTAATGCAGAAAATGAGTGCTTAAAATCTTTTAAAGGCAGGAGATTTATTGTGAAGAAGCTTTATAGAGCAGTGAACATAGTATGTATGTGTTTAACTTCTTCGAACTGAAATTACTGGTGGGGTGCTTATTTATGTGTTTACTTATTGAGTGTGTGAATTTCCAAGTGTAAATAATGGAAAATAATTTCTATTTTGTGATTTAGTATTGCATAATTTACTGCCAAAAGGAAAGCAGACGTATTAGTGAATCTACAGCTAGCATCCTATGGATGAGAATTATGAGGCAGGGTGCAGAAGTGGTGTCTCATGTGGCTGGGGTTTTGTGTCTTGCCGGCAGGAGCAGTATGTGTTTGTGCACGATGCCATCCTGGAGGCATGCTTGTGTGGCAACACGGCCATCCCTGTGTGCGAGTTCAGAGCCATCTACTACAAAATCAGCAGACTGGACCCCCAGACCAACTCCAGCCAGATCAAAGATGAGTTTCAGGTAAAACGCTCATTCCTACACACTCTTGGGAGAGGTTTTGTCAAAGACAGAGTCAAATTTATTTCTATAGCACTTTTTACAACACATGTTGTCACAAAGCAGCTTTACAATTGCATGGGTCCAGATCCCTAATGAGCAAGCGAGAGGCGACAGTGGCAAGGAAAAACTCCCTATGATTAGGCAGAGTTTGGGAGAAACCTTGGGAGGGCCAAGACTCAAAAGGGAACCCATCCTCGATTAGGCAGCCCGCTAGCAGAATCTGTATTTATAGTTCAAATATAGTTCTATAGTTATAGTTCTAAGTTATAGATTGGTCACAGTCCCTTCAATGCAGATGGTGAGCCTCAGGCAGGAGTTGGCATCAGCGCATCCTCTTGCAGCAATGGCACATCCATACACAACATCAGCACATCCACTGGCAAGCCAGACCATCTCCTAGGTGCTTGTTTGGTAATGTCTTTTGTAGAAGCATGTAACCAATATATAAAATACAGGTTGAGTATGTGAACATCATTTTAAACAACCATCGATTTAAACAGAGATACATAGCTCACATGCCAGTGATTATCTATAGCAGCATACTAAAGGGAGGGGCCTGGGGGTGACCACAGTCATGAGGGCTCACTGAGCCATTGCTTTCCAGCCAATCCATTGTCACAACTAGAGTGATCACATGACATGGCTGGATGACAGCATCAACATCTCAGATTACCAGAAGACTCAATGTCTGCCCCCCCTGAGCTCCACACCTTCACTTGTAGAATATTAACTGAAGGCTTGATTAAATAGGTGAGTCTTAAGTCTAGATTTAAGGATTGGAACTGTGTCAGAATCTCAGATTCCATAACTGAGGGGCTTTAAAGGAGAAAGCTCTGTCTCCGGCTGTAGTCTTGCTCATTTTTGGAATTAAAATAAATCCTGCATTTTGGGGGCGCAGAAGGCGAGATGGGTTATAGTATGCAATGAGTTCACACAGATATTGTGGAGCATGACCATTTAGCGCCTTGTAGGTCAACAGAAGAATTTTAAAATCAATTTTGATATTTCAACGGAAGCCAGTGTTTTGTGAGAGTTTTAAACAGCACAAAATAAAATACCAAAGCCATTGCACAACAGAGATACTCCAAGACTGAGACTAGGAGACTACATCTGAAAGTCTTTATACTCTTGATATCAGGAATGGGAGGCTTACTTTTAATATGTGTTCTGTTCTGTTAAGAAAATATTTTAAAAACCTAATCCAAAGGATTACTATTATAGTAATGTAATCTGTTTATGACCCATTACTTTTGAATTACAAAGCAACAATGAAAATTTTAGATGCAAAGTACCTTAGATGCAAAGTACAGAACTTCACTCACTCACTCATGGTTAGCAAGCAGTAAATACTCCACAAGGTGGAAAGTACAACTGGGGCACTATAGTACAGTGGTGCATTGAATCAATTACACTATCTGTGTTACTTTTTTACTTGTGTAATAAAATAAAACACATGGAAAAATGGCATTTGAAAAGCTGAAGCCAAAATAATATGTTCACACATTTTGCTAAATAATTATATTAGTAGTTGCCCTGTATAATATTGATAATAATAATATATTTGTAAAACAATGTAGCAATACCAAAATAATCTTCTCTAAACATAACTGAGTAGTTACTTTTTTGTACTCTTATTATGTAACAGAGTTACATGTATTCCATTACTTCCTAGCTCTGCTTAAAACACATAGGGCAGTCTGAACTTGCTTTCTTTTTCATCATGTCAGTGCTAGTCAATAGTGGACACTTAGATTGGAAAACTTCTTCAAGGCCGTTTTTTTCATCCCATCAGAGGCAACTCAGATTCATAAATGCACCATAGAAGCCAGGCCATCAAAGCCTTGAGAAAGTCGACAGCCTTTGTTTTGGGCAGTGTGGCCTTGGCCACCATCTACCTTCACAGAATTCGACTGCTCATTGAAATTCTAAAGAGCAAGATGTCAAACAAACTGCATTTTGAGGAGTCCTTTACTTCGGATGTGCTGTTACTTCTTACAACCTAATGAAGCTGCTGCGTTGTGTCATTGTGAATTTGGGGAAGGTTCTCCTGCATATCGATGAACTGTAGATAAATTGATGGCTCGCAGGGATTGTGCGTGCAGATGAAGTGGGTGACTACCAGCGCCATGAGTGAGATATCAGTCAAAAGGGCTTTTTAACAAGCCACTGGCAAGCTGCTAGTGCCTCATAAAACCTGAGAACAGAGCAATTTCCTCTCACGGCACCTTTATGCTTTGTTCTCTCTCTGAGACTAGCGGCAGCCCCCGGTGTATGGAGGAGGGGAGACTTTCAGATCTGTCAGGTGTCCTGTAGAATATGACGAATGCCCCCTTGACTCTGTTCAGTCCAAGCTTTCCCCCTCTGCCAGTTTCTATCTTTGACTTTTTTTCTTTTCCTTCTCCCTTTCACTCTCTCTCCTTTCTCCCTCTTTTATATCTCCTTCATCCTGTTGCTCTTTCCATCAGCTTCTCATGCAGCCTATCTCATACATAAGTAATAGGCAACCTTCGGTTCAGTAAGACATTTGCACAGGCTAAGGTTTGAGCTGTAGAGCAGAAGAAATAGGTTTCACGCACTATTCCAAACAAGTGTGCTTGAAATTGCTGGAATTTTTTGTAAGTTTCGTAAACAGGTTTTAAGGTACTTTGTGAGAGTCAGCATGTATGTGAAATTGTCGTTGCCACATTCATCTTCGCAGACGCTGAACATTGTGACTCCGCGGGTTCGTCCGGAAGACTGCAGTGTAGGCCTCCTACCCCGGAACCATGATAAGAACAGGAGCATGGACGCCCTCGCCGTCGACCGCTGTCTGCCTTTCCTTATTTCTGTGGACGGCGAGTCAAGTAACTACATAAATGCAGCACTGATGGATGTGAGTGCGAGACCTTTTTTCTGAACCATTCGGACACCTTCTCGGTTCCAGCTGAGCGGGAGCTCAGTAGTGTAGCCTAGAAATAAATGCTGGAACTATGAGGGATGGAAGGCAACTTGTTGTAGCTGACTCAAGTGACATGGAAAGCTCTGAATGGTTTGACCAGGACCTGCTATTGTCAGGTTTTGGTACCTCTTTATGTGATTCATTTGAATAATATGACAGCCTTTTTGAAGGGAAGAAAAGAAGAAATTCTAAAGAAAATCCTAAAGAAGAAATAGCTTGTTATAAGTCCAGGTGGTGAATTTACCTGGAAAAAGTCCAAGCCCACGTTTTCTATTATTCATCAGCTGGACACTACCGCCTCCTATGACCATTTCTCTTTTAGCTTGAAGTGCAGGGGCATTGTGAGCACACAAGCTTTATTTTCTGAATTCTGATTGGAGCCAACATATGGGGAAAGTCAAGAGGCTTTTTATTGTCATTCCAACTATATACAGGTAAACAGTGAAACAAAACAACGCTCCTCCAGGACCAAGGTGCATCACAAAAGAACAACAAAAGTGTAGACAGTAAATATGAAAACACAGATAGGGCCAGTACACTGACCAGCACACGTCACTGAGTGGATGTGCAAAGCATGTACCATATGTGATATTTCAACAGATATGCTTATGGCGTCCGAGAGACAGTATATTCATTTAAGAACATAGTCTTGTTAAATGGAATACTGTATTTGTTCCATTTTGTAGCCAGTCACTAGAAGTTGTGGTGTCTGATGTCATGGGGGAAGAAACTGTTGCACAGTCTGGCTGTAAGGGCTCGAGTGCTTTGGTACCACTTCCCAGAGGCTGGGAGAGAAAAGAGTTTGTGTAAAGGGTATGTGGGATCATCACAATGCTGGGAGCTTTGCGGAGGCAGTGTGTGTTGTAAATGTCCAACGATGGAGGGGAGAGAGACCCTGATGATTTTTTATGCTGGCCTAAATATTCTCTGCAAGTTCTTGCAGTCTTCCCAGACCAGACAGTGATGCAGCTGTTCAGAATGCTCTCTATTGTCCCTCTGTAGAGCATGGTGAAGATGGTGGTAGGGTTGAGTTTTCTTCAGCCTCACTGCTGGCCCTTCTTGGTTTGGTTGGAGCTGGTATTGAGGGTCCAGGTGAGGTTCTCTTCTAGATGGGCAGACACCAAGGGATTTGGGGATTGTGACAATTATTGTTTGGAGTCAACTACCATCTCTGTTGTATCTACATTCAGAGACATGTTGACTTTGGCAGTTAGCCGCTGCACCTTCTCTCTGTATGCTGACTCGTCATCTCAGTCTTTTTCCTTATCAAACTTGATGATATGGTTCAAGGTGTGTATTGCACATGGGTCAGCAGAGTGAACAGCAATGAACTGATCACACTGCCTTGGAGTACACCAGTTGAGGACTCAGTGTTGTAGTGTTGGAGGCGTTGCTCCCGATCCAGACGGACTGGGGATTTTCCCAGTGGATTTTCTCATTTTCCCAGTGAGAAAATCCAGGATCCAGTTACAGAGAGAGATTATAGGTCCAGCAGTAATTAATTATGGTGTTGAATGCTGATCTGTCTATGAACAGCGTTCTAACATATGTGTCCTTTTTGTCCAAATGGATAAGGGCCAGATTGCATCATCTGTTGTACGTTTGGGGGTGATATGTAAACTGTAGGAGGTTCATTGAGGGGGGCAGCTGTGCCTCAAAGCACTTCATGAGGTTGGCCATGATGATGGCCTTGAGTGTGACAGGGTGGTAGTCACTGAGACAGGACACTGGAAAGTTCTTTGGACAGTAGCGGTGGCCTTGAAAGTATTTAGGGACAGTGGTGGTATGTTGAATTTATCCGTGAAAACCTTCACCAGCTGGTCTGTACATCCTCTGAGCACTCGACCAGATATGTTTGGTCCAGCAGCCTTCTGCGGACTGACTCTGCTAAGAGTTTTTTTCTGATGTCATCCACAGTCAGACACACCTGATTATTGGGAGGTGGTCTTTCTTGCTCCAGTGTTGTTCTGTGCTTCAAACCGTGTGTAGAAGTCATTTAGTGCATCTTGAAGGGAGGCATCAAAGAAAGTTGCCTTCTTACCCAACCATCCCTCCCCAATTGAGGTTTATTGACTTTTGTTCTGTGCTGAACATTTCATATATGGCTGACTGTTTTTGAGAGGTAATCAACTGCGAGATTACACTGCACTTCTCTCATAAAATCAAACCAGTTTAATGTGGAAGAGATGAGATGGTATCTCAATAATCTCCATGGACTGATTATGCCGTTACAGCTGGTTTATTGATAAGATAAATGAAAACTAAACACAATACATGCACAGAAAGATCAAGACAACAAGAGGAAAACCAGGTGAAGATATGGAAGGGATAATAAACAGCCAAAGTCATGTTTTTGTCTATAATTTCTGCAGTGTGCAGTGTTTTATATATATATGTGAAAGTGTGTATCAGTTAATCTTGTTCTACCTATGTGAGTGTGTGTGTGTGTGTGTGACAAGCTTGTGGCTACCTGTGGCTCTTGCTTTGTCCTTTTAAGGTGCTGTGTGGGTCAGTAATGTATTCTGGTCGGTTTATCGCTCTGTTACCTTTTAGCCTCCATCTTTGTCTAAGACAAATGAAGGCCAACACAATTTCCTTCCTTTCTTTTTCTTCTTTCCTTCGGTTCCTCAGAGCCATAAACAACCAGCAGCCTTCATTGTGACGCAGCATCCACTGCCTAACACAGTGGCCGACTTCTGGAGGCTAGTGTTCGACTACAACTGCTCCTCCATCGTCATGCTGAATGAAATGGATGCTGCACAGGTGCGACTGACCTGGGGGTCAGAATTGTTGACTCTGACCTTTGCTCATTACTCTGTAGGGCATGTGGAATAGACTGCACTTGCTTAGCAATTTAAACATACTGCTGGATTTTAGATGCTTTTTGAAAATGGTGTTTATGCTGAAAATGTACACTCTTGCAATCAATGATAACAGATGTCTAGCATCTATAGTTTTACCATTTAACCATTTAAATGTAATTCCGCAGTATGATGAAAGAATCAAGATATGATACTGCTGTGGTGCTTGTGACTTTTATAAAAAAGTTCTGAAAGAAAAAGAAAAAATACCTGCCTAAGCTCTGACCATGACAGACATGTTTTCTTATGGAGTAGATCAAATAACTGCTGTTATTGAGTCAGCATGGCTAAATCTCTGTCCTCCAGCGTATGAGCATCCATCAATACTGAATTACATTACCACCCATTGATTGAAGTGTGGCTACTCTGAATGCAAGTAGCTTAAGTAGTGCTCCAGGGTGATTTTATTTTGGAAGGGAACTTTGCACCGATGTAGTCAGTTATTGACTATAAGCTGATGCCCTTCAGTGGATTCTTTATTAAATTTTGAACTGGCCTGCCTCGCTTAGGTCATTTCAGATAGATGTATATGAGTGAGGGAAAAAAATACAGGTACATTTTCTCTAGCCTCATTTCTTTCATAATTGATGACTTCTTTGAAATGACACACTTGACTTTAGTCTAATATATTTTCACTGTGCTATATTGTACAACTTACCAAAGGGCTGAGCAAAATGCAAACCTAATGTCAGCAGAGATATGTATTCAGAAAAATGCATTAAGTCTAAATGGGAAATGAAGGGAATATCATTTCAGTTTTTACAAAGCAAAATGTCACTTTCAATGTTTTATTGATACTGTAGTAAATGTCCCTAAATCTTCCTATATATATCCCCAGCTGTACCACTGAGAAGTTCATAATATTTTCAAACTGAAAAAAAACTCTTGTTTTACAGATTAGAATGATTTTAAATGTTTACTGAATGAATCAAAGTTAGAAAATTATCAATACATTTCAGACATTACAAGACAACAGACATTATGTTTGTTTTCTTTTGTAATTCGGTCCTCTGGTAGATCTTTGTTCAGCATTGTTTTTGCTTTGGATATATTGCAGTTTGGGGCTCTCTCATCAGTTATTTTTATGTCATTTATTTCTTCACAACCTAGTTGTGCATGCAGTATTGGCCAGAGAAAAGCTCATGCTGTTATGGCCCCATCCAAGTGGAGTTCATTTCTGCTGACATCGATGAAGACATCATCAATCGGATCTTCAGAATCTGCAACATGGCACGGGTAGGACACTCATACTCGAGGACAAAATGGAAGCCCTTGAGAGCAAAGTAGTTTGATGAAATTTGATGTGCTCACCAGAGAGGCAGCTAGCCCACTGATCTGCCTGTCTAGTTTCCCCCGTCATTTGATCCTACAGTGAATCACAGCAAGGGGCCAAGAAATGACTGGGATAAGCTCCCTCTTAAGAGTAACATCAACTTACAATCCCATGCACTGTACATGGATACAGAACTGTAGACATCGTAGTATATGAATAAAAATGAGAAATTTGATTGAAATAACACCAATTGAAAAGATCATGTTAATCTGGAAGGTGTATTTCCAACCCCAGTAAATATGACTTGCCAAATCTTATGCATCGTTGAACTCGATTCGTTTTGCCATCTGCACATGTACAAAAACAGCCATCATATAAGCATTTGGCTTCTGGGACTCGCTCGGCTGAAGCTGACGTGGCAGGCGAATTGGTTGTGGCTCGCCAGATCCTGTTTACTTTTTCCATGTGGGTTAGCATCGTGCTACATTAGCTTGCATTAGCATTCATTACTGCTTCCGTGGCTAAAGGGTGCTTGGAAAGAGTCATTCCCTCCTCCGTTCCCCTCTTCCTTAACTGCTGGTGACAGATGAGATTTAGCGGCTAGCTATGCGTTACAGGAATGCTGCCATGGTATGAACACTGGCATCACAAATGTACCATGAAATGGCTCTATCAGCAGCATGTAATGTGTTGCTACTTCCTGTGCTTGAGAGCCCTCAGACATCTCTCTGTGGGTCTGTTTGTCAATAAGTGACACTGTGTAGTAAATGTATCCAACTATTACCTGTCTCTTTGTCAAAACCAAGTTATTCAGAAAGCAGCCAATAAAGGTTAAAAGACTGCTACTCAGGCTAAAAGGCTCTGGTACCGTGAAAAACCTGATTTCAACAGTGGAGCCAACAGTGGAGGAGGACTTCAAACTGACTGTAATATGTATTTCTGTGATGTTCAAATCAGTTGTAATCACTGTAATATGAAAACCCTGAAGAAGCTAGTGATTGTGAAAATGCACTGAATTTTGTCAGGACATTTCTAACTCTCTGTCTCTCTCTCCAATTAGCCACAGGATGGCTACCGGTTGGTTCAACACTTCCAGTTTCTTGGCTGGCCGGCGTATAGAGACACCCCCCTGTCCAAGCGCTCTATTCTACAGCTGGTGAGGCGGTTGGCCAAGTGGCAAGAGCAGTATGACGGGGGTGATGGACGTACCGTTGTCCACTGCCTGTGAGTACACAACCGGCTTACTAGAATGTTCAGTGAGCGGGGGCGGATACCCGACCTGTGCTAACCAGATATTTACTTCTCAGCAACATTAACAGGGACATGCTACTTGCGATGTTGTGGGGTGTTGAGCTGGCACAAGTTTATCAAACACAGTAGTGTTGCTGGGATTTTCATTTCCAGTGTTACTATTATGAGTTGGTCCACCAGCTAAAATGTAGCAGGCAGCATTTAATCATTTAATACTTTAAGCATTTCATTTGGTCATGGCATTACTTAAGACATCTCAAGTCTCCCGGAAGTTGCGGGAGACTCCCGCATATATGTATCGGCTCATTGATGCCCGCAAGTTAGACAAAATCTCCCGGTTTGTAGAACGCGCGGCCAAGAAAGCATGGCAGAGGCAAAGGGAGAGGGAGGGTTCTCATTGGTGGTTTCTTTTTTTCAAAGAGTCAATCAGCCAATCAGTTGTGAGTTAGTGTATCTGTTAGTCAGCAAATCATTGTTTAGTGTGGGCGGGCAGTGTTTTTTTTCTACTGGACTGCAGCGTTCAGTGAGAGAAGCAGTGTCATGGCAGAGGCAGGACCTTCCAAAAAGAAAAAAATATAAAACTCACTTCACCTCTGACTACTCTAAAGTTTACCCATGTTTGACTAAAGTAAAAAACAATGAATGTCCTGTCTGCTGTACTGTTTGCTGTAATGATTTCAGCATTTCCCACTTTGGGCTAAATTATTGTAAAAGGCATGTTGAGGTGAGTTCAACTTTATCTGCAAAGCAAGCAGTGACTAAGTACAATGAAGGCTTGCAGAACAACCTAGAATAGGCCAATGAAGCCTTTGTCATAGCCCAAACATTAAAAAGTTATGTGTTGTTGTATTAAAAGTAAAGTTTTGTTATTACCCATATTCAAAATATTACTAGAAGGGGCACATAGGCAAATACAAAGCAGCAAGTCCTTACAGCCATACTAATGAGCTCTTTTGATTAGTACTACTCTCACTTAGAAATGCACATTACTGTAACCAGGAATATGTAGAGTAGCATATTTGAATAGATTTTTTATTTTACTTCATGAAAAGTGTATATACTGGTTTTTTTTTTTCTTTTTTCATGTACATTTTTGTTATGCCATCTGTGAGGGGTTAAAAGGGCCTGACTTCACATCACTGATTTTCCTTTTGTCAGAAGCTGCCACTGGTAAAAGATTACAGGATGGTAAATAAAAATTGTGCTAGGCCACAGATAAGCTGTGCACTCTAACTGTATACCTGCAAGGTGGTTCTGATGAAGTGTCGTATCAAAGTTCAGTGGCTGGTGAGTGTCTATAAGTGTATAAAAATGCAATTTTCCCTTTTTATTCATGCTATCTTAATTTATTATTTTAACCTGGGTTACTCATCCCTTAAGGTCTTTCTCCCTCTTGTCAATGTATTCCTCCTACTTTCAACTGATTTTGTTTATACAACCACTCTGCACTCTAGACCAAAGTGAAGTTGAAAATTGGAGTCTTGGTGGGAGAATCTGCTGCTGATTTGTGAACTCCCTGAACACAGATAACATGTACTGCTCTTTTCATTCCATCCCAAACTCTCTTACTTCCCACCAAAACCAAAAACAACCACTTAGCAGCAGTTCACTGATGCCAGTGCATACATGTCCTTTGATTTCAGGCACAGATTTGGGTCTTGTGGGGTGTTTTCAAAGAGCTGGGCAAGATGGGATTTACTTGCATTTAGCTTAAGAACAGCAATTTCACTCATTTTCAAAGCTACTGATCCTCACATATTTGAGCTTGGATTTACCGGAAGCTTTGACTATGGCATTATGTTTTGGGTTAATAGGGCACATCTGGGGGACAGCTGTGTTTATTTATTTATATTTTCCATCTATGTGCAATTAAAATCATTTATTTATTCAGTATTTGAGAGATATGCTTCTAAGAAAAGGTCAAACAGTGATCTCATCATCTTGAGTTTTCCCGAGTCTTGAGCTTGTCATGAATCAAAGTTTGGCAAACTCCAAGGATCCAGACAGAATAAATCTCTGACAATTTCATTATTCTCCCAACACTGTCTAAAGAAGCTGAGGATGCAAACTGCATACAGTCTTTTTTGTAATTTACCTCAAAATGTAATTCATGTAATTCCTCTCACACACTAATGGTGAACTATTGCGACATTGAATTTTGTCCTGTGGTGATTTCCCTGTAATCTGATCATTTCCTTGCCATCACGGCCACTAGAATTGTGTTCATATCATTTTTGTGAATTGTTCCACCCACATTTGCTACAGACAAACAAGAAATTATTGAATACTGCAGTACTGAGTAAAAGAGAAATTATTACTACTGCAAACTTGCTATTATACCTCAAGCTGTGCTTACAATACAGTACATTTCATTACCTATTATGCTCTTGACAGGTCTAATTTTTTGGCCAGTATAGCCTTAGAGGGCAGGCCTGTAGTTGGTTTCACCCCACTAGTCAAAGACTTTCTTCCATGCCATGTTTTATTTAGCAGATGCTCTGCTCTGCTTTGAATCCACTAGTTGGGAAAATTGTTAGACGGTATTCTCCACGGTAATGAGAATGACTGGAATGCTAAATGCTCATATTGTATAATATGACATTCAGGTACTTCTTGGCTAGGAAGAGCCAGGCTTAAGCAATGTTATGTGGGTCTCTTTTAATGAGGATTAGAAGAAGCGACCAAGCATTTGATGGGCAGGCTGGTCATTACAGTTCAAGTCACTCCTCTTCTGTCTAAATTCACACTAGTTTAAACGTGGGGCTTGTCACAGGCTAATCTGAGGTCAGATGGTGAGGACTGTGTTCTGTTTTTTTTTGTTCTTTTTTTTTAATGAACTTCAGCCAGACATAAATGGCCCAACAAAGCCAGTATGCAAATACGCACATTTATTCAGTCAGTGCAGGGAGAAATAACAAATACTACATGATCTTTTAAGGGCCTGAGAAAGAAAACGCATGGCTTTCCCGGTGAGTCATGTCACTGAAACCCTCAAAAAGCCCAGTTAAACCGCCGAAGGCGAGTTGTTGTTTTTTCCCTGACTTCTCTCTCTCCCTCCCTGAAGGACTGGTGGAGGGCGTAGTGGGACATTCTGCGCCATCTGTAGCATCTGTGAGATGATTCAGCAACAGAACATCGTTGACGTGTTTCATACAGTAAAGACGCTCAGAAACAACAAGGCTAACATGGTTGAAACAATGGTAAGTCCTAGAACTACTCAAAGTATTAAAACTGCACTTTAAAACGCTGCCATACAATGCTAATAAGAAATGAAATCTATAACAGACCATTTGGCATTAAGCAAGTTAAATTTTGCCAAGATGGATTTTTGAAGGTGAAGTTGCTTTAAATAATAGCAAAACTGGGTGTAGATAAATGCAAATAAATGCACACGTATCTGATCTGCATTAATGTGAAGAGCAGCTTGCTTAAAGCTTCCTTTACATATGCATACATACATAGATTATGAATAGCAATCAGCCACAACATTAAAACCGCAGAGGTATCATGATACTATGGCAAGCAAGTTGAAGTTGATGTATTGGAAGTAGGAAAAATGGGCAGGCGACAGGATCCGAGGGATTCTGACAGGCCAAATTGCGATTGGCTACACAATAGTGCTATCAATGAATACTTTAAATTCAATTATGTCATCAAATTACTTTAAAACAACTATTATTCGATTGAGCAGGGAGAGCAAAATTAGTGTGGTTGTCTGCAAGTTCTCACAAGGTCTTGGCTGCTGAAGGGAATGTACTGCGTGGCAAACAGGAGTCACACATCACTTTCACTGAATGAAAATTGAATGTAGGTCAATATGAAATAAGCAAATAATTCTACAGCAGCCATATGGTAACAATGGCAGAGAGTTCACATCTCAGAGAGAATGATTTGCATTCCATGCCATTTTGATGAGTAGACTGCAAAGATGTAGAACCTCACAATAAATGCTGTATGCAAGTTATATAAGTTACAGTTAGGTTACCATTCCAGCACTAAAAGTGTAGGCTACTTTATTGACTAAATAGATATTAAAGACCATATTTATTATTTCTTATTTCATGTCTAGGAAAAAGAAAATTTATGTTGAAATAACTGTACCTATACAAGTATTTATATCTCACTGTATTGATCTGCACTTTTAAGTACATAATGCACATAAAAGAACAATCAAATATAATTTTTGTCAGTTTTGACATCACTACTAGACAGCTGGTTTGTAGGGCGTTCCTGATATGCAGGGGTTAATAAGAAGGCCAGCAACAGGGTCATTTGTGCCCAAGGCTCATTGATGGGGATCAAAGGCAATCCCACCTCATCCAAACCCAAGGAAGAACTACCCTTGCACAAATTACTGAACATGTTAATTTTATCTGTGATAAAAAGGTGTCATCACACAGTACATCGCAGCTTGCTACATATGGGGCCACAGCCTGGTCAGAGTGCTAATGCTGACCCAGGTCTCTCACCAAAAAGTGCTAACAATGGCCATGTGACCATGGAGCAATGGGATAAGGTGGCCTGGTCTGATGAATCACATTACGTTATATCATGTGGACAGCTGGGTATATATGTGTGACTCACGTGAGCAAGAGATGGCACCAGGATGCACTATGGGAATGTGTTAAGGCAGCGTAATGCAGCTTGCAACACTGCACAAATTGGTCATGAATGGTTTGAGGGACATCATCGGAAACCTTCAGAAGTCATGTGGAGTCCATGCCTCGACGAAGATGATACCAGGGATAAACTGCGGTGTACTGAAGTACATGAAGTTTCAAGATAAATATGATGTTTCAGACAACTGTCTCAGCATTCCAATTCTTCATCATTTCTTTTTTCCCCTCACACTTGGGCGTTCAACCAGAGGCCTGGGAGATTGAGTGATGCAGTATTTCTACTGTTTGTAAGATTGTAGACTTCTGGCCTGAGATTGATGTTGTCATCCCTGAGACCTGTTGGACACACTCTTCCATCTTAGGGGTCACAGCCCCAACTGCCCTATTACCAGGGGGACAACATTGGCGTTAAAACTTCTACATTCTCTGTATTCATTCTTTAAGTCCCTGGTATTTCGTAGCCATTTCTCTATTCCTATTCCTTTAATTTGATCACTTGGGACTGCCACATACTGTATATTGCCACTGCTGTTCTACATCTTACTCAGTATCATAACGTCTGGTTGGTTTACCACTACGTCTATATACATGAGTGTTCCAGTGAGTTATGGATGAAGACCTTTATTGTCTTATTGACTTCATAGAAGGCCTGGCATTCACATTTGCTGGAATCTGGCATTGTGTTGTGTTTTTTTATAGCCAATCAAGGCTTAGGTTGGACTGTCTTCGTCTGGATATCCTTGTGTACTGCTCCATCTGTCTGCAGGTGGTGCTTCAAGTCTCTGATGTCTCTGCCAGTCTGGATGCTAGTGCTGTTAACTCATGTATAGGTTAACAGCCTGCATTTTCTTTGTTACATCACCTAGTGTAGGTACATTATTTCCATAAGAAGTAGATCGGGGGCTACCACCCCCATACCTCACCATTAAGGTTGTGTTTTGGGATGAAAAACGCTTTTTCCTGTATGGGAAAAAAAAAATTTTTCCTGTACACATAGCTCTCATTCATTACGGCACACAGTTACATTTTTGTTTGTTTTTTTGCATAAACAGAAAAGGCTAGGTTCCAAAAGGCTAGGTTTTTTGTTCTAGTGTTCATGTGCAAACTTCAGTCTGATGGTTTATGGTGGTCTTGCAGTAAGAATTCCTTGCACAACAGACCATTGCAATCACTTTGTGATAGTGGATGTTGCACATGCGTTCTGCTTGTATCCAACTCCTTTACCACTCCCTTTGTTATTCTCTTGGAATTCGTTGAGCCTATTGGATGAAAGATCATTCAGTGCTGGAAGTTCATGCTTGCCATCTTCTTGAACAGTGCCATTTGGGGTCCCCTGGATTTTTTTTTATTTGCACACAATTGCTCGTATTGATACTCATGGTACCTTCAGTTGTTTCAAAATTGATTTTAAGGGGAAGCTGGATTTGTGGAGGTCTTGCCTGAGTTGCCATTAAAGGCACTTAAATCACAGGTTGGCTTCTAGTTCCTAATTTTTAAAATTGGCCATGTGCTTGTAAAAGTCGGTACTTTAATTTTTGGAATCTTCCATGCATTTTTAAAGAAACAGTCAACTTGTATTTATGTATCGATTATTTTAAAATCACCTTTTAAAATGAACTGTGATGTAAACAAAGCAGCCTAATTGACTGAGTTGAAAAAAATGAAGAATGTCCTAGGTGTATGTAGACATTACAGTATAGGCTGATACATGCTCCCATTAAATATTTATTCATAACACTATACATAAATAAAACAAATGTCAATACAGTAAAAATAACATTTCTTCTGATTTCCAACACAAAACCACCTTATCATGAATTTCGTATCTATGAAAATAAATATTTGAGAATCTCCGAAATATCTTACCTAATTAAATAAAGGAATATTAAAAGGAGATACAAGGGTTACTTCTAAGTTCAAGTAGTTTTGTAAAAAGCTGTTTTGGTGACAGCTGTTTGGTGTCTTCAACTACTGAAGATATTCTGGTACAGAAGCAAAAAGCTCATAATTAGTCCCTCTCTTCTCCTCACCTCTCAAACCTGTCTGTCTTCTTTGGAAAAAAAGTGTCATGGGTCTAATAGCTGGCCTCCGTAGGTACAATTAGACATCTGCCTTTTTCACCTTTCCATCCTGTTAGCACTCAAACCATTACATTCCATTTCAGTCAAATGATATATTACTGGTCAGCTGTGTACCAGGACGTTAAAATCCCAGCATCTGGCAGAAAGTGCATAATGGCATAACCTGCTCTGTGCTGCTCTGGAGGAGTTTACATGGATTTAATATGTTGGGATGGGGCCTTTGTGCTGGTGTAATGGAAGTGCCTTGGAAGTGACTGTGACTATTCTGGCCTTTTTGTCTAGGAGCAGTACAAATTCTGCTACGAGGTTGCTCTGGAGAGCCTCAGCTCCTTCTGAGTGGAACAGGGCAAGAGATGAAGAGGAAGAAGAGAGCGGCCATTTTCTCTTTATTAGAACTACACCCTTCAGAGTCACTGACAGGCTTTTCCTTCCTGCTATTATAGGAACAGAAAGATCACAGCCATGATATGGCCACTGTGTAAAGTATTGTATAAAGAAATTGAGTGAAAAAATGATACAAAAAAACCTGTATTCACCATTTTTTCATTTTCTTATTTTTTTTTTCCTTTTGTTTTTGTGTCCAGCATTGAAGCGTGAATCCTGGACTGTGGAGTGATCTTGTACAGTTCTTTTCCTATTTCGATATATGCCTTGAATGTTATCCCATCAATGTAAAGGGAGAAAAAAAACAAAGAAAATGGTGAAAAAAGAACAAAAAGTAAAAAACAGTGGAAAAAAACAACTTTCTATTTGCCAGCTGGGAAGAACCAAAAAAACTTTTCCTAAGCTTATGTACAGCTTAAAAAAAGGCAGTGCTTAAATGAGTTTCAGAAGAAGCTTGTATTTTTGTTATTCTGATGATTTCGTGGTTCCCTATTTCTCTCATGCATTCTCACACTGTCTGCTTTATCATAGACAGTTTGCAGACATTGCAAGTGGCAGGTTTTTTGCAGAACAATTTGTTGAAGGTTGGATCTTTTCAAATATTTATTTTATAGCTCTAGTGCATATTGAGTCAGCTGTAGCTTTTTTTGTGTTTGTTTTGGGGGCGTGCGTGTGTTAAGGCGTGTGTGTGTGTTTGTTCTGTCTTTCCGAGGACAAAAAAGCTAATACAAGGTTTATTTGGTATTATGGGGGGTGACATAGACAGTGAAACTAATGTTCAACGTTTTCTGGAGTGTTTTTCGTTGAATCATTTGCACTTTACTTTGCATGTCTTTTTCCTCCAAATCATGTTTTCATGAATCCCACTGAGGAGAAGTGCCATGTTCACATGTTCAAGGCTTCTTTAAATTTATTTCAACTAAATTAAAGCCAAGAAGCGTAAAAAGAAATCACAGTGAAATGCTGTCAAACACTTTTGCCAATTAAAAGTTGGCACATAAATGAAGTGCTTTTGTGATGGTTTGGTCAAGATGCTTATTTTATTATTTTTCCTCGAGTTTACTGTCAGACAATCCAGGGTTATCCTCAATTTTTCATCTGCAAGCAAATCAAATCTACATTCTTTTTAGAACAACTATAATACAACTTTGGGGTTCTGTGATACAACTCTGGGGTTATGCTTATTTTGGGCTTTTTCTTTCTTCATTTTGTTTTATTGCTGAACTACATTTGCAGGAATCTACCATAAGAAGCTACCATCACAATCTCTTGACATGAAAAATGATCGAATGGTTAACATTTTGTTGTTTGACAGTGTGAATTGCTTTATTTTGTTATGGACCAGACTGAGGGATTTAATAATGTCACTGTGTTATTTTTTCCCATTTTTTGGTTCTCTGCTTTTATTGTATTTGTATTTTATTTATCATTTCTTTGTCTAGCAAAGTGATATTTTTAGAGTTGGTGATTCAGTTGCCATGGTGGTTCTGTTGTTTGAAGTCGTGATCACACCAATAAAGGGACCAAAATGTTGAACAGCAATGCATTAATAAAATTCTTTCTGTCAGTAATCCAATATGATCTAAGGCCAAGAATTAAAGAATTCAAAAGCACACTGCGCTTGGATCAGGGGCATTTGAACCTGAAGGTGACTCTTTGAAAGTACATCATGATGATAAAGCAGATGAAGACATTCCTGGCAAGATCATGTCCTTAAATGAGCACTTAAATTAAATTTTACTACACTAGCATTTATTAAATATTTGTGACTGTAATGACTTTTCTTGCTTTTATCTTTTAAGTAGGGTTTTTTCAGTATATATTTGAGTATATCTAGGCGTCCATACTGACTGTATCTAATAATATCTTTGCTTAAAGTTTCTTCCTGATTTTAGCCTAAACTAACTAGCTAGAGATTTTGTTCTGAGTAAAACAATGAAGCACTTTTTGTAAGTCGCTCTGGATAAGGGCGTCTGCTAAATGCCGTAAATGTAAATGTCCACTGGATCCTAAACTCTTCTCATAACTTTGGTGTTAACTCCTGAAGACAGGATCTCCCATTGATAACTTTATACTTTACATTTCATTTTCCTTATAGAAGAGCCATGGCAAAACACCAACTGAAAGATTCTCAACAGTCTTTCGGATTTTCTTTAAAAAAACTAGGTCTATCAATCAAACAATGAAAAACCTCTATGTCCTAAGGCTGTCTGTTCCGTCATGATAGATTCAGTGCCCGAGTAAACACTACTGTGTTTTTAAGGCTACATTAGCACTTTGGGATGCAGTTCAGTATTGACCTGCTCTTCAGGCTAATAAGGAGAAGAGTGTTAAGCTGCTCTGTCTCTGCAGTGGAGTACTAGTCATTATAATGGTTCCTGTTTTTTGTGCACATGGCACCGCAATTATGCAAAATCATTAGAAAAGGGCCTTGGATGCGTAAGTGGAGAGGCAAAATGCCGATTCCTCACATCACAGCCTCTTAGAAGTCGTAGCGTGTGGAGTAAGTAATTTTGCAGTTACATGAAAACAGAGCAAGACTTTAATTTAGAATAGCTCCTGATTTCAACTCCCCTTATACATTTGCCACTGAAACCCATGCATATGAAAATGTCACTCATCCACAAAAATGATAATATGAACTATATATTGACAATCAAAACCCCAAAGATATAAATGTTGAAAGGTTGGACTCCTTCCATCTGCTGCTTAGTTTGCAGTTCAGCTGATGTGCGATAGTACAGTAACCACTCCATGCACACTGTCATGCTACAGAGAGCAGGGTGGCGCGATCCATTGGTCTGCTACACTCCTCTCTTGGTCCTGTCGCGGGGATAGTCTTTGTCAGTCAGTGCTGTCAGCCTGGGGAGGGGTTTCACTAGGACCTGCAAATTATTAATACTCTCTCTCCCACAGCAAGGCCACTGTGAAGCAAGTCAGTGGAGATGAAATATTAACATTGTGTATGAACATTATTATTTTAAACTTAAGTTGTGAGGGCTAGAGAGGAAGCCATGAAGGCAAATGCCACAGGTGGCCTTTGGTCTGCAGTTCATGTGAGGTCATCAGAGGGTGCCTGCAAGAACAGCATCCTGATTGGTCAAGGACTCCAATTTAAACTTGAAAGCACACCAACAAATGTTGATGTGTCTGAAAAAGCATGGCTTACATGGTGAAATTTGCTTTCCTTATTGACAAGGTTTTAAAAGAAACTGACTGTAGAAGTCAGTTTTTCTTTGTATCTCTGTTGTTCTAAAGGCATTCAGTCAAAACTATGCATGTGTATTGCCAGGTGTGTTTGTATTGTCCTGGCTAACACAGGAGGACCAGTAATTAACATGCACTATGCAGTCCTTTTCCAATTATTTTATCCATATATTTATTTAGAAAAAACATTTTCAAAAAGGTGACAAGTAACAGAAGAAGAAACAAGCCACGCGTTGCAGAAATACATAAACATACAAACACATAAACCACTGGGGGGATTAGGTTATGCCCATTTGGTTACTGGGAGTGAAGCAAAGGTTTTTGGGTTCAACCCTATAAAGTATTACAAGTGTGTGTGTGTGTGTGTTATAGTCATAAGAGTGCGGATGTTATTTCGAGAGATGTTACAGCGAATGATACCAACTGTCAGCATCAAGGCTCAGTCGAGATGAGTTGCCACAGAGTGCAACCTCTTTCAGTCCTGCATGGCCGTGATGGCCGGCTGCGCCACTGCAAGGCCACAGACTGAATACAGACAGCCGAACGTAGACGGGACTGGGACACTCACAGCCTACGTCAGCCCTGTGCTGGTCTGAGACCTGAGCTGGAGTGAGGGCCCTATAAATGCTTTTGTGGATGACTACATGTACCTTTGGTGAGAAATAATGTGGAAGTGGTGTTATTCTAAGATGCTATTGTAGACAGAAATATTTTATAAAGCAACACAAATGCCCAACATAAGAACAGCATTTTAATATTTAAACACTTGACATTTTGGAAAAGCTGGTTCCAGTATATATGCTCCGAATACAATCTACATAACAGAAAGGAAAGAGCATGCTTTTAATTCAGAACATAGAGCTGTGACTACAAAGCATGACATTTCAGTGCATTAACCATTTATGAACATGAAAATATTGTCAGTAGAGAATTTCTCAAAGGTTTTGTGTGAATTTGATTAATTTCCTTAAGTTAAAATCAATTGTAAAACTGCATTATGTGACACCAGCTTCTCAATGCCAATAATACAGACCTAAAATCGAACTCAGCCAGATTCTACCGGGCTTTCCCATTTAATTTGTCAAGGTTACCCAGTTGGCATTCAACAGCAACAATGCACTTAGCACTGGGTGGCAATAAGCAATCTGGGTCAAGAACAGTTCTTTTCCTCTCTATGTGACCTTGGTGGGACTGGAGGTGCCCCTGCATCAGCCTTCAGGGGGTTGGCACCAGGCCTTGGCGTGGTGTCAGGCGAGCTACAGTGGCTCAGGGCAGAGGAACAGAGCCTGGGCCGCAGATGGCAGCAAAGACTGATGCACGTGGGGGCCAGCTCGGCATAGGAGCCACGTGGGAACGGCGGCATGCGACAGGTCAGCATCGATCTGAGAGAGACGGGGGCAGAGCGAGGTGGAAAGAAGAGGCGCTGGCAAAGCGAGCAAACAAGATGAAAGGAGACAAGTGGAGGGGGTGAAGGGAGAGGTCGGAGTTTGTTAGGAGCTGCAGAAGCTGGCAAGGAGCAGGTTAAACCATGCCAAGTTCTGCATGAGTCACTGGAAGGATGCTGACAACGCTGGTGCAGGAGGTGGGGGGGGGTGTTGCTTCCGACAGCCATCGTTACAGATGCTGGCAAGCTGATTGCCACGTCCTTCTAAAAGCCTGAGGCCACCCCACCTCTGCTTGAACCCAGATCACATGCATCACAACAAGGTAAAAAGGCTCGCCAGGCTCGACAGGCTGCAGCGCCCCTGGTTTCAGCCTCGACTCTCTCGGGAGGTCTCTCCGACTCGCTCTTGGACAGCATGGCCCAAATCCTTTCTAATAGCATCATTTCACAGGACATTGCTGTCATTATTTGCCATTCTTCCAATGGAGGCAATCATGGGGCCAAGATGACAAAAACTGTGACGTAATTTTGGAAAATTGCCACTAGGCTGGAGTTTATCTGATACCCAGCTGGCCCGAGATGCGTTCTTTTGTCTGCTATCTGTGGAAGAATATTGTATTGTAAGTGCATGCACACAATTTCCTGAATTATGACATGTGCTTTATACATCTAATAATAGCTTATGAAAGGCAGGGTTTTGTAATACTATATAAGGTCACTAAGATAATAGTTACCCAAACCAATTATTAGCTTATCTTCTAGAAAGCAATTTTCTTTTGAATTAATTTAGAGCTAACCTGTTACCTGTGCAGATCTAACATCTAACATCTGTCAGCTGAATATTGTTTGATTATGAATCAATGCTTTCATTAAACCCCCTATCAGTTTTGTTTCACATGGTTAAAAATCATTTTAAAAATCAATCATGAAAGATATGCATCAAACTAAGCATTTCCCAGTGTTATATTTGCAATTGTGTACTGAAGTAATTGATTCAAAATTGTAGTAAAGTACACAAGGTTTCCAGAGAAATAGGACATTTTGGATTGATGTACTTCATCAGCTCTGCAAGCTAAATATACAGTATGCAATGTTCCATATACTCTGAACTGCTGCCTGCACTGAATTGTAAGGGTGTGTCAGATCACATAATGATAGACAGTGGTGTCACCCTGGAAACATAAACAACCCAGTTAATTGCGGTGGTGAATGACACAAGCAGGATCCGTGTGGGTTAGCCATATGTTTGAGCCATCTGACTCAAGAACATCTGAAAAAGAACATCTCCTGCAGGAAAAAAAGATCACTAGAAAATAGTAAATGACAAAAAAGTATCCAAAAATGCCAGTTGGTTTAGTTGAAGAGGCTGAGATATGTGTGGGTCTGCTTTCATATGGGAAAGTGGTTTCACAAGGTCTTTTAGCAAACCTTGATAAAGCAACGTTGAGGATGTCTGTGATTTGATATGTATCTCCAAGCAGAAAATGTCATATTTTACAGCTGTGTGTGTGCCCTAAACCCCTGGGTTCACCACCTGTTACACACTCCCAAAAGGTGTCACATGATGATACAACTTCCAGTGGCAAAACAATCTATGAACCGTACAACCTGACATACCAGAGTTAATCGTGCCCAATTAAAAAACAGAAGAAAACAGCAGAAAATCATTTAAAAACCTCTAAACAGAATAGACCAGTTTCATTTTGTTGTCTGACAGTTCATTGTACACTACAAACTTACAAAAGCTATAGATAATAAAAGATAAACATCAAAATTAGTACACAGGAGCTTTAAATCATTGACTCGTCAAGGCAGATGTTGACAGTTTAATTACATTTTGTTTTGACTGTGCCACTAAATACTTCCAACTAGCAGATGAACTGCTGTTGAGGGAGTAGTGTTAAAAGAAGTGGGTAAATTATACGAAGTACACAAGATCGTGGGGTTTACGGAGGTTTTTTGCAGAAATATATTTCTTTGGGCTCTTAAAACCTCTTAAAACCTCCTCCATCACTCACATGTTGCCACAGACTAGGATGTAGGTGAATGGTTCTCTGGTGAGTTTGCCTATACAGGGCTCCCATGACTAAAGAGCAGAGTATCTTTAGATAAATAAACAAGGCCCAGTGAGCAAAACTGAGGCCAGAGTCCAAGGTGATGTGGAAGGAGATGGTACATCCTCCTCGCCCATGTTCTCACTGCTGTAATTTCCACAGCTACACTCTCCATTCCACATGACTACCCTTGAAAAATGAGCGCCATGCTTATGGGGCGTTTCTGTCCTTTCAGACCTGGGAAAGGCTTGGGGTCGCCTCACCCCTCTGATGTCATTAACATGCGCCTGCTGTCTGATGTGTTCCCCGTGCCGGATTTCATCACTACATTGCTGGGTGGCTGTGGTTGTCACAGCTAGCTCTCCTTGGTGACTTCATCAAACCAGGTCAGGGAGCACACCAAACCCTCCCACCTCTGTACACCGCTTCCCTGCCGCTAAGGATAATGGGAAAATAATAAAGAGAATAGAATCAGCAACCACTCCTGGAGCATCTGTTATTGGTTTCCGTGTGCGGGGGTGAAATTGGGAACGTTATAAATATGGAGGGACTGCGGTGCTGGTAACATGGCTCCAGTGGGGCTCAGGAAGCAAAAGAGGAGAAAGATGTCTTTCAAAACAAAGAAGAAAAAACAAGGAAACAAGCAAAAAACAATAATCTGCAATTCAAGGCACTTGAGTCCCCACACTGGTGCTTTTGAAGAAGGAATGGTGGTGTTTACAATTGCATTCCAGAAAGGTGTAAATGGTACTGATTTGGCAACCATAGAGCTCTAAGTATTGATTATTAACTTTCATTTGTACCTGCATGGCAGCACAAAGGCCCTCCATTTTTGCCAAGTACACTCTAAAGATTGCTTCTTTGAAAGAATGGACCAGAAGTGTCTATGTAGTTTGGTAAAGTGGGTTCATTTGGGGGCCATTTGAATGCATAAATATTTTAGCTGATTTATTATGCTTTTTTCCCCAAATGCTTAATACTTATTGACCTGCAGCAGAGAAAAACATAATTTGTATTTCTTGTGTTACAAATATTGTCATACTGATAAACATATGTAAGTAATGATAAAATCTTTAAATGTAATATATATGATAGATGCGGACTATCAGAAATGTAAATCATGGGTACTGCTTTGTTGACATAGGACTGTGATTATGATCAACGAGATCTGCAGATTCATGTGTTTACTATGCAGGACTGGGTGTCATACTAGACATGGTACACAGGTATCAAGAGAAATGATCGCTTTGTGTCTCACATTCCTTGTTTATATGATAAGCTGAGTTGCATTAGCATTCTATAAAGGAGGTTCCTTCTGCTTCACTGATTGCACAGGTCTGGGTGGGGAGGGGGAGACTTTCCATGCAGACTTGTTCTGGGTGAAGTTTACAAGATTACTCTACTATTACTCCACAATTCAGGGAACCTCAGCTGAGAGGGGATGACTCATTTCATGCATTTTAAATTGTGTGGAGCCAGAGAAATCCATTCTTTACATTCAGTCCTTACAGTTGTTGCTGTGAGACACTGAATGACTGAGATAAAGAGATAAAATATTTAAACTATGCGTATAGACTTTGTCTTGTGCTGGTGTTTGTTTGAACATTATGGCAAGAATCCATGCATAATTTTAGTTTTCACAATGCAACAATGTCTTCATGTTTTGCCAAAAAGATGGATTTTGTTGCATTATTTTTTTAGCTAGTAGAAACCTTCTTATGGTGACCGAGAAGTCCCAGAGCGACACAAGTTACCCATCATGCTGCAAATGAAAAGATGTGCTGCAAATACACAAAGCATATTCTTCAAAACGACAGCACATGTGCTACAGCTTACAAACATGATGAACTATACACAAAAAGTAAATTTTTGACCGCAGTACAATTTGAGAAAACACATCTTCAAATACACTGCAATTCCAGTCACAATGCAAGTGGACACAGGGACGGAATGGACAGGGAGGGAATGGACTCCTGAGACCTGCGGCAACCTAACAGCTAAGAAATTAACATTTTAGATTACTATGACTTTATCATTAGTATATAATATAGAATGTACAGACCTATTTTATGAGTATTCGTTGAGGGTAGTTCTGTACAACCTAGCAACGGTATATACACAAAATGCAGAGGATGACTAGTTCACTTGTTCTATAACAGTGCGAGGTATGCAGGATGCAGAGACGAGTATTTCATATAAACGTTATATATATAGACATATAGGTTCACAAAGGGACTCACAAAGACGAGCACAGGACAAGACTAACTCAATATATACTCAACACATAATGAGTACCGCTTATAAAATGTTGGACTAACGAGACAGGTGAACACATCCACAAACAACCACACCCACAGGAAGTACCTATATAGACACGTACTACATGTACACACACCCGAAGGCCAAAGATAAAAAAATCACAAAAATAATAATTTAAATGATTAAATTATGAGTATGCTGGAACATTAAGTCTGGCAGACCTGTACGCAAGTGCATTGTAGAATGTTATTTGAAGGAGGAACAGTAACATAATTCATGGGCAGGGTACCACAATGCAACAAAGGTAGACAAACCAGTAAGGGAAGCGCAGAGGTAACACTAAGAAAACAAAACGAGAGATTAAGAACACGGGAAGGGAAAACAGGCAGGCTGAGAATTCATACTGATACGACTCCGAAACAAAGAGAGAAACCAAAATCAAAAGAAGTTTGGCAAAGAAATCAGAAGAAAGCAGAAGAGGGAATGAATACATATTAAAATAATTACGATATTATTAAATTATTATTATGAATTATTAAAGCTGTTGAAAGTATTAGTACAACCATATCACAGTATCAATATATACACAGTTGTAAGCACATGCACATGCTTAGGACCATCTCCTGATCATCAAATGAATCTCAAAAGCACTATTGAACTAAATTACAAAACCACTTTCATGAAATCCATTTGTACGGAAAATAAATTAATTGAATTTGCTTGCAGTACAGGTAATGCCATTCAGAAGTGCTTTCTTTCAACTCTAGTTTGAAATAATCAATACAATCTCTGCATAGAAAGAGATGAAAGCAAGGCTGGAACTTGAAGGCTCTGACTCCAGAGACGCCTCCGCAATGAACCATGGAAACCTGCTGTGCACTTTTTTCTTTCCTCGACAGGATTAAAAAAAATATATATTTTCTTTTTTGCTGGGTCAGACTTTCTCTCACCTTTCTGCAGTCTGGCTGCTGCCTCAGTTCTGTGGGCATGCTGCAGCCTCCCTGTGTCCGTGTCTGGGCGAGCTGACGGGCCCTGATCAAACAGCAGCACAGCCAGCTTCTCTTTGAGACCCTGTAGCCAAGTGAATGCTAAACTGCTGGGAGAGATCAGACAGTACCTGTGTGTCAGTGAGAGCACTATTAAAGATAAATGAGAGACTCTGAGAATGTGGCCGAGCTGGAAGCCCTCAAGTCAGAACTGCAGCAGGACCCAAGCCGCCTTTTATCCTGCCCTCTGTTCATTATGCCTGAGTTTAATTTCATCACTGAATTGTGAATATATCAAATACGATTACTGCACTCTGCCATTCCACTGGCTTATGGAGAATGTTTCATTCGATTCATACTGCAGATACAGGTCAAGGCAAAGTATTATTGTCATTTGTTTATTCATTTGTTTATTTATTCATTCATTCCTTCGTTGTTAGAGTGAAAAGTATGAAATTTCTGAGGCCAAATTTCTCAGCACTGTTTCAGAATTCAGAGAAAACGTCCTGGAATGTGGTAAAGGGAAAAAAACAAAACAAAAAAACATCCCACAGTTCACCCTCCCAGATCACACAAGTATCTTTTCTGGGATTAGGAAGCTCTCTTTAGTTGCCTTCCTTCTCCTCTGCCAGTAAGGCTGGCACAACGTCATTGCAAACTGGCAACACTGCGGTCTGTATGAATCAGGAAGAGTGGCCTGAAGGTATGGCTCAGAGAGCAGGTTTAATCGAAAGACTGCAAAGTGAGAGGAGCAGTTCAGTACTATGGGGAGAACACTGTAATAACTATGATCTCCTCCTCCCTCTCTTTCTCTTTGTATTATTTTTCTCTTTGTATCACACATGGTTGTTTTATGAATATGTACATATAAAACATGATTTGGCAAGAGTTTACATCATAGTGAAAAATACACAATAAAGGATGTAACACAGATAGGAGCCTAGAGCATCCTTTAACATAAAAGTAGAATTGTTGCCTTATATTCTGTAGTGATAAATAAGTTATTGATTACTTGCTGCTTTTAATCACAACCATTAAGAATTTGGCCTTTAGGGCTAAGAACATACATTTCTTATTACTTGAGGGAACTTACTACAGCCAAAGACATAATACGCAGTGAAATCACGACCATGTGAGCACCTCGTTGAGAAAGAAGAGCTGCTGAGAAACCCTAAACTCTTACCCCTACCACACTACAGTAACAATATGGCCAACTTTGGCACTTTGTCTAAGTTTTTGCTGGATCACTGTGGCCACCTAGCAAACTCTGACAAAGGCATGAGTGCTGTGTCAACGTTAAATAAATTAAGGATATGGCAGCAGTTTTTCCAAATGCAGATCACATCCATTATGTGACAGAAAACAAGTGAATATTCAAATTGATCAAAGACTGTACATGAAGGTGTACTGAAATAATATCCAGGCATCGGAGTGGAACATGTGGTAGGCAGTCAGATTACCTCTATGCCATTCCTAAGCCTGGCTATATCCTTGTTGGTTATGAATTAATTCCCAAGAAGCCTATTATGAACATCTGTAAGAAGTCATGTATTATATGCTTGCCAGTAGTCAGAGTTTTAAGAAGTTATCAGGCTATGCACAGTTTGCAGATTGCACAACTACTGTGTGTCAGAGGTAACAGTTCACAAACTCATTCAGAAACAAAATTTTTACCACCAGATAAGCCAGAATGAAAGTGCCTTACTCCACTCTCCAAAAACTTCAAATACATCCTGCATGTGAGAGAAACCATCAGCACATGTTTAGGCAGATATTTTACTGCCGTAAATATATTTTTGTTTTTTGGAATTATTTTGTATTTTGCTATTTGAGGAATAGCATCTTAGAGGTTTGAGGTACATGTCAGCAAAGGAAGGCTACTGTGTTTTTTCCTTGGATTTTTACGCAAATATTATCACTTCATGGTTTCATATCTTATTTATGGTGTTTTACTAGCGGCCTAGATTGTATATACAACCATCATAGCTGCAAGTAAGTATGGAAGTTATTCAGTGTCAATATTAAAATGAAAATGTAATACGCATTTGCATTTACATGTTCCACTCATACAAGCAACTTTGAGCTCAAAATTCAAATTCAAATTCAATAATTCCATTTACATTTGCAATGTGATAGACGTCTATTCATATTTGATCTCCTTCTTGCCTCTGATCAAGGTTATGTATCTCTATTAGTGCTTCTCGATCTTAGTGCAGCCTTCGACACAATAGATCACAAGATCCTGCTAGAAAGGTTAGAAAACTGGGTTGGAATCTCGGGTACAGCCCTTTCATGGTTTAATTCTTACTTAACCAATCGCTATCAGTTTGTAGAGCTCGATAATATTCCCTCCAAACACTCAGAAGTGAAATATGGAGTCCCGCAAGGCTCCATCCTAGGACCACTATTATTTACATTATATATGTTACCATTAGGAATAGTTATAAATAAACATGGTGTCAACTTTCACTGATATGCAGATGACACCCAACTTTATATATCAGCCAAACCTGATGACAAATCCAGATTAGGAAAAATTGAGGCCTGCGTAAGTGATATTAAATGTTGGATGTCGCTAAACTTCCTCCACCTTAATGGTGACAAAACGGAGGTTCTCCTTCTGGGCCCAAAGGCCACAAGACAGAAAATACCAGATCTAATGTTAAATCTTGCAGATTACCCCATTACTCCTGGCTCGGTAGCCAAAAATCTCGGCGTCTTATTCGACTCTGACCTATCATTTGATAAATACATAGATAATACTACCAGGATATCTTTTCTACATCTCCGTAACATTGCCAAGTTACGAAATGCATTATCCCAGCATGATGCAGAAAAGCTAGTACACACCTTTGTTAGCTCCAGATTAGATTATTGTAACTTGTTACTGTCAGGATGCTCAAATAGGAATATAAATAAACTTCAAGTAGTTCAAAATGCCGCAGCCAGAGTTCTAACTAGAACTAGGAAATTTGAACATATCAGCCCAGTCTTATCGGCCCTGCACTGGCTCCCAGTAAAATTCCGTATTGATTTTAAAATTATTCTATTGACTTATAAAGCACTGCATGGACTTGCTCCTGACTACCTCCAGGAGCTTATCTCTTATTATGAACCCCCGCGACCACTACGATCCCAAGGTGCTGGCCTCTTATTAGTTCCATCAATTAATAAGGTAACAGCAGGGGGAAGAGCCTTTTCTTATAAGGCCCCCCAACTATGGAATAGTCTTCCAGAATGTGTCCGGGACTCTGGCACAGTTTCAATCTATAAGTCTAGGTTGAAAACTTACTTGTTTGATCTAGCATTTGGTAATTAATGTGCCCCTTTAGATAAGGTAACAGATCCAGGGGTTCATGGGCAAAGGGTTTTATGGCAAACTGGGGCACTGGTGCTGTCATCCTATCACTGCACGCGGTCACTCAAGTTTGTCGACGGTGTAGTGGATGGATGCCAGTGTCTCAGGATGCTCCCAAGTCTGTGTTACCTTCTGGTTCTGCCCTTTAGCTAGGCTGTAATAATTTAATTTCCGGAGTCGCTGCCACACTCCAGAAATGTTTAAATTCTGCAGTATGAATCGAATGAAACATTCTCCAAAATAAAATTGAATTGAATTGAATTTCATTTACACATACATTTTGATGCTTTATTTGTGCCTTTATTGAAATGAAAATATATTTCCCGATTTGAATTATCAAGTTCATGTGATCAGGCAAAGGTTGTATCAAAATTATAATTAAAATGCTATTCGCTTAATATGCTTTGCATTTCGTGATAACGCGTTTGAAATGTAATTTTCAACCTCACCTCCACGCTAAAAAGATGTCAAAATTCAAATGTTAATGGAGAAATAAATAAAAAAGCCAATCAGGACTGGACTATAGCACGCTAAGCAGTACAGGCGAGTTTTTTTGAAACATGAAGATGTTCTTTGCTGTTCCAAAGCTTCTGCAGCCTCAAGCAGAAGCTGGGACACTGTTTTCGCCATTTTTATTTATTTGCAGTTATACCCGCCAACATGCGCAACACGACTCCAGTCCTGATTGACTGCCGGACGTGGAAAGCTGTGGAACCCGATTGGCTGAATAAAGTGGAGGGCTGTGGAATATGATTGGAAGGCTGATGGGATCTAATTTGACTATAATTTGAATATAGTGGAAGACCATGGAAATGAAAATGCATTGTGCTCAGGTTGCATTTTCAAAATGCATTTTGACACAGTTTGAGCACTGTTGATATCATAATGTTATTGCAAACAGGGGTGGCGCTATTTCTCCATTAACATTTGAATATTGACATCTTTTTAGCGTGGTGTTGAGGTTGAAAATTACATTTCAAACGCCTTATCACGAAATGCAAAGCATATTAAGCGAATAATATATAATTTTGATACAACCTTTGCATGATCACATGAACTTGATAATTCAAATAGGGAAATACATTTTCATTTCAATAAAGGCACAAATAAAGCATCAAAATGTATGTGTAAAATGAAATATGAATAGACGTCTATCACATTGCAAATGTAAATGGAATTATTGCATTTGAATTTGAATTTTGAGCTCAAAGTTGCTTGTATGAGTGGAACATGTAAATGCAAATGCGTATTACATTTTCATTTTAATATTGACACTGAATAACTTCCATAAGTAAGATCCTCCTGTTTATTTACTCGCATGGTTTTTCAGAACAAGTAAAACTGATTCAAATATAAGGCCTGTGTTTGTGTCCTTCACTCTTGTTTTGCTGGCGAACTGGTTTAACCACTTTTTGAATACAAGTCACTATTCCACTGGCTCACATGTATCTTCACAGTACATGTCTGATCTTCCCCTTTCGGCATGCTTAAGGTCATTAAGCTTCTTTTCGAATGCACAGACCCATTTAATGACACCCCATGTCTGGGCTTAGATGACCCATTAGGCCTCATCTCTGTATATTCACAGCCCTGTGGTCTGGCTGAGCAGCCCCCAGAACAGTGCAAGGCTCCCCCGTGTGCAATTACCTCCTGAAAACCAAATGTCTTCCAGCACCTTATTCCCACCTGGTTCACAGCAATTACTGTAACAAGGCTTGGCAGTAGGTCAAAGGACAGCAAAAAAAGGCTATGTTTTCCTCCCTCCCTTCCTTTTCTTTACCCTTTTGAATTTTTTTTTTCAAAGGAACATGTGGCCGTGATTAGAGCTGAGGCAAGAACATCTAGGGGCTTAGTTACAGTTGGCCATGCCAAAGTGCTAAAATATTAAAGACAGTAATAAAGCTGTTTTTTAAGCCTAATGATGACATGCTTTCTTTTTTATATATGTTTCTTTAAAGACACCAAAATGTGTGCATGTGTTGTAATTTGTTTGGCTGGTGCACTGGCTCTTTCTTATCCTGTATGGAACCCATACATTTATAGTGTTACTGCAAGACATTATTAGATATCTAAGATCATTTTATGTCAATCAGTGATTATATAATTCACGATGTGGTCAGATAAAAACCTTTCAAATAGAGAAAATAAAGCTTTTAGTATATTCCCTTGAATAATCCATCCTTAACTGTAAAATGGATCCTAAGTGCTCTATATTGGAAAAATAATATAGAGCCAAGTAAACGAAACGGCAGTAGATTTTTCCTGCTCAGTGCGACAAGTTGACCTACTGAAGAAATTGAAAATTGATTTTATAAAAACTGACCTTAAAGGAATTAAAGTCAAAGGGTTACAGTTTCCTTACTCTGAAATAAAGCTTGCTGTGGAATATACACTTTAATGAATCATAGTTCTTATCTAAGATTATGAGTTTTGTGGCAAAAAAATGCCAAGTTTGATGAATTAGAACTCAGGTTGAATATTTGTCAATTGTTCTTTACCCCAATAAACCAATTTCAAGTCTTGGATAGTCCTCCTCAGGACCACTATTAAAGCAAATAGTTTCTTTATAGTGTACCATTCTCAATACAGCAATGACACCAGCATGGTAGTGGGTGTAGCCCTGGTACGGGCGCTCATCAGGCATATCAGTGTTGTTGGAGTGTTTACACAGGTGTCACTGCTGGTGTATGAGTGATCTGGCACACAAAAATGACCATCTTACAGTACTCCTCTTGGCAGAAACTGACCAGTCATGAGCAGAAGGATAGCTAACAAATTGGGCATGGCAATAGATTTAGATCGTAAAGAATTGTTTAGATCCTTGAATCATTTCAGCTCAACTTTCCCAAATGGTGCCATTTTGGGGTTGTCAGTCTCACAAAGACATGCAAATTAAAAATCCACCCTAGTTTAATTGCGATGTCCATGCATGGCAGGTTATTAAACTGGATGTTACCGGATGAACGCAGGAGGAACTGAGACGGAAGTCACCATGGAAATTTACGCACCGTAATGATTTATTATTGTTCCACAGATTCCCAAAACAAGTTTTCCCAGAGTGAGTACTCAGACTCTTCCCCCCCAAATCAAAAGATAAACTATATAAAATACTTACTAGATAAACAAACCAACATAAATAAAGCAAATATCCTAGAACCCCATTCATGAAAAAAGAAAAAAAAAAACACTTTAATTACTCACTCATGGCAACTTTAACAGGCCCAACTCAGCAATTCAATCACTGTTCTTTAGGCATCATCTGTCTATCTGCCTCTCCCCATCACACCTCTAAAGCTCAGTCATTCATACAGTTGGCCTAAACCATCATCTTAAGAGTATAAAATCCTGGCTCATTACTGGTGGTGCCAATATGCAGGTGGACAAGGCATTAGGAAATATAAAAAACAAATATATTAAAATACAAATTCTATAACTCAATTCCCAAAGAAAACCCAAACAAAATGACCCCCTCCATCCTACTGGTCTGTTCCAATTAGTACTCTACCTCCCTTAACATTGCAATCAATACAGGTAAGAATACTCTCCTAGTATATATATCTCATTCATCTATTTTTTTTTTATTTTATAAAACATTCTTTCTCAATAAAATATGTTTAATAACCTGGGGCCTCATGTACAAAGACTTTTCTTTCTTTAAGGATTTCTTACTGAAACTTGCCGTACGGACAAATCCAGAAAATGGCGTACGCAAAAAAAAATCCGGATGTATCAAACGCCGTACTACACGCACGTTTCTTTTGTACATCCCAATCAACATGGAATTTAGCGCACATGAGAGACACGCCCCCTATAAATATGCAAATTAATTTAAATATGTCCTGCACCGGAGGAGTTTCCTCTCTGATCTATCACAAAGCCAAAACGGGGAAATAAGAGAAAGTTCATCGAATGTGAAGTGGAGACGCTCCTAAATGAAGTAGAGATGAAGTAGAGTGCCGGTGTTAGAGCCCTCACAGCGGGGCGCATGGGTGATGTCTCGGTGGCATAGTCGGAGAGCGAGGGCTGCAGCTAACGCCAACGCTAGTCCACCAGAACACCACTCCCCAGTTCACGTGTCCAACAGGTTTGCCCTGCTCAGTGAAACACCCACTGAGGAACCTGTCTCACGAACTCTGATCATAGACGATTCTATCGTTCGACACGTGAAAGTAGCTAATCCTTTAGCGGCTCCAGCAGTTACAGTCAGTTGTTTACCGGGAGACAGAGCACCGGACATTAGTGGCAATCTTAGACTATTAGCTAAAACCAGATTTTCTAGGATAGTTATACATGTAGGAGCCAACGATATACATCTGCGGCAGTCTGAAGTGACTAAAGCTAATATTAAAGAGGTGGTTAAACTGGCCCAGACGATGTTCGAAGCAATAATTTGCTCTGGTCCCATCCCAATGCGGCGTGGCAATACAGCAGGCTCACGGCGTTAAACCGTTGGATGTCCGAGTGGTGTAACGAAAATCATGTGGGCTATATTGATAATTATAGAATATTTGAGGGCAAGCCTGGTCTCTTAGGCATGGATGGTGTACACCCCACCCGGGATGGCGCCGCCCTGCTTTCCAGCAGCACAGCCCATGGGCTCTGTTCGAAATAGCCTACTGCATACGGCATACTGCATACTGCACTCAGTATATACTGGATACTGCATACTGGTCCTTGTAGTAGTATCCAGTACAGTTTCCAGTATGCGACAAAAGTAAAAAACATACTACGGGGTACGTGAACGTATAGCCACCAGAGATTAGCGCTGTCTCAAAATGTCAGACCGTATCGTAAAATAAAATGTAAAATGATTACAGATATGAATACAGATTATTAATTTTACAATAGCATCTGGTAGGGAATTTAGCTAACAGGTTTCAAAGCTATATTTAGAGGCTGCTAAGATAACTAACTAACTAGATAAATAAGGATTGATTATTACCTTCCTGTTGTTTAGTGCATTTTCTCATTTTAAAACAGTGAGCAGTAAAAAATTTATTCTCTAGCAGATATTTATGAAAAATATATTTACATTTATGCTTGCACTCTCGCTCTGCATTGTCCGCCATGTTTTTTTTTTTTTTTTACGGAGGGTATGAAAGTGGCCGCGTTGCATGATGGGATGCAGTACACCACGAAGATAGCTCTGTTCGCGTACTGGAATATTTTGCGGAAGTAGTATGTCATCCGGGGATGTTTCGCGTACTGGAAAAAATCGTTTTATTCGCATACTGCATACTGCATACTGATTTGGGGCCCAAGCAGTACGCCAGTAGTATGTAGTAGGCTATTTCGAACAGAGCCATAGCCTGTTAGCAGAGGTGTCAAGTAACGAAGTATAAATACTTCGTTACCTTACTTAAGTAGAAATTTTGATTATCTATACTTTACAGGAGTAATTATTTTTCAGACGACTTTTTACTTCTACTCCTTACATTTTCACATAATTATCTGTACTTTCTACTCCTTACATTTAAAAAAAATAGCCTCGTTACTCGTATTTTATTTCATCATTCAAAAAAATAATTCTTCCCAGATAAATGGCGCCATCTGGGTACAGTGAATTTGATTGTGGTTGGATGAACAATGTATAAACATACACCCTATTGGTTTGTACGCGATCCACCGCACCTGCACGTCACGTCACACTCCAGCAAGGAGACACATGTATCCGAGCAGGAGATGTCCGTGGCAGAGACTCAGGAGAACTCCAGCGAAATGTCCGAACTAAGTACCATCGAGGAGGCTGGTAGCCAGGAAGACCAGCTAACCCTTTTACATCCATGGCCCTACCTGAAAGAATTTTTCGAAATGGTTGGATGCAAAAACAACTCCTTTCGAATGCGCTGCAAGCTCTGTGCACCCAAGTACCACGAGATAATGGCTTTCAAAAACTCGCCTTCAAATTTGAAGAAGCATATTGAGGTTAGCTAAGTTTATTACCACTCGATTATTGACAAAATATTGTAGTGCATTAGTGCCGCAGTAATGGTAATTTTTCGATGTTTGCTGTGGCTATAGATACATAAGACATGCCATGGTTTGCTTGCTAGGCTATGTTGCAAGTTTATGTGCGAAATTTGACTTT